>OY744530.1:51543699-51561199 GCA_963556195.1 Sepiola atlantica | reverse complement strand
AAACGGTCACACGGGTTACATCATTCCGACCAGCCAGCCTAGGCACGTGTAATATCTCAGAACCGGAAGAAAAATTGACTCTTTGCGGGTCGACAGAGCACTTTTCTCCAATGGGAGGTGGCTTTAAACTCCATTTTTCAACGTTGTTTAGTACTAATTTAAGAAGAAATCAATGCTATCATGTATAATTTTAGAAATAATGCGAGTCACGATTTTAATAGGAAATGACGTCAGAGGAAAAAAAGTGTAGGGAAGAATATCACTCACACTACAACACTTCTTTCCCTCTCACTCCCACCCTTTCTACCTTCCTGTGTTAATTAATATTCCTTCCTCCCTTTTTTCCCTTTTTGAGAGGTGTGAGAGGAGAGTGTCGGCATTCGGAGATGTGACCGCCTCAGGCTAAATTGGGGGGGGGGGGGGGGGAAGCATTCGCCGGTGTGAGCGCTCCAGGCCAAATTTGGGGGCGGGGAGGGATTGTCAGCAAATTTGAGGAGGAGACGGGTGCTTCTCAAGCATACCGACCAGGGGTGCTTCTACAGTATAGGGACCTATGGTGCTTCTACAGTGTAGGACCCAGAACCGGGGGTGCTTCTACGGTATAGGAACCAGGGCTGCTTCTCTAGTATAGGGACCAGGCGTGCTTCTCCAGTATAGACTTCAGGGGTGCTTCTACAGTATAGGACCCAGAACCGGGGGTGCTTCTACAGTATAGGACCCAGCACCAGGGGTGCTTCTACAATATATTGTAGAGGCTTCTTCAGAACAGGGACAATTGGTGCTTCTCTAGTACAGGGACCAGAGATGCTTCTACAGTATAGACCCAGAACCGGGGGGTGCTTCTACAATTTAGGACCAGTGTTACTTCTCTAGTATAGGGACCAGAGGGGCTTCCACAGTATAGAACCCAGCAACAATATAGAACATAGAGGCTTCTGCAGGATAGGGATCAATGGTGCTTCTCCAGTAAAAAGACAGGGTGTGCTTCTACAGTATAGGATCCAGTACCGAGGGTGTTTCTACAATATAGAACCCGGAGGCTTTTGCAGAATAGGGACCAATGTGTTCCAGTATAGGGACCAGGGGGGCTTCTACAGCATAGGACCAAGAACCTGGAGTTCTTCTACAACATAGAACTCAGAGGTTTCTGCAGAATAGGGACCATGCGTGCTTCTCCAGTATAGGGACCAGGGGTGCTATTCCAGTATAGCGACCTGGGGTGCTTCTCCAGTATAGGACCAAGAACCGTGGGTTCTTCTACAATATAGAACTCAGAGGCTTCTGCAGAATAGGGACCATAGGTCCTTTTCCAGTATAGGGAACATGGGTGCTTCTCCAGTCTAGGGACCAGAGGTACTTCTCCACTATAGAGATCAGATGTGCTTCTACAGTATAGGACCCAGAACCGGGGGTACTTCTACAATATAGAACGCGGAGGCATCTGCAGAATACAGACCATGGATGCTTCCCCAGTATAGGATCCGGAATCGGGTGTGCTTCGACAATATAGAACCTGGAGGTTTCTGCAGAATAGGGACCAGGGTTGCTTCTCCAGTATAAGGACCAGGGGTGCTTCTCCAGTATAGGGACCAGGTGTCTTCTACAGTATAAGACCAAGAACCGGGGGTTCTTCTAAAACATAGAACCCTGAGGCTTCTGCAGAATAGGGACGATGGGTGCTTCTCCAGTATAAGGTACATTGGGTGCTTCTCCACTATAGGGACCAGGGGTGCTTCTCAAGTATAAGACCCAGAACCGGGGGGTGCTACAAC
This sequence comes from Sepiola atlantica, assembly GCA_963556195.1. NCBI lineage: Eukaryota > Metazoa > Mollusca > Cephalopoda > Sepiida > Sepiolidae > Sepiola > Sepiola atlantica. The sequence continues at coordinate 51,559,427 of OY744530.1, read as the reverse complement.
AATATAGAACCAGGAGGCTTCTGCTGAATAGGGACCAGGGCTGTTTCTCCAGTATAGGGAGCAAAGGTGCTTTTTCAGTATAGGGACCATGGGTGCTTCTATAGTATAGGACCCAGAATCTCGGTGTTTCTACAATATAGAACCCAGAGGCTTCTGCAGAATAGGGGTTATGGGTGCTTCTCCAGTATAGGGGCCAAGGGTGCTTCTCCAGTATAGGGACCAAGGGTGATTCTCGAGTAGAGTACCTAAAACCAGGGGTTGCTTCTACAATATAGAACATCGAGGCTTCTGCAGAATAGGGACCACAGGTTCTTCTCCAGTATAGGGACCAGGAGTGCTTCTTCAGTATAGGGGCCAGTGGTGCTTCTCAAGTATAAGGACCAGGGGTGCTTCTACAGTATAGGAACCCAGAACTGGGGGTGCTTCTACGATATAGAACCCAGTGGCTTCTGCAGAATAAGGACCATGGGTGCCTCTTAAGTATATGGACCAAGGGTGCTTCTCCAGTATAGTGACCAGGGGTTCTTCTACAGTATAAGAACAAGAACCGGGAGTTCTTCCACAACATAGAACCCAAAGTCTTCTGCAGAACACCATGGGTGCCTCTCAAGAATAGGGGCCATGGGTGCTTCTCCAGTATAGAGATTAGGGGTGCTTCTCTTGTATAGGGACCAAGATTGATTCTCCAGTATAGGACCCCGAACCTAGGGTGCTTCTACAATATAGAACCTAGTGGCTTCTGCAGAATAGGGAGCATGGGTGCTTCTCCAGTATAGGGACCAGGGGTGCTTCTCCAGTATAGGGATTAGTGGTCCTTCTCCAGTATAGTGACCAGGGGTGCTTCTACAGTATAGGACCCAGAACCGGGGGTGCTTCTACAATATAGAGCCCAGTGGCTTCTGCAGAATATGGACCAGGAATGCTCCTCCAGTATAGGCACCAGGGGTGCTTTTCCAGTATAGCGACCATGGGTTCTTCTCCAGTATAGGACCAAGAAATGGGGTTCTTCTACAATATAGAACATAGAGGCTTCTGCAGAATAGGGACCATAGGTTCTTTTCCAGTATATGGGACAAGTAGTGCTTCTCCAGTATAGGGACCAGTTGTGCTTCCCCAGTATAGGACTCAGAACCGAGTGTGCTTCTACAGTATAGGACCCAGAACCGGGTGTGCTTCTACAGTATAGGACCCAGAACCGGGTGTGCTTCTACAGTATAGGACCCAGAACCGGGTGTGCTTCTACAATATAGAACCCGGAGGCTTCTGCAGAATAGAGACCATGAGTGCTTCTTTAGTATAGGGATCAGGGGTACTTCTGCAGTATAAGAGCCAAAACCGAGGGTTCTTCCACAATATAGAACCGGGAGGCGTCTGCAGAATAGGGACCATGGGTGCTTCTCCAGTATAGGGACCAGGGGTTCTTCTACAGTAAAGTACACAAAACCAGGGGTTCTTCTACAATATAGAACCCAGAGGCTTTTCAGAATAGGGACCATGGGTTCTTCTCCAGTGTAGGGACCAGGGTGCTTCTCTTGTATAGAGACCAGAACAGCTTCTACAGTATAGGACCAAGAACCGACGGTGCTTCTACAATATAGTACCCAGAGGCTTCTGCAGAATAGGGGCCATCGGTGCTTTTCCAGTATAGGGACCAAGGGTGCTTCTCCAGTATAGGGACCATGGTGTCTTCTACAGTATAGTACCAAGAACCGGAGGTGCTTCTACAATATAGAACCCTGTGGCTCTTGCAGAATATGGACCATGGGTGCCTGTACAGTATAGGGACAGGGGTGCTTCTCCAGTATAGGGACCAGCGGTTTTTCCACATTATAAGACACAGAACCGAGAGTGCTTCTACAATATAGAACCCGGAGGCTTCTGACGAATAAGGAGCAGGGGTGCTTCTCTAGTATAGGGATCAGGGGTGCTTCTCCATTATAGGCACCAGCGATGCTTCTCCAGTATAGGAACCCAGAACCGGGGGTGCTTCTACAATATAGAACCCAGTGGCTTCTGCAGAATAGGGACCATGGGTGCCTCTCCAGTATAGGGACCAGGGGTTCTTCTACAGTATAGGAGCCAGGGGTGCTTCTACAGTATAGGACCCAGAACCGAAGGTGCTTCTACAATATAGAACCCAGAGGCTTCTGCAGAATAGTGGCCATGGGTGCTTCTCCAGTATAGGGACGAGTGGTGCTTCTCCAGTATAGGGACCAGGGGTGCTTCTACAGTATAGGATCCAGAACCGGGGGTGCTTCTACAATATAGAACCCGGATGCTTCTGCAGAATATAGAGAATGAGTGCTTCTCCAGTATAGGGACCAGGGGTGCTTCTCTAGTATAGGGACCAGGGGTGCTTCTACAGTATAGGACCCAGAACTAAGGGTACTTCTGCAATATAGAACCCAGAGGTTTCTGCTGAATAGGGGCCAGGAATGCCTCTCTGGTATAGGAACCAGGGGTTCTTTTCCAGTATAGCAACCAGGGTGCTTCTCCAGTATAGGACCAAGAAATAAGGTTCTTCTACAATATAGAACATAGAGGCTTCTGCAGAATAGGGACCATAAGTGCTTTTCCAGTATATGAGACCAGTAGTTCTTCTCCAGTATAGGGACCACTGGTGCTTCTCCAGTATAGGGACCAGGGGTGCTTCTACAGTATAGGACCCAGAACCGAGTGTGCTTCTACAATATAGAACCCAGAGGCTTCTGCAGAATAGAGATCATGAGTGTATCTCCAGTATAGGGAGCAGGGGTTCTTCTCCAGTATAAGACCCAGAAACAGGGGATCTTCCACAATATAAAACCCAGAGGCTTTTGCAGAATAGGGACCATGGGTGCTTCTCCAGTATAGGGACCATTGGTGCTTCTCCAGTATTGGGACCAGGGGTGCTTCTACAGTATAGATTCCAGAACCAGGGGTTCTTCCACAATATAGAACCCGGTCGCGTCTGCAGAATAGGGACCATGGGTGCTTCTCCAGTAGAGGGACCAGGGGTTCTTCTACAGTAAAGGACCCAGAACCCGGAGTTCTTCTACAATATAGAACCTGGAGGCTTTTCAGAATAGGGACTAGGAGTGCTTCTCCAGTATAGGGACCAGGGTGCTTCTCCAGTATACAGACCAGAACGGCTTCTACAGTATAGGTCCAAGAACCGACGATGCTTCTACAATATAGAACCTAGAGGCTTCTGCAGAATAGGGGCCATGGGTGCTTCTCCAGTATAGGGACCAAAGGTGCTTCTCCAGTATATGGACCATGGGTGCTTCTTAAGTATAGGAACCCAGAACCGGGGGTGCTTCTACAATATAGAACCCAGTAGCTTCTGCAGAATAGGGACCATGGGTTCCTGTCTAGTATAGGGACAGGAGTGCTTCTCCAGTATAGGGACCAGGGGTTTTTCTACAGTATAAGACCAAGAACCGGGGGTTCTTCTACAACATAGAACCCGGAGGCTACTTCAGAATTGGGACCAGGGGTGCTTCTCTAGTATAGGGACCAGGGGTGCTTCTCTAGTATAGGGACCAGGGGTGCTTCTACAGTATAAGACCCAGAACCGGGGGTACTTCTACAATATAGAACCCAGAGGCTTCTGCAGAATAGGGGCAATGGGTGCTTCTCCAGTATAGGGACCAGTGGTGCTTCTCCAGTATAGGGATCACGGGTGATTCTCCAGTATAAGACCCAGAACCAGGGATGCTTCCACAATATGAACCCGGAGGCTTCTGCAGAATAAGAACCATGGGTGCTTCTCCAGTATAGGGATCATGGGTGCTTCTCCAGTATAGGGACCAGGGGTGCTTCTACAGTATAGAACACAGAACCGGAGGTGCTTCTAATCTTAAATTTTCGAAAGAAAACATTTCATTATCAAAAGACAACAATTAAAGACCGGAAGGGTCGAAAAAACGAGCAAAAACCGGAATCAAACTGTCGAAACACTGCAACAGAATATTGGGCGTAGGAACGCAGAAAATGTCAAAATTAAATTAAATAATTATTCATCTTATTAACATTTGTTTATTTATATACTAATTATTATAATTTTATTTATTTTTTATTTTGTATGATTTATTAACTTTTATTTATTTATTCAATTCTAAATTTAAATTTACGTGTGGGCCGTCATTATTATATGGGCAGCCAAAGGGGGATAACTTAGTACAAACGGAATATGTTTATAAATGAGATTTGAAATTTGAGAAGAAATTTAAATAAATTGTTGAAGGAATTAATGTCATGAGGGTAGGAAGGAACCGTTGGAACTGGAGGGGGGGGGAATAAGAGGAACCGTTGAAAGGGAAGGGGGGGATTAAAAGATAAAAATAAATATACACATATAAATATATATATAAAGTGTAAATATCTAAATACATATTTATTTTATTTAAGGGTATTTCAAGGGTATAATACTCCTAGAACTAAATTTATATGAATTTATTCTATTTATTCATTAATTTATTTTATTTTATTTATTTTTAATTTTTTTTAATTTTTTTCCTTTGTTATTATTATTTATTTATATATTTATTTATTATTTTATTATTATAATTTCTCTTTCTATTTTTTTTTTATTTATTTATTTATTTAATTTATTTATTCATTTATATATTTTTTTAATTAACTTAGAACAAACGGAATATGTTTATAAATGAGATTTGAAATTTGAGAAGAAATTTAAATAAATTGTGGAAGGAATTAATGTCATGAGGGTAGGAAGGAACCGTTGGAACAGGAGGGGGGAATAAGAAGAACAGTTGAAAGGGAAGGGGGTGGGAATTAAGAGATAAAAATAAAATAAAATATACACATATATATATATATATGCTCCAATATATACATACATGTATATATGTATACACATACACGAGGCCTACATATATATATATACATAAAGTGTATATTATTCCATTCTTGTTTACGTTTATGTCCATAATTTAAAATGTTTTATTTATACATATGTAACATGTAAAAATTAAACACAGGATAAGAGGCAGTGAGGTGCGGGGTTGATGGCGCTGGCAAATAAAAGGAAGGAGGAGGAGACAAAGGCAAGGAAGTTGGGGGTGGAAGTGTTAGGATGTAAGAATCAGAGGATGAAAGGGGAAGACAACTCCAATCTGTTATTCAAAGTTGGACGAAATTAGAATAGCTCCAGAAATTCGAAACTGACCGATATTGCGGACAGAGTAGAGAATGCTGACACTAATAGAGCGATGTGTGTTGCCACATGATATTAAGTGTTTGTGGAAGGAAGAAATGTGGGTATTAAGATGCTCTTTAATGCGTTGGTGTAGAGGTCTAACGGTACTACCGATGTAGAACTTTTGACACTTAGCGCATTGTAGGTTGTACACTGTATAGGTGCAGAGGCAGAGGCCAAAGTTGGGGATGGGGCAAGTAGCTAGAGAGCAGGGGTCTGGGGTGTATTGGATTTTTTTGGATAAATGTTGTCGGAGAGAAGTGCCTCTGTGGGAGAGCTGTATGTAAAGGTTCTCACTACGTATAGCATTGCGTATAGCAGAAGTGATACGGTCGCTAAAGAGGGGGAGCTTAAGGAAGCAAGTGTTGGAGAGTGTGTGAAATAGATTCCTGAATATGTTTATCAGCTGACGATAATTGGGATCAACCTCACAATCCAGGTTTATCGTCTATGTTCCATTTAACACAGGTTCGACGCTGTCTGACTGTCCTTATCCTGAGCCTCCTGTGATCACGATTGTGGGGATTAACTGCATGCATTTGCCACTGCTTAGGTCTTTGAAATCTCTGGAATCAATGTATTCTGAGAACAATGTATTCTAGTAATATAAAATAATTATCTTACCTATAGAATTATATTTGACACCTTTATGGTTGATATGCCGTAAAAAATACCAAACCATTCATATGGTTAGTTACTGTTGCTTAGTATTTTTAATTAGCTATTAAACATTTATTAATTAATGGACAATTGCTTTTGATTCTCCAATTACAAAATTGATACTTACTATAAGTAGTTGCAGTAATAGCAGCAGTAATATAATCTATATATTAATACGATAGCGTGTGTGTTCGTGTGTAACGCTTACATCAAAAGCTCTGCGTATGTGTGCCGCACCTAGATTTGGAAAAGAATTAAGTCACCTAATTTTCGTAATATTTTCAAGTATTTCTCTTTGGCACAATGATTAGCGACATAGGAATTTGATGTCGGTTTTTTATGTCGGCCCGACTGGTTTATAGTTCGATCCCAACCGACTTTTAAGATTTTTTTCTTCATCAAACGGGGGTGGGTGGTGGAGGTAGGGAGGGGACGACCGGGAAGACAATTATTAATACAATAGCGTGTGTGTTATTTTGTGTGTCACTCTTACATCAAAAGCAACGACCTTCCGAATCTTTGTATGCTACTCATGAATGACCATAAATAAAGCTCAAAGACAAACTTTCGATAAGGTTGGGATCTACCTACCACAACCTTGCTTTACTTATGGACAACTTTATGTAGCTTTCTCAAGAGCAAGGTCTATGAACAGTGTAAGAGTGAAAATTTGTCCTCAGAATAATTCTACTCATGACCAGAGAAGAGGAACTACCTTCACTAGAAATATTGTATATAAAGAAGTTTTATGTATGTTCATTTAAAAAAAATAAATATACAAGTAAAATTTTATCATATTTTATTCAAACATATATAGGTTAGGAACAAGATAATTAGTATTGAAAACATCAGGTTGTGCAATTTACACGGGTCTCACTAGTGACTATTATTACTAGTATTATTACGGTTATTACACTTATTACTTTTATTTTTTATTGTATTTGTTTATTATTGTTGGCATATTTTTCATGCAACGGTAACTAATTTGAATATTATTCTTATTGATAATTTTTATAGCTTGTTATTATTAGAGAAATACTTATCCTCCCAAATACTTTTGTTTCACTTTGTATTCAAGTGCATGAATATATGCAGATTGTCCTAAGCATAGGTCAAATGTGGAGAATCCACACCTCTTGGATACACTGCCCCCCTCATATATGCAGAGTCCAAATACAGCTACTAAGACGCTAACAGAAAGAATATCCAGCCTATTTTAGACTTTGGTAGGGTATCAAGTGTTTAGATAGAGGTTTGAATGTAATGCTTTGCCTGAGTGCCACTTCTAATCGATATGCCTCTGAAATAAGGTCCATAAAAACAAGCAAGATATTGTCTTCGATAGAGCAGGGAATTGATTCCTGTACATATAATACATAATATCATTCCTTTGAATTTGTTTATTTTTCCTGACAATATATTGACCGGGTAGGAGTAATGTTAAGGTGAATACATTTAGCATTACTTTCATTATACAAAAGTGTGAGCTTAAGCCTTTCATAAAAACAAACATTTCACAATGTTTCCTTCATAGTTTGGCTATCTGACAACCAATTACATGTGCATAAAATATACTTTGAAATAATTTTTATTATTCCAATACTACATGAAATACTTTTCCTTCTAATTTCCACTTAACTAGTTGTTTCTATTACATTATAGGGGTAAATTATTTCCATTGCTGTATTTTAAGGATATAAGGGACCCTCACATTTTTTTCATAATGAACGCTTCTCAGCCGCCATCTTGTAATACATATATATCTATTATACAAGCAAACATTATAGAACACAAAACATGAGTGCTTCATACAATTTCAACATGATCTAGCTTCATGCCACTAACTGATGCGTTTTCAGAGAAGTACCAATCAGTTTCATTTGATTACTCTCACAAAACAAACATACTAAGAGGAAGTAGGAGTACTTTCACTCACACACAAAAACTACTAACACTCCTTCATCAAACACCGTGTCATCTTTATTTGGGACATTATACAGCTCCGACTGTCCTCGCTTCATTTATTAAATCAGTCTTATCATCTATCAAGTAATGCAACTTCCTTAGGTAAATACAAACCGCTCCCCTAAGCTTCGGTTCTTCACTTTGATTAGTTGACTACAAATCTATTCCAGGAATATTCGAATATAATTGCCGAACAAATATTTTCTTAAACTGCAATAATTCTATTTTAAGAAAAAAAAAAATTACTTTTAACAAATACTTTATTTCATCAACTATTAACCATGATCAAATCTTGAAATACCGAACGAACACTCTCACTTTCATTATTTTATAAATAGTTAGAAATGTATTTGCAGAATGAAGGAATATTATCGAAATTACACCAAACGTTTCTTAAAATTCTACATAGAATTAACGTTGATGTATTTTCCACAAACGGTTTACAGTAATTATTTTAGGTACTTTCCCGACTGTTAAAAACAACCTATTTGATAATTCCCTTAGTCTAAAAGGATTTCCTCTTTCCCAGAGAATTTAACTTAAAAACAATAACAATCACTTCTGGAAAGAATAATCATAAAACGAAGACAATGTCACAAACGTACGAGGTTTTATCAACAATAATAGCGAAACGTAAAACATAAAAATGTACTCCTGCGATTTAAACTATTGAAATAGTCTTCAAAAAGTATCCAAAAAAACAACAAAAGAATGAAATAAGACAGACATTCCCATAGCCTCTATGCTGCAATTGACACTTCCTTCTTCTCCCGTCTCTCTCTCCCTCTCTCATCTTTTATAAGTTAATAAGCAAAATCTACCCGCCTTCCGAGCAGAGATTAATCAGAAGGGGAGGAGGGAGCGTAAAGTTTTTAAAATGTCTTTACTCAGAGAATTCCATACACTAACAATCTCCGTGAAATGATTCTACATTTTCTTAGGAAAGAAGAAAGCAAAAAACAACATTAGCAATTATTTTAAAATTTAGAATCGGGATCAGCTTCGTATTTACATTTAACATCAAATGATCCTTCATTTATGGACTATTCTCACTTATTAGGGCAGTTAACGAAGTTTTGTTTTTTTACTACTAACCCTAAGTCCGACTTGCAAGGTTGTAAAACAACACGTGATCGCCTAAAAAGTATCCCCCCTCTAAAAAAATAACTTACAGAATTTATCTCCAATAGCACAAAGAAAACCAAATGGTTAACTGTCTTAAAATGCTAGAGTGGTCCGGAAATAGCGGATCATTTTATGTTAAATTTATATGTGAAACTGATCCCCCACACACTTAAATTCTGAAATTTTTTTTTTTTGTAGCTCCCCGTCAACATATTCCTGCATCTTACATAAAGTGCTGGAGGGTGCTGAATAAAAACTTTGTGATTTTTGGGGTAAAACGCTAGCAAACTTTAAAAATTAAGAAAAAAACGTTTACATAAAGAAGAAAACAGTCATCGTATGATATTTTCAATGAAAGATATTTATTTTGGTACTTCTACAGTTTACGGACCGGGAAGAAATAATAAAGTTATTATTTAGAAAGCTATTCTTAACATGGGGAGGGGGCTGTGTTCACTATAGTGTAATTTAATAAACAAAAGATACAGTAAAAATTGGATTTAACTTAAAAATCCTATCTAAAAAAATAGCACAGACCGTACGAAAATATCATGAAAAAATAATGGAAAAATATTTTTTTAACAAACTTTAAATATTAAGGAAAAACATTCAAACTAAGAAAATAAAAACAGTCATCGCATGGTAAGTTTCATGAATAAACATAGTAGTACTTGATTTTATTTTTGCTTCGCATTTGTGACCTTAGGATATCATCTGTGACGAGTGTGTGCACTGACCAATGGATGCAAGAGTAAATCAACTTCATCTCATCGACATATGTTGATGAAAAATACTTAATGATCTTTTCACGGTGATTTTTAAACTCTTAAGATAGGTGGTCCTATTAACCCTGGTATTTCTTTTTTCAAAATAGGTAAAGTACCTCATAAACCTTGGGACATTTTTGTACTATAGGAAACATTACCATGCATTGTCTTTATTTGACTAAATGCTGAGAATTCATTTGCTACCCTGAGCACATTTCCCACTTAATGCATACAGTTTTGGGGAAGTTATCAGATTTTAAAGAAAGAAAACGCCAAAAAGTGGCCCAGTTTAACCCGGTTTACCATAAACAAAAGTTGTTTGAGATAAAAAAAGAAACCAATTTCAGTTTAACCCCGAAAATGCTTTAAATTCTTCTTTGTGGGGCGATTTAACGAGCTTCACCGAACAACGGACACAATCCGAACCACCCATTTATTTCTTAATTTTTACCCTAACCTAACCCTAACCTAACACTAAAAAGTCCTAAACTAACCCTAAACTAAGTTTTAGATTTATTCCGTTCGTATTGGAACTTGATTCGTCTTTCTCCAGAAAGTCTGAACTGCTTATGTCACAACTAAAAATTTCTGGATACCTATTCCTAAAAAAGCACCAAAAATTGAAACGTCACCCCCATCCACATACACACAATTAAATGTTTCCGTACTTCATTTTATTGTAGGAAACAACCCCCCTCCATAAAAAAATTAAATAAAAATGTAAGCTTAGTTAATACACACATACCTCTATCTCATTTTACATTAAATTGATTTATATAGGAAAGTGATCCCCCACTCTAAAAGCTAAAAAATCTATTTTTGGGAAAAATTCCTATTTTGCTGGTATTTTTTAATAGTTAAATCATTCTTTTATTCCCCGGCAACGCCCGATCACGCGTCCTGCTAGTACTATATAAATTTCTTTTAGTTAACATAAAGGTTTATGTTGTCTCTCAATGTATTACTAGAGCTCTTAATTTAACATTATGTAAACTTAGTTATTTAGAGAAACATCCCATATTTCCTTCAAAAACTTTTATTCTATTTATCTTCCTCCCACAAGGCAAGATGTGACACAAGGTCGGGAAAGTGGGAAAGAACCAGCGCTCGAGAAGTTAAGAACTCTGGCTGTTTAAAAATTGCCTGGGCAGCCCCGTCGGCATTCCCCGGTAGGGGCGCCTCAGACAGTAAGCAATAAACTTACTCCTCCCCAAAGAGGGGAGGCAAAGCCTGGGAGGGTGCACATCCTAGAACTGCACAGGACCGACAACCCCCAATAGAAAGGCGTAAATCCAGAGGCCCGGACGATACCGGTTTATTAGGCGGGGTAAAAACCCCTGGGTGAAAAATATTTACAAACAATTGTTTCTGCCTATCTTAAGAACATATTTTCATGATATACAAAATATAACCGATTTTCATGAGGAGGCTTCATCACTGTATAAAAATCCCACAGCCATGCTGAAAAATATTTTTGAGCCTGATAGGGGAACTTTTTACAGACTGATTAAGTCTCCTCATGAAAATAGATGATATTTTGTATATGATAAAATATATATATTCTTGAGATGGGCAGAAACAATTGTTTGTAAATATAAGTGTTTTTGAAGGAAATATGGAATGTTGTTCTCTGAATTACTATGGTTTACATGATGTTATATATATATATATATATATATATATATATATAGATATATATATAGATAGATAGATATTATTCCAAATGTGAGTTCCTTAACGTTTCTTTCTCTTAGGCTTTTATATATTTTAATAACACAAAATACATAGGTCACAATCACTTCTACTATGTATTGTACTTTGGTTTCATTCGAAAATTCATAAATTATGACATAGCTTTTAAGATATTTTGCTTGCAAAACTATAAATAATAAGTCTTTTACTTTTATATTATTATTCTTATATTGGATTCTTAGACTTATTATTTTGCTTGTGGTTTGTTCAGAAACACGTATGTATATTAGATGACTATGCTGAAAAAAAGCAACCTTTCCTCTAAATGCTCAGCAAGACAATTGATATCAGAGAATGGTCGAATCAACATAGAATTATAGCTCTCTTATATGATCGAGCACTTTATTTGATTTCTTTTCATATACAACCTGACAAACTATATATATATACACACATATATATATATATATATATATATATATATATATATATATATAATTTATCTAATTTAAAATTATGGATAATGAGAAGAATTAAAACATAAAATTATTTTCCAAACATAACTCAATCCCAAAAATAAAATATATTTTTGCATGTATTTACTGTTGTTGATGTGCATATATATATATATATATATATATATATATATATATATATATATATATATATATAGCCTCATTAATTAGCTCTCTCGGAATTGGAGTTAAATGTGACTTGTTCCGAGTTTGAATCATGCGACTGGTTTACATGGATTCTCTCTACTCTGATGATTCCACAAAAATGAAACGTATACGTATGTAGATAATATTTTAATATTTAGTATTAAAATAATTATTTATAGCCCCTTCTCAGCTGATCTTTTTAATTAGTAAATAAAAGCTGTCAAAAGCTATCATACATGATCCTTGCTGTTGAACACTTATCACGGCCGACTATAGCTGTCTGCCTCTTTGACACATATAAAGGATTTATTTCTCATTTTGTCTGTAGCCATTTACGGTAGACTTATTGATTAGCACGCTCAGAATTAGAGTTAAATATGACTCTTGTTTCAGAGTTCGAATCCTGCAACTGCCTTGAATGGTTATCTCTACACTGATGATTCTGCAACGATGAAACGTATACGGATGTAGATCATATTTAAATATTTATTATCTAAAAATTATATATGTAAAATATAATTATCTATGGAAATGCATTTATCCATGAATATGGCTCATCAGCGTGGTCGAATTCTAGCGAGATTCAAAACTGCAATCACAGTTACTGTAGCCCGGTGCCTTTATCGTCAGGCATCGAAACTCGTCAGAATGTAATTTTGTTTTGTTATTGTTTTGGTAATAAAGACAAATGAACGGATTCAGCCATCTACAGTGAAGCATTTACATAAATGTTAGAGGGAGTCACCTTCTTTTACACTTTGTGTTGCACCCTATATTGTGGAGGGGTGTCTATATTTTTTATTTTTAAATATGATTATCCACGGTCGTGTGTTTCGCTATCAATACGGCTCATCAGCATGGTTGAATTCTAGCAGGATTATCAACGCTTTAGGGAAACAAACGTTGACTAACTAACATTTAGTATAATACTAGACAAAACTTCAACTACAAGTGAAAGATGTGTTTTAGCTTTAAAAAGTTGATTGAATCCACACTGGTTGTCTTTCTAAGAATAGTTGCTTCTCATCTTACCTGTCTCACAGGTTGTCATCCAATTTTCTAATAGGCAGATATTCATGTGCATTTAGTCCTTTGTTATTGGCTCCTAGTTTTTGGCATGTCAGACAAGAGTTATACCCAGCCGTCCACCTTGCAGTAGTCCACCCGAGATTACGACTGACTTGAATTCCTGTTTCAACATGCATCAATATATTTGTTGCCGCAATAGCATAAACCTGACAAACAGCTCATTTATGGTATCTCTTAAATATAACCAGTTCTGCCAAGAAGCACTGTCTGTGTGCACATTGCTATAAATTATAACAAATCTCAGAGTCTGTTTGAAAGGAAGTTATTTAATGAATGATTTTAAGGGTTTTGACTAGAAGCCATATTCATCCCACCATTGTGCTTTTCTGAAATTGGATCAATTCTTGATGTGATCAAGCATATCTACATACGACAGATACTCAAATATATGCTAATATGTTTCTCATATAGACAAAAATCGAGGCAATGGAACAGTCCCCCCATCTCCTAATAAAACAGTACTAAAGATACTAGACAAAGTGAGACCTGTTGGGTCACCCATTGCGTTCGATTAGATCATTTGAATCGGGAAAAATTGAGTTTGCGATAGCAGTAAAGTATAATAAATAAAAACACAATCTAAAATTAGTCTCTCTCTGCTCGTAATATCAAACCTTTTCACTTGAGTTAATTTTAAATTAGCATCAGGAAGGGCATTAGGCCTATAAAATATTGCCTTAACTAAGGACATGACTTCCAAATCAAATCAGTTACATTTCATGTTATATAGTTTCAATAATAACCTGGCCAGACATAGGTTAATTTGGAAGTCAATTTCTAAAGGCCGTCCAATATGCTAGCATGTAAAATGATGATGATGATGATGATGATGATGATGGTGATGATGACGACGATGATGATGACGATCGCTTTCTCACTTATTCTTCACCTATGGGTTAAATAGAATTAATACTTGTGGTGATATTCTATGTTGTTTATAATGGACTATTCAAATCTTTTTATTCTTTACTTTCATTATAACCTTCGAGTGTGAGACAGACAGACAGACAGAGAGAGATAGACAGATGCAACAATCATAGATACCATATAAAAAGAGAGTCGGGGGGGGGGGGGGGGTGTTCAAACAACATACAGTGAGAGGGATAAATAGCAAATTAGTAAGAGATGGGCCTCTTGGTGTGTTAATTGCAAATTGCGGCTAATTAGAACAGTAAAAAAAATGGAAATTTTTTCAAACATAACCTAATCTCTAAACTGAGGAATGTTTTAACATGTATTTTGTGTGATTAAAATATATAGGAAAAAAGGTCTTAGGGAAAAAAACTTAGATCAACACAGCTCTATTATAATAATAGGGATCAGTAATAAAAAAAATATACGCCAAAAATAAGTTTAATTGCAAATCCGTGTTCACAAAGTGGCAAAGGTGAAAGACCTGTGGCGCAACAGATAAAAGTGCTAAGTAATAATCAGTTCCAAATGACAGTCTTCTGGAGGTTGAAGATTCAGTCCTCAGAACAGGCAACAGTAAGAATACAATTACGAATTACTTAAGGTTTCTACCCATTCAGGGCTAACGGAACGAAAGCAAACTACTCCCGATGATTGAATAAAAGGTTCTGTTTCGAACTTCCACACAGATTCCCGAGTTCAACGAGACTCACCTGGAGAAGGTCAGATACATCAACTGAAACGTTGTCAGAATAACATCCAAGATGAAAACGAGTCCGAATAATCCAAACAATAAATTATCAATCCTCATCTCAAAACCATCTCCGAAACATAAGTTGAAGCAGTCGTAAAGAGTACAGCAGGTAAAAATATGTGTGCCAAAAATAAGTTCAATCACAAGACCGTGTTCAAAAAATTAAAGAGAGGACAATTAACAACGAAAATGGTAAGTGTAAGACAATGGAGATGGATGAGAACTCTGATGTTGACAAAGTATATCTGGATGGTGAAGCTATTGAGATTGTTCATAAGTTTTGTAATCTTATTGATACTATTGGAGCACAGGATGGAGCAGGTTCTAGTGTGATTGCAACAGTTGGGAATGACTGGAGTAAATTCAGCTACTTCTGCCATTACTAACCAGTAGAGCGTTATGACTGCTGACCAAAGGAAGAGTCTATCAGGCATGTGTACGCAGTGTCAAGATGTATAAAAATTAAACCTGGCCAGTGATGATTGAAGAGATAGATTGTATGGCGAGCAATGATCTGAAAATGATACGATGAATGTGTAATGCGTGTCTTAAAAAGATTTTTAGATCGGATGACCTCAGAGGAAGATTAAATATGGACAGTATAGGGAAATGTGTTCAGAATAAGAAGCTTCGATAGTATGGCTACATTGAAAGAATGGATGAAAGTTCTTGGGTTAATAGATGAAGAACATTTGAGGTGGCAGAATTGTTTGGCAGTGGAAGGCCAAGGAAAACATGGGGTGAAGTGATATGATTGGACTTTAGAGAAAGAGGGATCAATAAAGACCTGGAAGTGAATTTCTAAGAACTATTTAATACATGCCAGCAAGTAAAAAGAACGTTAGACCATATATGATGATGATTAAAAAAAAACAGGGTAAAACATTCAACCTTCCATT
>OY744530.1:51396199-51538699 GCA_963556195.1 Sepiola atlantica | reverse complement strand
CAGGTTGGAGCAGATGACATCTTGAAAAAAAAAAAACAAGGTTGAAACTTGTGATATAATGGTTATTTCTCACGATATGAGAGAACTATTCTTTGAAAAAAATCGGACTATCTGAATCTACAGGATTAGATGCTAATGTTCTTGGACTCCTCTGTTTAGTTCTTAAAGCACGCTCATTATTAACATATTTTGTATGTAGTAACAAGTCACCACTTATCAAGGCCCAAAGGCTACTCAAGAATAAGAGTCAACGAGTTTGTTAGGTGGACAGTGAGACAACTATGTGAGGATTTGTAACGATTATTGAGACTGGGTAGAATTTTATTATTTAATAGGACGGCTCAACAGGAATTTGTTAACATTGGACTTGAAAACGACCATGTTGTAGTCAGCTGGGAAGTAGCCCCATGGTATGTGTTCCACATACATTAGTCATTTATCCATTCATTATTATTTACAAATTTCGAAACTAAACTTTGTTGTTATTATGACATCGTTTTCGTCACTTTGCTCTCGACCCCAGAGAGATACGTGGCCAAGATGACTGGACATTGGATAAAATGTAAAAATTATCTCGAGTTTTAATCCCGAGCAAAGAGAATTTAACAAGTTAATGGAAAAGAATATCATAAAGCCTGGAGAAGTATGAACCAGCAGGGTACGACTGTTGACTGACTCGATTATGTTGCTGGCTCTTTGTTCCCCCTATTCTTTCTAGAATAAAGTGCTCACAGGAGAGACCACATGAAGGGTGCCAACCTCCATAGTGAAAGCGATATTATGGAACAGACAGGATTTGAACTTGGCATGCTAAGATTGTCAGGCCACACCAGTACCCACTTCACCATTGCCACTTCCAACACACAGATTTCTCACAAATAGTATTAATACTTGTGATGATATTCCATATTTTTTATAATGGACTATTCTAATCTTCTGTTTTATAGTTAGTTTTAATAAACGGAGAGAAAGAGAGAGAGAGAGATAGAGGGGGGAGGGAGGGAGAGAGGGAGAGAGAGAGGGACAGTGGGAAGAAAGGAGTTGTAGGTGTTCTTCCAATATGTGATCTACCGAATAGTTTCTACTAGTGTTGGGACGATTAATCAGAATCGGGAATCAGAAAAATCGGAAGTTTTTGGGGAATCAGTAAAGTTTTCGGAATCAGTAAAATTTGTGTCTATTTTCGGATGACAAAACGATTCTTTTAATTATTTTTTTGTTTGTTTGTTTATTTTTGTTTAAAATAATATTTTCCAGTGCTGGTATGAATGATAAAATGATTTATTGATTTTAAACTACCAGTAAAACTAAAATCTAGAGATCCGTCCCACAAGTGCATTTTTACGTTTGCGAAAATATATTCACATATTACATGGGTTTATTTTTAATCTGAAAATTGAAAACCCTTTAGCTAAATATTAAGAGATTTTAAAAGAAACGGAATCAGAATCGGCAATTGTATCGGAATCAAATAAAAATATTTGAATCGTCTCATCACTAGTTTCTACTCCAATATGTGATTAATCGTATTGGTTACATTCCAGTATGTGTTCTACCTATTAACTCTAACCCTACCCCAAGGGATAGATAGTTAGAGTTATGCTTAATGGATAGATCACATATTGGAATGTAAGCAACTCGGTAAATCAAATATTGGAAGAGCACGGAGTAGCAGACACTGTATAAAATAACAGCAGGCAGGAAGGGGGGGGGGCTTAAACAGCATTCAGTAAGAGAGGGTGAGAGTAATAGACAGAAGTTTAGCAAGAGATAGGTGACTTGGTGAGTAAATTAAAATTATGGATAATTAAAAGAATTAAAATGTGTTTTTCTTCAAACATAACTCAATCCCTAAACCAAAAAGTATAATACCATGTATGTTGTGTAATCAAAACATAGGAAAAAAAAAGCTTTAGGTAAACAAGCGTTGATTAACTTAGCTTTAATATTATAATCGATATTCGATCGATATAACTGAAATTTTACAATTAATTGTTTACCAGTATTTTAACTGAAAATAAAAACATTGAAAATAGTTGAATTGATTATTATCTATTCAAAATGGCTGCCATCCATTATGCAAATTAGAGGAAACTAATTTGCATAATTTTGAAAACATATCGATTATGCAACAATATTAATATGCATCTAAAGTGTACGTTATCAATTGTTCAAGTACTATTATCATTCTTAATATAGCATATCTGTCCAAGTATTAGATTGAATTGGAATCCAGAGCCAAGAGTTAATGAAGAAACGGCCGTAAGGGAAATGCTCGGTTGTGCTCCACAAAATAAAGAATGAAAAGAATAATTTACGATAGAAAACAAACCCATCTGAAAAATATGAAAAAAAATATGAAAAAATTAGAATTTAAAAAAAAAAAATTAAGTTATTCTAAGGCTCTTCAGTTCTATGTCCTCTTATCAAGATTAAAATAAAGATATAATGATACTAAACTTTATCTCTAGAGTCTTTATTCCATTTGCAATTTATTTATCATGGCTATCCCTTTTAAATGTAAGACTGTAATCTTACATTTATTGCACCTAGACAACGCCGAGTAGAACAAAACACAATGAAATTCTTGATGTCACATAATTCCATTCCCCCATATCTGATTTCACAATAATATACAGAGAAGATACATAATGTTGATGAAGACAATAGTCTGAAGTGAGTTTATATGTATTAGTTAACAAAAGTAATACTGTCATCTTACAATTTTTTATCATAGACTCCACCGAGTAGAAGTGGCAGTTAGTGGCAGACAATGGCGGGTACTGGCAGGCAGGGGTGAACAATGGCGAGCAGTGGTGGACAGCGGCAGGCAGTGGTTGACAGTGGCGAGCAGTGGTAATAGTGGCAGGCAGTGGCAATAGTTACAGTCAGTGATAGTGGCAAGCAATGGCAATAGTGCAGGACAGTGGCAGGCAGTGGCTAGCAGTGGCAATAGTTACATGCAGTGGCAGGCAGTGGCAGGTAGTGGCGGGCAGTGGCAATAATTACATGCTATGGCAGGTAGTAGTGGGCAGTGGGGGATAGTGACACACAGTGGCAGGGAGTCGCGTGTAGTGGGTAATAGTGGCGGGTAGTGGCATGTCGTGGCAGACAATGACAGGCAGTAGTAGACAGTGGCGTGTAGTAGGGGATAGTAACACACAGTGGCGGGTAGTGGCGTGTAGTGGGTGATTGTGACACAGTGGCGGGCAGTGGCAATATTTAATGGCAGTTGCAGAAAGTGGTGTGTCGTGGCGGGCAGTGTCGGACAGTAGCAGGCATTCGCAGGTAGTGGTGAGCAATGGCGTGTAGTAGCAAAAAATTACCGGGAGTGCCCGGCAGTGGCGTGTAGTGGGGGATAGTGACGCACAGTGGCAAGCAGTGGCGATATTTGAAGACAGTTGCGGCAGTGACGTGTCGTGGTGGACAATGACGGGCAGTGCCATGAAGTGGCGGGAAGTGGCGAGCAGTGGTGTTTCATGGCACACAATTATAGGGAGTGGCTGGCAGTGACATGTAGTGGGGGATAGTGATGCACAGTCATGGGTAGTGGCGGGAAGTGATTGGTAGTAGCAATAGTTACAGGCTATGTCAGGTAGTCGCAGACAGTGGCTGGCAGTAGTAATATTTAAAGGCAGTAGCAGGCAGTTGTGGGCAGTGGGGGATAATGATGCGCAGTAGTGGGTAGTGGCAGGTAATAACACTATTTAAAGGCAGTGTCGGGCAGTGGCGTGGAGTGGGGATAGTGACTCACAGTTATTATTGCTTGCAGTCAGGATTAAATCTTGAACCTCCGGAAGACTGTAACTTAGAACTAATTGTTAATTAATTCCTTTATCTGTTGCGTTACATGTCCATTTATAGGTGCATGAATTCGATATAAATATTCCCAAGTTTGAAAAGAGGCAGCTGAAGAAGGTCAAAGGTTAAATCAGCCGAAACTTTGTAAACATAACAACAACCAAGATGGGATTAATAATCCAAATGATGCATATTTCAACCTCGGTTACAAAATTTAGCAAATTCGTAAACACTTTTTGGATAAAAACATGCTTCCTTTCTTATTTAATTTATTTTGTATAAACAAGCAAACCAAACAAATATTTAAAAAAAACATTTAAACAAAAGATTCATTTTTAAAATAAGCAGAGATGTTTTATAAACAAAAGAAAAAATCGAATTGTATAAAAAAATTTTTTTTTTAAATATTAGATTTTTCGCTATAAAAATAATATCTGCTGTAAACCATTTCCAAACAAAGGAGCTTCAATTTAAGGTAAAAAATATTATTTTACATTTAAAAATTTAAGCTGGTTTTATTGAGCAATTCTCATATAACATGCTTACATTACTTTCCACATTGTTACTGTATATGTATATGTTGCTGGTTTCTTTATGTTGCTTAATAGGAGCCATGTTTAAGTAAAAAAACGTTTAGAGGTTAGGGTTCAGAGAGTTATACCAGATGGCAGTTGCTAACCATGTTATTTCCAGTTGAAGCTCTCTCCCTCTTAGCCGGCAAGATTTCAACCAAAGAAAACGTGTTTACTAGCTCTCCCCAACCGCAGATAGCTAATGTAGTGTGTCTCTCTCATGCATACGAATGACCTATCTCTGTGACTGTTCTTCTGTTTAAATAAACCTTGTTGAAAGCCAAACAACAAATGTCAGAGTGAGTTTGATCAACAACCTGGGTTCACAACAATGACGGCAGTGACGAGAACAGCGACACAGAATATAAAGGATTCATATACCCATTGCTAAGATATAATACAACATTTATGTTTCTAGAGACAATTGATACCCTTTGAAAGGGTGCTTGTATGATGAGGAATGTATAGTGAAGCAAGCGTTGAGCAATCTAGAACAGCACTTCACCTGATTTCTCAAAGAGACCAGAATCAACGCTGGAACAAGCAGAGAGGGTGATTTCTACTCCTAGACTAGTAACCTTATCGATACTGTAAATTTTAGTCCATACTGCTCCCTTTTTTTCTTCATGCGAAATAAGTGATAAATAAAAATCTAGTTTTGTTTAGAATATGGGTTCTGGAATGAATTGCCTTTGAAATAATTGTAAAAAAACTTTTGCCATTAATTTCTTTTGAAACTAGCTAAAAAGACTATCTTTGATTTACAGTTTTTTTTCCTGTATATTTTAATCCCACAAAATATATGTTAAAATATCCCGTTTTTTGTGATTGAGTGATATTTTAAATAAAAATCCATTTTACTTGTTCTAATTAGCTGTAATTTCATCACCAAGTTACCCATCTTTTACGAAGTTTCTGTCTATTATTTTCACCATCTCTCATTGTATACTGTTTGGCCTGTTCATCTCATAAGTTATACAATCACTTCTGCCCCACTCTCTAGAGAGAGAGAGAGAGAGAGAGAAAGAGACAGAAAAAGAGAGACAGAAAAAGTGAGAAAGGGAGAGAGAGAGAGAGAGGGAAAGAGAGACAGGGAGGGAGAGAGAAAGGGAGAGAGAGAGAAAGGGAGAGAGAGAGAAAGGGAGAGAGAGAGAAAGGGAGAGAGAGAGAAAGGGAGGGAGAGAGACAGAGAGAAAGAAAGACAGAGAGAAAGAGAGACAGAGAGAAACGGAGAGAGAGAGAAACGGAGAGAGAGAGAAAGGGAGAGAGAAAGGGACAGAGAGAAACGGAGAGAGAGAAAGAGAGAGAGAGAAAGGGAGAGAGAGAGAAAGGGAGAGAGAGAGAAAGGGAGAGAGAGAGAAAGGGAGGGAAAGAGAAAGGGAGGGAGAGAGAGAAAGGGAGAGAGAAAGAGAGAGAGAGAGAGAAAGAGAGAGAGAGAGAAAGAGAGAGAAAGAAAGAGAGAGAGAGAAAGAGAGAGAAAGAAAGAGAGAGAGAAAGAAAGAGAGAGAAAGAGAGAGAAAGAAAGAGAGAGAGGGAAGTAGCAAATTCTTACCGTTGCAAAAATTAGAGAAAAGGACTTTTAAAAAAAAACTTCGACTTTCAAATATACAACATTTGGTATTCCGAAATGATCAGCCATGAATGTACTGACTAGAAACAGCCATGGTTAACTTTCGTGCACCTGTAATAACCGGCATTTAAACAGGTTGCATTATAGGATAAACTAAATTAAATGCCACCAATAGAATTGTTAATAAAATTTAAAAAAAAAAAGGTTTGGCCCGACCCCTGAGATTTTCCTCGACTCCCTCATCTCTCCAACCTCACCGCCCCCCCCCCCCCAATTTTTTTTTACTATCCCCCAACCCTGAGAAATATTTTAATTACAAAAAAAAAAAAATTTGGTCCGCCTCCTAAAAACTTTTGCCCAACCCCTTAAACTTTCCCCGACTCCCTCCCCGCCCCCTCTCTCCAAGTCCATCCTCCAAATTTTTTTTTACTCTCCCCCAAATCTGAGAAAAAAAAAAAAATTTTGCCCGACCCCCTAAAAAATTTGACATGACCCCCAAAATTTTCCCGGACATTAAATCTCTCCAGCCTCCCCCCCCCATTTTTTTTTACTCTCCTCCACCCCTAATAAATATTTTAATTTAAAAAAAAAAAAAATTTGGCTCGACCCCCTAAAAAGTTTGGCCTGACCCCTAAAATTTTCCCCGACCCCCCCAATCCGGACCACTACTGAAATCACTATTAGTGATCCCACATCTTTTCATCTGCAAAATAGTCCAAAGAGAAACGTAGATGGCGTTAAGATATTATTCAAACTTATCACTACAGTAGGTCTATCTAGGATATTGAGCACTTTTCTCCCGAATAACGCTGAGTATTTAGAAAATCAAGAAGAAGCACCACCTGTCCTATACTGCAGAAGTACCCCCCCTATCAACTCCCTGGTTGCTATACCACAGAAGCCTCGTGGTCCTATACTGCAGAAGCACTCCCCGGTTACTATACCGCAGAAACCTCATGGTGCTATAGCGCATTAGCACTCCCGGTTGCTATACTGCAGAAGCCTAGTGGCCCTATAACGCAGAAGCACCCCTGGTTCAATACTGCAGAAGCACCCCTGGTTGCTATACTACAGAAGCCTCGTGTTCCTATACAGCAGGAGCCCCCTTCCCCCGGTTGCTATACTGCAGAAGCCTCGTAGCCCTATACCGCAGAAGAACCCCCCAGTTCCTATACCAGAGAAGCACCCTCGGTTTCTATATTGCAGAAGTGTTGTAGTCCTATACAGAAGAAGCACCTCCCCCTGGTTACTATACCGCACGAAGCCTCGTGGTCCTATACCGCATTAGCCCTCCCGGTTGCTATACCACAGAAGCTTTGTGGCCCTATACCGTAGAAGTACCCCCGGTCCAATCCTGCAGAAGCCCCACCCTGGTTGGTATACCGGAGAAGTCTCGTGGAACTATACCGCAGAAGCACCCCCCGTTGCTATATCGCAGAAGCCTCAGGGTCCTATACTGCAGAAGAACCCACCCTCCGGTGCCATACCGCAGAAGTCTGAGGTTCTTATACCGCTGAAGCCTCAGGTTTCTATACCGCAGAAGCACCCCCCCTGGGTTCCATACAGCAGAAGCCTCAGGTTCCTATAACGCAGAAGCAACGTCCCACCCTCCCCCGGGTGCCCTACCACGGAAGCCTCAGGTTGCTATACCGCAGAAGCCTTGTGATCCTATACCGCAGAAGCACCTTCCTGGGTGCTATACTGCAAAAGCCTTGTGGTCCTATACTGCAGAAGCCTTGTGATCCTATACCGCAGAAGCACCCCGGTTACTATACCGCAGAAGTCTCCCCCCCGCCCAGTGCCATAATGCAGAAGCACCCCCTGGTGCAATACCGCAGAAGCCTCACGTTCCTATACTGCAGAAGCACCCCCTAGTGCCATACCGCAGAAGCACCCCACGGCTTCCACACTGCAGAAGCCTTAGGTTCCTATACCACAGAAGCACCCTCCGGGTGCCATACCGCAGAAGCCTCAGGTTCCTATAACGCAGAAGAACCCCCCCACATGGGTGCCATACCGCAGAAGCCTCAGGTTCCTATACCGCAGAAGCACCCCTCCCACACAGGTGCCATACCGTAGAAGCCTCAGGTTGCTATAGCACAGAAGCCTCG
Organism: Sepiola atlantica; assembly: GCA_963556195.1. Classification (NCBI taxonomy): domain Eukaryota; kingdom Metazoa; phylum Mollusca; class Cephalopoda; order Sepiida; family Sepiolidae; genus Sepiola; species Sepiola atlantica. The sequence continues at coordinate 51,530,645 of OY744530.1, read as the reverse complement.
TTTTCCTATACCACAGGAGCAGACCCCCTCCCCCCCCCCCCCGCCTGGTTGCTATACCGCAGAAGAAACCCCCTCGGTTGCTATACGGCAGAAGCCTTGTGGTCTCCTATAGCGCAGAATCCCCCCCCCGGTGCCATACCGCAGATGCACCCCCCTGGTGCCACACCGCAGAAGCCTCACGTTCCTATACCGCAGAGCTCCCCCTAGTGCCATATCGCAGAAGCACCAAACGCAGAAGCCTTAGGTTCCTATACTGCATATGCACCCCCCACCCCTAGTGCCATACCGCACAAGTCTTAGGATCCTGTACCGCAGTAGCAGCCCCACCCCCGGATGCTATACCGCAGAAGCAACCCCCTCGGTTGCTATACCGCAGAAGCCTCGTGGTCCTATACTGAGAAGAACCCCCCCCCCCCCGGTTGCTATACCGCAGAACCACCCTCGGTTTCTATACTGCAGAAGCACCCCCCAGTTACATACCTCACGAAGCCTCGTTGTCCAATCCCGCAGAAGCACCCCCCGGTTACTATACAGCAGAAGCCTCGTGATCCTACACTGCATTTGAACTCCTGGTTGCCATACTGCAGAAACCTCGTGGCCTAATACTGCTGAAGCAACCCCGGTCCAATACCGAAGAATCACCTACCCCCACCAGTTGCTATACTGCAGAAGCCACGTGATCCTATACAGCAGAAGCACGCCCTGGTTCCTATACCGCAGAAGAACCCTCCGGTTCTGTACTAAACCGCAGACACTTTGTAGCCCTATACTTAAGAAGCACCCCCCCCCGGTTGATATACTGCAGAAGCACCTTCGGTTTCTATACTGCAGAAGTCTTGTGCTCCTATACCGCAGAAGCACCCACTGGGTCCTATACCGAAGAAGCACCTGAGGGGGGGGGCCCTCAGGTGACACACCGCAAAAGTATCAGGGTCCTATACCACAGAAGACGTAGGTTTCTATACCGAAGAAGAAACCCCCCTGGGTGCCATACAGCAGAAGCTTCAGGTTCCAATACCGCAGAAGTAACGTCCCCCCTCCTCTGGGTGCCATACCACAGAAGCCTCAGGTTGCTATACCGCAGAAGTCTCGTGGTCCTATACCGCAGAAGCACCATCCTGGTTGCTATACTGCAGAAGCCTCGTGGTCCTATACCGCAGACGCACCCCCGGTTGCTATACGGCAGAAGCCTTGTGATCCTAAACCGCAGAAGCACCCCTGGTTACTATACCGTAGAAGCACTCCCCACTTGCTATACCACAGAAGCATTGTGGTCCTATACCGCAGAATTCCCCTCCCCGGTGCCATATAGCAGAACCACCCCCCTGGTGCCACACCGCAGAAGCCTAACGTTCCTATACCGCAGAGCTCCCTCTAGTGCCATATAGCAGAAGCACCAAACAGGTGCCATACTGCAGAAGCATCAAATGGGTGCCATACTGCAGAAGAATCCCCCCACCCCCAACAGTTGCTATACCGCAGAAGCCTCGTGGTCCTATACAGCAGAAGCACGCCCCGGTTCCTATACCGCAGAAGCCTCATAGTCTTATAGCGCAGAAGCCCATCCCCCGGTGTCACACTGTAGAAGACTAAGGTTTCTATACCGCAGAAGCAACCCTACTGGGTGCCATACAGCAGAAGCCTCAGGTTACTATACCGCAGAATCTTTGTGGTCCTCTACCGCCAAAGTACCTTCCTTGTTGCCATACTGCAGAAGTCTCGTGGTCCTATACCACAGAAGCACCCCCGCAGTTGCTATACCTCGGAAGCCTTGTGGTCCTAAACTACAGAAGCACTCCCTTACCGCAGAAGCCTCAGGTTCCTATTCCGCAGAAGCACCCCCCGGGTGCCATACCGCAAAAGCCTCGGGTTTCTTTACTGCAGAAGATCCACCCACATTAGGTGCCATACCGCAGAAGTTTCAGGTTGCAGAAGCCTCATTGTCCTATAACGCAGAAGCACCCTACTAAGTGCCATACCGCACAGGAATTCTATACCGCAGAAGAAACCCCCCCCCCCAGGTGCCACATCCCAGAACCCTCAGGTTCCTATACCGCAGAAGCCTCAGGTTCCAATACCCCAGAAGCACCCCCCTCGTGCCATACCGCAGAAGCCTTAGATTCCTATACCGCAGTAGCCTCAGGTTCCTATACCGCAGTAGCACCCCCTCTGGTCACCATACTGCAGAAGCACCCCCGGTTGCTATAACGCAGAAGCCTCGCGGTCCTATATTGTAGAATCACCCTCCGGTTGTTATACCGCAGAAGCACTGCCCCAATTGCTATACCGCAAAAGCCTCATGATCCTATACCGCAGAAGCACCCCACATTGCTATACCGCAGAAGCCTCATGATCCTATACCGCAGAAGAACCCCCGGTTGCTATACAGCAGAAGCACCCCCAGTTGCTATACCGCCGAAGCCTTGTAGTCCTGTACCGCAGAAGCACCCCCCCCTCCCTTGTTCCTATACTGCAGAAGCCTCATGGTCGTATACCGCAGAAGTTACACCCCCCCCCCATCCAGTGCCATACCGCATTAGCACCCACTGGGTGCCATACTGCAGAAGCCTCCGGTTCCTATACCGCAGAAGCACCCCTCCCGAGTGCCATACCGTAGAAGCCTCAGGTTTCTATATGGCAGAAGCCTCGTGGTCCTATACGCTCAGGTTGCTATACCGCAGAAGCCGTGTTGTTCTATACCGCAAGCCCCCCTTCTGCCCCCTTCTCCCCCCCCCTCGGTGCTATACCGCAGAAGCGCCCTCCGGGTACCATACCGCAGAAGCCTGAGGTTCCTATACCACAGAAGCACCCCCTCCGGGTTCCATACCGCAAAGCCTCAGGTTTCTATACTGTAGAAGCCCCGTGGTCCTATACCGCAGAAGCTTAAGAGGTCATGGGGGGAGCTTCTGCCTCATGTTTCTATACCGCAGAAGCCTCAGGTTGCTATACTGCAGAAGCACCCGCGGTCCTAAACTGCAGATGAAGCCCCTGGTTGCTATACTGCAGAAGCCTCATGGTCCTATACCGCAGAAGACCTTTTGGTTGCTATACCGCAGAAGCACCCCACGTAGCTATACCGCAGAAGCACCCCCAGTTGCTATACCGCAGAAACCTTGTGATTGTATACCGCAGAAGCACCCCCCAGTTACTATACTGCAGAAGAACTACCGGTTGCTATACTGCAGAAGCCTCGTAGTCCTATACTGCAGAAGCACCCCCCCCTCCCGGTTGCTATACCGCAGAAGCACTTTTGGTTTCTATACCGCAGAAGCCTTGTGGTCCTATACAGCAGAAGCACCCTCCGGTTACTATACCGCCGAAGCCTCATGGTCCTATACCGCATTAGCACTTCTGGTTGCTATACCGCAGAAACCTTGTGGTCCTATACCGCATTAGCACTCCCGATTGCTATACTGCAGAAGATTCGTGGCCCTATACTGCAGAAGCCCCCGGTCCAATACCGCAGAAGAACCCCCCACCAGTTGCTATACTGCAGAAGCCTCATGGTCCTATACATCAGAAGCACCACCCCCTGTTCCTATACCGCAGAAGCCTTGTGATCCTATAGCGCAGAAGACCCCCCCCACCCCGGTGCCATACCGCCGAAGCACCCCACGGGTGTCATATCGCAGAAGCCTTGTGGTCCTATACCGCATAAGACTTCGGGTTGCTATACCACAATAGCCTTGTTGTCCTATACCGAAGAAGCACTCCCCGGGTGCCATAACGCTCAAGAACCCCCCCCCCTCCCCTCCTAGGTGCCATACCGCACAGGGATCCTATACTGCAGAAGCACCCCCCCCAGGTGCCACATCCCAGAAGCCTCAGGTTCCTATACCACAGAAGCCATACAGCAGAAGCCTCAGATTCCTATACAGAAGAAGCACCCCCCCGGTTGCTATATTGCAGAAACACCCCCCCCCCCTGAAAAAAATTAGGCACGACCCCCTAAAAACTTTGGCCTGACCCCTAAAATTTTCCCCGACCCCCCAATCCGGCGCACTACTGAAATCACTTTTACTGATCCCACATCCTTTTCATCTGCAAAATAGTCCAAAGAGAAACGTAGACGGCGTTAAGATATTATTCGAACTTATCACTACAGTAGGTCTATCTAGGATATTGAGCACTTTTCTCCCGGATAACGCTGAGTATTTAGAAAATCAAGAAGAAGCACCACCTGCCCTATACTGCAGAAGTACACCCCCTGTCAACCCCTAGGTTGCTATACCATAGAAGCCTCGTGGTCTTATACTGCAGAATCCACACTTTAGTTGCTATAAAGCAGAAGCACCCCCCCCCCCGGTTGCTGTACGGCAGAAGCCCTGTGGTCCTATATGGCAGAAACACCCTCCGGTTGCTATACCGCAGAAGCACCCCCCCCCCCGGTTGCTATAACGCAGAAACACCCCAGGGTTGCTATACAACAGAAGTACCCCCCCAATTGCTATACCGCAGAAGCCTTGTGGTCCTGCACAGCAGAAGCACCTCCCCGGTTCCTATACCGCAGAAGCCTCATGGTCTTATACCGCAGAAGCCCCCTCCATCCAGTGCCATACAGCAGAAGCACCTCACGGGGGCCATACCGCAGAAGCCTCAGGTTTCTATACAGCAGAAGCCTCGTGGTCCTATACCGCAGAAACCCCTCAGGGTACTATACCGCAGAAGTCTCAGGTTCCTATACTGCAGAAGCCTCAGGTTTCTATACCGAACAAGCCTTGTGGTCCTATACTTAACTATTTTGCATTTAATATGACAGTTTCTTAGTATTTGGCCTACACTGATGTAACCTATCAAGCAAACTAGCCAGTTGTTTTGCCCTCCCCCCAATCCTAGCTGGAGGGTACCATAAATTCTGACAAGAGAATTTACTGAGATTTTAAATATAAAAAAATAATGTGAAAAAATAAGTTACGATTAATATTTTAACTGAGTTAGTTAATTGTTTAAAACCAAATAATTTTTAACTTCAAAGGCAGCTTTTCTTTTAATATGATGGTTTCTTGGTATTTGGTATTTTGAAATATTAAAAATGCGTCTAATTCATGGTGAATAAAGTTTTTTTTTCTGAATTAGTTCTTTTATATTTTTCTACTTTTTACATTTGATTTGATGGAAATAAATTAATTATTGTAAGTTGCTTCCAAATAATATGTATCGTTACTAATTACTGGACATTACTAAGAAATTTCTTACTAAAATTTTTCTTGGTAATTATTATTTAGTAGTAATTTTCGTCTTTACATGTTCGCCCCCATTCGTGGACCGAAGTCACATGTTTGCCAGGCCTGTATTATCGATCCCTTTCATATATATATATATATATATATATATATATATATATATGATAATAAACAACAACAAATATTTTATATTTGTCGCTCCTCGTAAAATTAGTAGAGCACTCTAAATGGTAGTACAAACACAGCATGACGTCACTTGCTTTATATGCATCATTCCTTCTTTAATAGAAGTAGAATGCCTCGACATCAAGCCGCTTTTATATGTGTTAAATTATCATTGTTTATCGGCTATTCAAATATTGGGCGCGCGGTTAACGACGTTGGATGTAAGTTGAAAAATACTTGTAATCCAGGGTTTCGAATCGTACGACCAGTAGTGAATAGTCATATCTCTATGCTGATGAGTCCTGATTGAAAAGGGACGAAACGTATACGTACATAGATAATAAACAACAACAAATATTTTATATATATATATATATACATACATACATACATACATACATACACATTATGGTAAATTTTATTTTACTAACTTATTTGCTGAATCTCCTCTGATTATAAGAGTACATCTTTGAAAAGACATGGTTTAAGGAAGGAATAATATAATAAAATGATTTTCCTTTATAAATCCCTTCTTTTGAACAATGGATGATTTAATAGATAGTGTATTCTATCACAATTTTTATTCTCATCACCTATTTATATATATATATATATATATCTTTATAAAATAAGGTATGTTTATATATTTGTATCTACAGAATTCATCCCTAAACTAATTAACCGATCATTATGACTGTTGATATAAAGCAGCTAGGCATAAGGGTTGAAATGTGGGCTATGTTTAGTTTAACGTGACATGAGTAAAAAGAAGGTGGAATAACATGGTGAAAATTAAGATCTCTGATTTTTTTGAAATTTTAACAATAGGTATAAAACATCAATGATATACCACAGAAGAAACCCCCTCGGTTGCTATACCGCAGAAGCCTCGTGGTCCTATACAGCAGGAGCCCCCCCCCCGGTTGCTATACCGCAGACGCCTCGTAGCTCTATACTTCAGAAGCCCCCCCCCCCATCGGTCGCTATACCGCAGAAGCACTCCCTGGGGTCCTATACCGCAAAAGCCTTGGGTTCCTATACCGCAGAAGCACCACCCAAACTAGGTGCAATACCGCAGTAGTCTCAGGTTGCTATACTGCAGAAGCCTCGTTGTCCTGTAATGCAGAAGCACCCCCTAGGTGTCATACCGCACAGGGATCCCATACCGCAGGTGCCACATCCCAGAAGCCTCAGGTTCCTATACCACAGAAGCCTTGTGGTCCTATACCGCAGAAGCACCCCCGGTCCAATACTGAAGAAGCACCCCCAGTTGCTATACTGGAGAAGCCTCGTGGTCCTATACAGCAGGAGCACCCCCCTGGTTGCTATACCGTGCGAAGCCTCATGGTCCTATACCACAGAAGCACCCCCTGTCCAATAACGCAGAAGCACCTGCTCCGGTTGTTATACTGCATAAGCCTCGTGACACTATACCGCAGAAGCACCCTCATGTTGCTATACTGAAGAAGGATCGTGGCCCTATACTTCAGATGCACCCCCAGTCTAATACCGCAGAGCACGCCCCCGCCAGTTGCTATACCGCAGAAGCCTCGTGGTCCTATACAGCAGAAGCAGCCCCCCGCTTCCTATACTGCAGAAGCTTCATAGTCCTATACCACAAAAGCCATACCGCAGTATAGGGCCACACCGCAGAAGCACCGGTGTGGCCCTATACTGCTGAAGCACCCCCGGTCCAATACCGCAGAATCAACCCCCCACCAGTTGCTATACCGCAGAATCCTCAGGTTCCTATACCCCAGAAGCACCCCCTAGTGCGATACCGCAGAAGCCTCAGATTCCTATACTGCAGAGTCCTCATGGTTCCTATACCGCAGAAGCTCCACTGGGTGCTATACCGCAGAAGCACCCGCCCCTCCCCCCATGGTTACCATACAACAGAAGCACCCCCGGTTGCTATACCGCAAAAGCCTCGCGGTCCTATATTGTAGAATCACCTTCCGGTTGCTATACCGCAGAAGTACGCCCCCAATTGCTATACCGCAGAAGCCTAATGGTCCTATACCGCAGAAGCACCCTACATTGCTATACCGCAGAAGAACCCCTGGTTGCTATACAGCAGAAGCACTCCCGGTTGCTATACCGCAGAAGCCTTGTGGTCCTGTACCGCAGAAGCACCCCCCCTGGTTCCTATACTGCAGAAGCCTCAGTACCATCCCGCATTAGCACCCCATGGGTGCCATACCGCAGAAGCCTCAGGTTCCTATACCGCAGAAGCACCCCCCCCCCCGGGTGCCATACCGCAGAAGCCTCAGGTTTCTATATAGCAGAAGCCTCGTGGTCCTATACCGCAGAAGCACCCCGCTCGGGTGCTATACCGCAGAAGCCTCAGGTTGCTATACCGCAGAAGCCGTGTTGTCCTATACCGCAAGCCCCCCTTCCCCCCCCCCCCGGATGCTATACTGCAGAAGCGCCCTCTGGGTACCATCCTGCAGAAGCCTGAGGTTCCTATACCATAGAAGCACCCCCTTCCGGGTTCCATACCGCAAAGCCTCAGGTTTCTATACTGCAGAAGCCCTGTGGTCCTATACTGCAGAAGCTTCAGAGGTCATGGGGGGGCTTCTGCCTCATGTTTCTATACCGCAGAAGCCTCAGGTTGCTATACCGCAGAAGCCACGTTGTCCTATTTTGCAGAAGCACCCCGCCGGGTGCAATACCGCAGAATCACCGCCCGGGTTCCATACCGCAGAAGTCTCAGGTCCCTATACCGCAGTAGCACCCCCCCCTCCGGGTACCATACCGCAAAAGCCTCAGGTTCCTATACCGCAGAAGCACCCCCGGTCCTATACTGCAGAAGAAGCCCCTGGTTGCTATACTGCAGAAGCCTCATGGTCCTATACCGCAGAAGAACTTTCGGTTGCTATACCGCAGAAGCACCCCACGTAGCTATACCGCAGAAGCACTCTCAATTTCTATACCGCAGAAACCTTGTGATCCTATACCGCTGAAGCATCCCCCAGTTACTATACTGCAGAAGAACTCCCGGTTACTATATTGCAGAAGCCCTGTAGTCCTATACTGCAGAAGCCCCCCCCCCTCCCGGTTGCTATACCGCAGAAGCACTTTTGGTTTCTATACCGCAGAAGCCTTGTGGTCCTATACAGCAGAAGAACCCCCCGGTTGCTATACCGCAGAAGCTTGTGGTCCTATACTGCATTAGCACTCCTGATTCCTATACTGCAGAAGATTCGTGGCCCTGTACTGCAGAAGCCCCCCGGTCTAATACCGCAGACCCACCAGTTGCTATACTGCAGAAGCCTTGTGACACTATACCAAAGAAGCAACCCCCAGTTGCTATACCGCAGAAGCCTCGTGATCATATACCGCATTAGCACTTCCGGTTGCTATACTGCAGAAGATTCGTGGCTCTGTACTGCAGAAGCACCCCCGGTGCAATACCACAGAAAAACCCCGTCCCACCAGTTGCTATACTGCAGAAGCCTCATGGTCCTATATGGCAGAATCATCCTCCGGTTGCTAGTCCGAAGGAAATACCCCAGTGTTGCTATACCGCAGAAGCACCCGCCGGTTACTATACCGCAGAAGCACCCTACGTTGCTATACCGCAGAAGCCTCGTGATCCTATACCGCAGAAGCACCCCTGGTTGCTATACAGCAGAAGCCTCATAGTCCTATACAGCAGAAGCACCCCTGGTTGCTATACCGCAGAAGCCTCATGGTCTTATACCGCAGAGCCCCCCCCCCCCCTTTCATCCAGTGCCATACAGCAGAAGCACCCTATGGGTGCCATACCGCAGAAGCCTCAGGTTTCTATACCGCAGAAATCTCGTGGTCCATATCCGCAGAAGCGCCCCCTGGGTACTATACCGCAGAAGTCTCAGGTTCCTATACTGCAGAAGCCTCAGGTTTCTATACCGAACAAGCCTTGTGGTCCTATACTTAACTATTTTGCATTTAATATGACAGTTTCTTAGTATTTGGCTTACACTGATGTAACCTATCAAGCAAACTAGCCAGTTGTTTTGCCCTCCCCCAATCCTAGCTGGAGGGTACCATAAATTCTGACAAGAGAATTTACTGAGATTTTAAATTAAAAAAATAATGTGAAAAAATAAGTTACGATTAATATTTTAACTGAGTTAGTTAATTGTTTTAAAACCAAATAATTTTTAACTTCAAAGGCAGCCTTTCTTTTAATATGATGGTTTCTTGGTATTTGGTATTTTGAAATATTAAAAATGCGTCTAATTCATGGTGAATAAAGTTTTTTTTTCTGAATTAGTTCTTTTATATTTTTCTACTTTTTACATTTGATTTGATGGAAATAAATTAATTATTGTAAGTCGCTGACAAATAATATGTATCGTTACTAATTACTGGACATTACTAAGAAATTTCTTACTAAAAATTTTTCTTGGTAATTATTATTTAGTAGTAATTTTCGTCTTTAAATGTTCGCCCCCAGTCGTGGACCCCAGTCACATGTTTGCCAGGCCTGTATTATCGATCCCTTTCATATATATATATATATATATATATATATATACATACACATATATACACATTATGGTAAATTTTATTTTACTAACTTATTTGCCGAATCTCCTCTGACGATAAGAGTACATCTTTGAAAAGCCATGGTTTAAGGAAGGAATATTATAATAAAATGATTTTCCTTTATAAATCCCTTCTTTTGAACAATGGATGATTTAATAGATAGTGTATTCTATCACAATTTTTATTCTCATCACCTATTTATATATATATATATATATATATATATCTTTATAAAATTAGGTATGTTTATATATTTGTATCTACAGAATTCATCCCTAAACTAATTAACTGATCGTTATGACTTTTGATATAAAGCAGCTAGGCATAAGGGGTTGAAATGTGGGCTATGTTTAGTTTAACGTGACATGAGTAAAAAGAAGGTGGAATAACATGGTGAAAATTAAGATCTCTGATTTTTTTGAAATTTTAACAATAGGTATAAAACATCAATGAATAAATGTTCCCCAAATTTCAATTACGTTAGCGTATTTTAAAAGGGTTTCAAGGGGCATAATATGAGCAGAACCTCCCATTTGAAAATTAAAATATATTAGATTTGCATTGCATTTTATCCATCGTCATTAGACACTAATGAAGGAATAGTTCCTTGAATTTCAACTGTTTCTTAAGACCCTTTAAGCTTAAGCCTCAATTTTTCATACATTTGAACTGATCATAATAATATCAATTTTGATCAAAATTGGAATAAGAATTCTAGACATTAAAGATAATCTACATAAGGGGACATTAAAATGGTGCAAAACTGTTCTATTTAGGGAATTTATTTTACCTATCCTGTGATGAGTATTCTACTAGTATATAAATACATATTCAAAGAAAGTCAAGTTTAATGACTATAATTTTAGTTATATGACAAGGAAAAAAATTTCTGATTTTTCTTGTTGTAGGTGTTGATGTTTTCCGAACATAACAAAATATTAATTATGTCATAAATTGTCTATATTACTGAGTTATAATATATATATATATATATATATATATATATATAGAGAGAGAGAGAGAGAGAGAGAGGGAGAGAGAGAGTCATTGATTTGGGGCGAGTATATCTTAGTCAGTAAGTAATATATACAAGAGCATTACATCTAACCGTCAAAATAACACAATAAATTCATGAGAGGGTGCACCTTTATTCTTCTTCGCATTTTGACTTCCACGACAATCTCTTTTTTTTGTTCTTCTCACTTTTAGGTTTATAGGTTAAACCGTCTGTGCATGTGTCTTTTCCAGACTTAACAGATAGAGAATGTAAGGCAGCATGGACTTTTAGCTTCACCTAAGTCATTATCATTCGTTACATTATATCCATCAGGGGAATTAGGCAGTTACCTAAGTCATCCCTAAGTGGTGGGTGTCACACATTGTGAGGGGGAAATTCACTGACATTTTTCAAATAATATAAAAAGGAGAAAAAACTAAATAGATTACAATTAATATATTAATTAAGTAAATATATTTAAAAAAAGCTAATTAAATTGTTTTTTACAAAATATCCATATCTTATATAGACAGAAAGTTCAGGTAAATTTACAGTTCATCTGACAGAAATACTACAAATATATTATGTTTTATTTTTAAAAAAATATAGCATGAAAACCCGAGGTTGCTTGAAATTAAATAGAGGTCACTACTATGTACTTTTTCATTATGCTCATGACACCATATTACTTTCTTTGTTTAAAAAAAAAAAACTAGCATGAAAAGCCGAGGTTGCTTGAAATTAAATAGAGGTCACTACTATGTAGTTTTTCATTATGCTCATGACACCATATTAATTTCTTTGTTTAAAAAAAAAAACTAGCATGAAAAGCCGAGGTTGCTTGAAATTAAATAGAGGTCACTACTATGTAGTTTTTCATTATGCTCATGACACCATATTACTTTCTTTGTTTTTTAAAAAAAACTAGCATGAAAACCCGAGGTTGCTTGAAATTAAATAGAGGTCACTACTATGTAGTTTTTCATTATGCTCATGACACCATATTACTTTCTTTGTTTTTAAAAAAAAACTAGCATGAAAACCCGAGGTTGCTTGAAATTAAATAGAGGTCACTACTATGTAGTTTTTCATTATGCTCATGGCACCATATTACTTTCTTTGTTTTTAATGTCTCCCTCCACACATTTCGTCCCCTAATATATTTAGAAGGAGCTCAAATGTTTGAAAATTATCTGAATTAGTGTCTCATACAGTTCTTTTAAATTTCATTAAAATCGAATATATACGTATTTGAAGTTTTAAGGGGGTTCTGTCCCAATGTGTCACTTAGGGGTGGGGGCAGCTATATATTCGGCACATGCAAGGTAACAGAGATTGGGGAGCACTTCTATCGCTCTCCACAGAAAATGTTATACATATGATTTACATTTCATCAAAATAGGATATATTTAATGTTTTAAAGGAGGTTCGGCCCCTAGAGCTCCCTTAGGTTAGGAGGGAACTTGGAGATTCGGAACTACTTCCACCGTCTTCCCCAGAGAATTTTATACATATAATTGAAATATCACACAAACATACACATGCACACAGAAATTGAGTTTTATATAGAGATAAATATATTACATTGTATTCAAACATATTATATTTACCGCTACACGTTACGAGTTACTTATCATACCTCCATTGGAAGATCTGCAGAGTGATGCATCGAACATCTGGGAGAACATGAACCTTCACCAATAACATCAAACAGAAAAGTGACAGTGTTCTATGACAAAGACATATAGCAGATACATAAAAGACAAGGCCATCAAGTTAAACATTGTTATATGGAATTTGAACGGACTGCTCTTATTATTGATGTAACCGTTCCAAATGACTATGGCCTCAATAGAGCTGAACACGAAAAGATAACGAAATACCAGGACTTCAAGAATGATTTAAAAACAACATGGTCTCTAAAAGAAATAAACATACCGGTTGTGGTAAGCGCAACTGGATTAATTAAAAAAAAAAACTTTAAAAGATACTTAGATAATCTCTGGAAGACCAAGCTATAGCAAAATATAGATATCAACCCTAAAAGGGAAAACATCTACCCTTAAAAGAGCCCCCAGATATAAATTCCAATCATAACGAAATCAAGTGTTAGCTCCAGGAAGGAGCCCCTTAATCTCTTTGAACTAACTGAAATAAAATAATTTAAAAAAGAGTCTGTAGTAATTAAAAGTTCAATCAGTATAATTCGAATTCATACCTTGTTTTTCTTCACCCGACACCTTTGATGAATGTAGATCTTAAGTTCATCGACATATTGTTCCTATTTACTTGTCTCCCACGTGGGCAAAGTAAAACACATAATAATTAGTCGATTTTATTTATGTGTAATATTGGTGGCTACATCAGCTAGTAGATATATTAAGTAAAAATATATTGCGCATGTGTAATCCATAAACAGGATGCATTATAGACAAGGGATCAGTAAAGATCAGGCAGTATTGTTATTTTCATGGTAGGTGCTCGACTGAGCTCCATTTATAGTCTCCCTTTCTCTTTAAAACATTCACAACTAAAACTTGTCGAGCTACAACCTCTGTGTACCTAAATCTAAACAGAAATTTTATCAGCAAAGTTTCTTACCAAGAACTACCCGTCTGTGGAACACAATACAACAGGGATGCTTCTGAGCTGACTACAACATGGTCTTTTTCAAGTCAAATCTTAAATTATTGTTGAGCTGTCCTCTTAAATAATGAAATTCTACCAAGATTAAACCATCATTATTAATCTTCCCCATGACAAACTAATTAACCCTTATCCTTGAGCGGCCTTTAGACCTAGATAAGCGGTGACCGATTAGTACATAAAAAAGGTGAACTTTCAGCCCTTTGTCTATAAGGCATCCTGTTTATGGCTTACACCTGCATGATATACTTTTACTTAATATATTAACTAGCTGATATAGCCACTAATATCCAACAGATCAATAAAATCGAACGTGTGTGTGTTTACTGTGTGATCACAAAAGGCTCTGATGAAAGAATCTTAAACAAAAGAGTCTTATGCTTATCGTTTGTCAGTAAGAGTTACCGTGTATTTAGGGTAAAGATTTCTCTTGTTTGGCAGAGTAGATGCAAATGGAAATTAGAGATAAACTAAACAGTCAACTTCGATGAAGCATGTCTCATCACGATTGAGCTACTGAATAAATTGAACCTGATCATTGATCCGGGTTATTCTAGTGAAATGAAAGTGAAGAGGGCTCATTATATCAGCCGACCTAATGAAACATTGAACCGGCGCAAGAAAAGCTACCAATCTGGCATCGGATTTAAGAAGAAAGCGGTTGATAGAATCATCTTTCGTGTCATTCTGCAGTTATTTGATCCAGAAGGCAACTTGGCTCACTTTTCTTCAGCTCAATTAACGAAAGATATTAATCATCGGAATTGCTAGAGCAAATCCAAATTGTTCCGGCCAAACATCATCAGAGACTGTTTCAATTTAAGTTCTTCGTTCATATTTCAAACTAACAGATATATCCGACGTTGCCCGGTTGGAAAACTATTCTAAAATATTTTGTTACACGTATGCCGGTTCAATTTTTATTGTACTACATCAACTATTAGATAGCAAAGGGAGTGTTTTGATGTTAGGTTAGAGGTCACCTAAAAAGCTTTAGTTGATGAAACCATGTAACTTCCGGCAAGGGGGAGAGGTCATCGACCCCCATTTTGGCTGACAGCTGAAGCAAGTGTACATGAAACGTCGCCATTTTCGAGGAGGCCCAGCATGTGTGGGAGCGGTCGCATACAATGTAGTATGGTGTAACGAGACAAGTGATCTCTCTGTCTATCTATTTGTCTTTCTCTCACGCATAACAAGTCAGTCTGTTGTCTGTTTCTGTTTTAAATAAATCCTGTTAAAAAATTGAATATTGGCATCCACATGGTTTTTATCAACAGCCGAAAAGCAATCTGATTTTCAACAACGGCGACAACAAGAGGATCTGTCGGCAATCTGGCTTCACAACGAAATGCGGGTATATAAGAATGTATACACCCACGGTCAGGTTTAATATAACACAACCGCCAAAATTAAATTCCTTAAAATCGCCCAGGATTGCAAGATTCTTTCAGAATATTGAATTCTTGCCAGTTTTATAGCTTTTTAAAAATATATTACTTTTAAAGATGTTTTTATGTCATATTCAAGTCAGTAGAACATGATGAATGAAAATAAAATTACAAATTTGTTTTGAATAAGTATTTCAAACCTAATAATAATTTGAATAAGTAATACAAATATAATAACAATACTAACAATTTGAATAATAATACTCTAAGGCACTTTATATTCGTACATACGTTATCACCTTTCACACACGAAGATGGTTATTGTGGATTAACCTTATTTCGCTAAGGTAAAAAATCCGACTTTATCCATTTTAAAATTAATTGTTCCAACCATCATATGCCGTCATGTCGACTAAAACAGTACAATCTTAAATAAATACATTTCAAAAAGTGACATTCTTTTTATTGATTTGAAGAATGTTTAGCTGACAATTATTTTTATGGTAAGAAGACATAATATTTATTATTTTAAAAAGAATTAAATTGCTACAATTTGAAATATTAAATAAAGTAGCAACATATTGAGTTGTTTATTTAACGAATATGTAGCTGAAAAGGACAATAATTTTCATGGAAAAAAAGAATCATTTTTATCTTAAAAGGATTGACCCTGACTGACATGTATTATTTAAAAAGTAATATTATTATTATCAATAGTAAATTGTACAGATTGATGTAGAAAGCAACGTGGAATTTCCACGGGCCCAGCTTGTTAGTTATTATCATTGTTCCTTCAAATAGACTAGTGTGTATTGTTTAGGTTTACAATTAAAAGGTGGATTGTTGTTGTCCTGGGCATGGCACTAACTTCCTCAGATATCATTTGCAAATGGTGGTAGCTCCACATTCTAGCCAAACCACCCCCAAACCCATTTTTCCCCCAGCCCTTTTCTTTTTATTTATAAAAATTCTACATATCCAATTGGCAGATATACTAGGTGTTGTCCGGGTGGGAAATATCCCAAGACATTTGTTACGAATATGTCGGTTCAATGATTATTATTATACTCAATAAATTGTCTCCATGAAATTCCTAAAAATTAGAAATTCTTTAAATAACAATTTTTAATTCTTACCACGTTTTTTGGTTTTTAAAATATATTATTTTTAAAGATATTTTTTCATCTCATATGTCATGGATTGTATAATCATCATATTTGGTTTAGCATCTGTTTTACATCCTACCATGTGTTGGACGGCTTTAACAAAGTTGACTTCCAAACTAACCTATCTCTGGCCAGGTCTTTATTTCTTTTTCTTAAGTACATACTTATCACTTCCTCCCATGTGTTGCTTGACATACCCTTGTCAACTAACCCTCTTACCTACACTGTTCCACATCTACTTCCCCTGTAAACTGAATCTGCTACCTCAATTGTTTTACATCTACTAACCCAAGAACTCTCATCCATTCTTTCAACATGGCCATATCATCGGAGTCTACTATTCTGCACACATCTCCCTATATTGTCTATATTTAATCTTTCTTTGAGGTCATCAGATCTAAGCTTATCTTTAAGACTCATATTACATATAAATCCTATCATTTTCATATGAGTTCTTCCCATGCAACACATGTTCTCAAACCTCACTGACCAGGTTTCAGTTTAATACATCATCATATGTTGCACACATGCCTGATAGACTCTTCCCTTGGTCGACAGTGATAACGCTCTGCTGGTTAGTAATGGTAAAAGTTCCCTGAACTTACTTCATCCACTCCTAACTCTTTAATTACCAGCTACTCTGTGTTCCAATGGTATCACAAAGATAACAAAATTCCTTAACAACTTCAATATTCGAATATACTTAATCCACACCTGAGTTCTCATCCGTCTCCATAGTTTTACACTTCTTGTACACAAATAGGTTATCATCTTTCAACCTATCTCTATCTAATTTCAAAACACTTCTTATGTACTCAATGCTTACAAGTACCACAAAATGTTGTTGCTACTAAGTCTCTTTCCACAAACTGAATAAGTATTTCAGCCATTTTGTTAATTTGTTATTGTTCTCTTTTTGTTTTTCATTTTACTTTAGTCGAAGTTCTCAGAAATCAAGGGGCACCTTCTTTGGACTAACACTTGATCTACATAGATATTCGAATATTCCATTAAAGTTCTCCTTCACTTCTAAAATATTGAGTAAGTAAAAAAGTTTAAAAAATTAATTTTTATCTCACTAATTGACCAGTTAACTATGTTATAGTATATTTTTTGTGGTTTCTTAGTCTTACCGGATTCCAGGACATCTAGTCTGCTGTTACTATAGGCAACATCACTTGGAGAAAGTGCACTATTCAACGTATAAAATAGTATGGGATAGCCATACCGAGGGGATCTTATTTGGGTTTCAAATAATATGTTATATTGTATATTGAGTCAAGGCTTACTTGTAGGGGGAAGTATCCTCATGCCAGGTTGTCCTGACAAACCCATCTACAGAGATACCCCTCTGTATGTTCCTTTATGTGGACTTGTATGTATTATTTGAATTTACCATTCAAAATATCATTTATTGTCCAGATATCCATATTGAAAAGGTCGGCAGATGGATTATTATGGTCTTTGACATAACACTAAAGTGTATCAAATACTCTTGGGAAAAATGTTCGCTCTACATCCTATCCAGCCATTCTGGAATCCATATTTCCCAAATCTTTTTGCCTTTTTTTTATTTGAAAAATAAAAAAAATTGCCTACCCTACTTCCCAACCTACCACATACTCAAGCTCTGTCTACCTCAATCCGGTCCTGGGTATGACTGTAAACTACATTTTGGGTGGCTGTGAGGAGTGTGGAGTCACACTTTAATTGCCATTACTACATGGTCCATTCTGAACCGAAGTGGCAGTAATTGTCAGGGTCCCATTTGCATCAGGTGGCGAGGCCCCAATTTCGGAGCTTTTGAGAGTGTAGCATAACTTTTTGCTTTTCATTTTTCTAAGATTCATTCTGACTGAGAGCGACACAACTTGTAAGGATCTCATCTATAGATTTAATAGAATCTGTCGCAGGTATGACATGAAGCTGTATCCGGTGATGAGGTAAACATTTGAGAGCTTTGGGGAGTGTTTAAACACTCCATTAGTTGCTTTTACTCTTACCCATGGTGATAATACCGGTTGTGTTACCATCTATGATATAAATAAAATATATAGTTTTAATACTATCTATTTACAAAATATATACCTGCAAATTAATGAATCTATAAATATCTTGAAAATATTAAAAAATGCTAATTAAATGACTGAATTTGGTATTAAATGGGGCACAAGGGTTGATATGACATAAAACAAAATAAATAACTTGCGGATTGGTACATATTTACATGCGAAATGGTCAGTGTTTGAATCACACAGTATCTCAGCTTACCCCTGCATTGCTCCGAACCATCTTTGATTTCCCTCTCATACAGAACTTAACCATTATCAAGTAAACAGGATATAGATAGAAATTGCAGAATTCTTGCCTCAATTTTAACTTCTTACCATGCAGGTACTTTTTTAATGAGTAGTCATTGTCTCCTGATAAAGGAGCCATGAATGTATATATGTTACATAGTGACTCATCTATAGTGGTCGATATGACTATTTTCAAAAATAAAACGGAAATAGAAAATATTATAAACACAGCTAGAACCTTTAGCTAGAACATTCAAATGGAATTTTAAAGGGGAAAATATGCACTACTAGAGATTAAAATGAGAAAATTTGAAACAGCAGAAGGCATTGGAACTGCCCAACCGAGAGGAGATGATGGCACTTGATGAACACCCACCTTATATACATCTGGGAGTTATAGAAGAAGACACCCTCAAATCAACAGAAATAAAAGAAGAGATTGGGATTGACTATGTGAGAAGAACAAGAAAACTCTTAGAAATCAAATCATATAGACGAAACATAATAAAATGAATAAATAACTCGACAGCATCAAGACAGACAAACAGACAGACAGCTAGCTTGTCTCGTTACACTTAGCTACATTCTGCGTGTACACCTTCATCAAGGACAGCATCTTTTACAAGTCTCCTCTGCTTGAAGGGTCGCCAGGAAGAGACAGAATTATCTCTGTCCGGAAGTCACGTAATTTCGTCAACATACGTCCTGGAGTCACTTTGGACCCGTAGGTGTCACTCAAATTTTTCCATCTAAATAATAGCTTTCATGAGTAAAAACAAGGACTGACTGACGTAAGAATACTTCCAAGTAGCGACTTATATTACTTATTTTTTAGAAATTTGTAAACGAATATCAATGTATTTTTCATAATAAATAAATTAATTAATCTATTATAAAGCTAGACTTTTTTCTCCTTTTACTTACCTTATGAAAATGAATGAAGTTAAATTTATTTAAAGGTAATTTATAGGACGCAATACAATGCAGAAGTGTAACGGGTAAACACGAACTGAAGCAAATATATAACGGTGGAATGAGTTTTGAAGTTTCCACCTTCTATTAAAAAATTTTTAAAAATTAATTTTATTGGTTTTCAAATTTCGAAAAATATCATACAGATACAATGTTTCTAAAAGTGTGACCATCTTCTTTATACTTGTTGGAACGTTCGTCTGAAAATAACATTTGAGACGTCAGTGTTTATGTGGTTCTTGTTCTTGTCTTAATTATGCCGGGGATGTTTTAGAGGTGCTGCCACCTTGTAGAAATTAAATTGAATTACGTCGCTCTAAAATTATATTATGCCAATAAAATGTGCAAATGTAATGTCGTTATCATCACAGTAATCTGTGAATTGCATAATTCTCAAGATTATCATCAATTCCGTCTTTGCCATTTCTATTCTTTAAACAAAAATAATCATAAAAGACAAAAATTTAGAAAATCCACAATAAAAAAAAAATGGCAGATCCTGTGCAGGATGTAAAAGGTTGGTGGATGGCGGTAGAAATGATGCACAAAGTTGCTGCTTCTGTTGCTGCACAAGGTTTTCCAAACTGCAACGTGTGTGACTAACAGTTAGATACACTTGAGAAACTTGAGATCAGAGATTTTAAATATTAATATAATTAGTAGACATTAGCCTGAAATCATCAGAAGATTTTGAAGCTGTGATGATGTGTGTTTAAAGATGGCGATGATAAGATTCGCCAGCCTGAATGCTTATTAGAAATAGAATGGAGAAGAAACAAGAGGCGGCCATTTTGTTTGGATTTAAATTTGCATGGAGGAAAATAGTAAAGGAAGATTACTGGCAGACACTTAGCGATAATGCATAGCTCTTCATAAATAATGAATAGAGCACTATAGGTAGTCGATAATGTGTATATTAACATGTATAAGCATAAGATTTCTCTTTGTTCGTCGACGCTCAATAGTACAAATGTGAGATAGACACAGACTCAAATAAATTACTTTTTTTATTGTTTTCCGGTTAACACATGACATATATCATAACATATGTATATATATATATATATATATGTATATATATTTCTGCTTGTTTCATTCTACTTCAGTCGAAGTTCTCAGAAATCAAGGCGTCCCTTCCTAGGGCTAACACTTGATCTCTATATGAAATACATAGATATTCGAATATTCCATTAAAGTTCTCCTTTACCTGTCAAACATTGAGTTAATAAAAAAGTTAGGCACATTAATTATCCTCTCACTAATTGACCAGTAAACTATGTTATAGTATATCTTTCTTTTGGTCATTTAATCTAACCGGATTTCAAGACAAGAATTCATCTAGTATGGTGGAGTATCCAGCTAAGTACTGTTACTTGAGGTAACATTATTTGGAGGTGCACCATTCCTCGTATAAGACAGTGTGGGTTAGCTATACCGAGGGGATCTTATTTGGGCTTCAAACACTATGTTATTTTGAATATTTAGTCAGGGTTTACTTGTAGGGTGAAGTATCCTACTGTCAGGTTGTCCTAACGAACTCTTGCACAGAGAGACCTTAGACACTCGAGCTAAGTGTCTAGTCGGTATTCAAGTTCTCTTCAATAGGCATTCAAGTTCTCTCCATATAGAGTTTTTGCTACATTTTACTTCAGTCGAAGTTCTCAGGAATCAAGAGGCTCATTTCTGGGGCTAACACTTGGTCTCTGTACGAGATACATAGATATTCGAATATTCCATTAAAGTTCACCTTTACCTGTCAAACGTTGAGTTAGTAAAGAAGTTAATAATATTAATTTTCTTCTCCCTAATTGACCAGTTAACTATGTTATAGTATATCATTCTTGTGATCCTTTGGTCTTACCGGATTCCAGGAAAAGAATTCATCTAGTCTGGTGGAGTACCTAGCTAAGTGCTGTTACTTAGGGTAACATTACTCCGAGAATGTGCACCTTTCCTGGTATGAGGCAGTGTATAGCCGTGTCGATGGGATCTAATTTTGGCTTCGAATACAATGTTATTTTGAATATTTGGTCAAGGTTTACTTGTAAGATGAAGTATCCTCATGTCAGGTTGTCCTGACAAACCCTAGTACAGAGAGACATTAGACACTTGAGGATTGTGTCTAGTAAGTAATTCAAAATCTTCTCTCTATATATGTATGTGTGTGTGTGAGCGAAATTAGACATGTACATATCATAAATTGAATTAATAAATATTTCAATTTAATGGCAATTGAGTTCTTTTTTCTTGTTTCTCTGGAATGGAAAACTTACCACAGAATATGAATACATATACTATCAGTGCCTTTTAATTAGCAGTCTCTTTAAAAAGATTCATCTCGATGATTGTGAATGAGTAACAACAGAGCATATATAAGTAAGTCAGTTTCATTTTATATTCCTATAACCATGTTTTTTTTAATATTTTATTTTGTAATTTTTTGAAAAAAACATAACATTTCTGTGAGATGTGTTTTTACGGTCCGTTTCATTTTTATGTGTTTTTTACGGTTCATTTCATTTTTATATCAATATCGTCTCTGCAACACTACAAAATCATCCGAAAAATACACAAAGAAGAAAAGTTCTTAAATTGAAATGTCTTGAAGAAAACTTATACCACACAGTAGGGTCATTGTTGGCGAAAACAAAGATATAAACAAAAAAAAGAGCAATTTACACATGGGGAAAACTCGCTAGGATGCCGTTTTTAATTCAAAATGGCGTCCTAGCAAGTTTTCCCCCTGTGTGAGTTGCTTTTTTCTTTGTTTTTTTTCTTCAGTAAAATAGTCATTCCATTTGTCAATGCGGTAGTTCTGTAATCCTACATGGTCAAGGCCCTCTTTGGTCATGAAACTGCTTCTTGATTTCAATCTGCAATGGTTATCCAGGGCCAAATAAGAGTGGATCTTCTGTTGGATTTTGAGCATCCTTTCGGATATGGGGAGGTGCCATGCCAGCCAATCTGTACACCACTGCTAGTGGGGTTGCTATTAGTGTCCCAGTGAATCTGTGGGATGCATTATTTAGTTCTGGATGACTGTCAATAGTTTATTGATCTGTTATTGCTCTTGTTGCTGTTGTTGTTGATGATGATGTTAATTGCTTTGTTGATTGTTGGTAATGTCTGCTTATTCGTTGTTAATATACTCAAGACATGTACAATTAAGTTTTAGTTGTAAAAAATGTCCCTTTCTGTTTATTTCTGTGACCACACAGACACCGGATTCAATTGTCACTCGACTGTGCATATGTTTACAAGCAGTGAGCAAACTGCTGGCTATACCTGCCTTCACGTAAACCCATCCTCTTTTCTTTTTCCTCTTGCTTTGTTATTCTCTATCCCCTGTCTCTTTGTCTAACTTTGCATCACGGTTTACTTCATACGCATTCTTCCCATTAATTCTGATTCGAATATTTTTGTGAATACCATTTGTTTATCAAATCTCAAATAAACTATCTCAGGTATTTTGAAAACCTCATTTGTTTTACAAAATTCAAATGCCCATTGAATGTTGACTTGCGTCATAACAAAAGTCCTAATACGAAATTGCATTTCCAAAATTCCTAATTAAACTGTTGGAGGAGTTCTAAGACTTTTTATTTTTTCTAGTTTCAAGCCTTCTGCAGTAATTTATGTTAAATTACACATCTTCCGTCTATCATGTTACACTTTTCAGTGTATGCTTCATTAATTATTTCAGTAAAATAACATTATATAAAGTTAAAGGTGTACAAACACAAAAATATATATTCTGTTAATATATTATTTAGTTTCATTAGACATTCACGCCTACTTTTACATTTGGGAGAATTAACATACGAATCAAAATTATAGGGATGAGCTGACATTTTATAAAAATAACTGTATAAGATTAAAATATAAAGTCTCTTAATTAAAGCACTGACAACGGATCATGCATTTTTCAGAGAATTTTAAACAGATGCTAAGATATGCTTAATCGTTAAACTGCAAACAAAGCATAAACTTTTAAAAACTAAAATGGTATTAATGAATCCGGGGCAACGTCGAGTATGTACAGCTGGTTATTTATAAAGTACAGCCGTTGTTAGCTTTATACTGGCTGCAATAATATTAACACAAATTCTTTTTAATTATAAAAAAACAAGCAAACGGCGATGAAACGCCGGCTCTTAACCTCTAATTATGTATATATTTAAGAGTTAAAAAGAACAGTTTCCAATGTAATTTTGTGAATACGTCCGATAGATTAAAAATTATATTTTGTTGCAAAATATAAATGCAAGTACAAGTAATCTTGGGCTACGACAGCTTGGGACAGCTGGTAGCATATAGATATTTAATTTCAATAGACCCCCCCCACTTACTACTAAGTTTCAAGGAATTAACCCATAAATGCTTTTTGTTTCAAATATAACACATTCCAATAAAATGCCTATTTAATATAATATTCAAGGAAAATGTGTCAAACTGCAACTTGTTTCACATCTGCAACGAGCATATTGGCAAGTGTGAGTAGGTATTAGTATGATGTTGCATCAGCACACCCGCTAAATAGGTAATCAGTATCTTCGATGTCATTGGTGTGCCATCTGCCTAAGTCAAGAGACTACAGTTTTAAATCTGGTCATTATAATGGTAAGTAAACATTATTCTATGATTTTCTAGTGTATTATGATTATTTAGATACATATATTGTAATGTTTTGTTACGCATTTAAAAGTCTATGCTATTTGTTGCAGATTTGCAACATCATTTATTTTTGTAAAATAAATTTTTTTTCAAAAATCATTTGTCCTACTTTATATTACTCCTATGAAACGGTTTCACTTTTTTCAAACCAATATACAAAATACAGCATTTAAGGGTTACAATCTGGACAAAAATCATGGGATGATCTGATACTTTATGAAGATAAGTCTGTATATTTGTTTGTCTAATAAGTTCGAAATTTTAAGTCTTTTGTTAACTAACCATGCATATTTATTTTAGACTTATTATTAGAAAACAGGTGCGGGATGGAGAACTAAAATTCATGTCGACATCCTTAGAAATAAATTAAAAGAAAACACCAAATTCACCGAAACAAAGAACCGTGCTTTGTTTTTCTACCTTCTTCTCACTCAGCAGAAAACGCTTCACAATAAAAGCTAAGACAATTAGAAATTTCAAAAATGATTAATCCTAAATAAAGTTGTACATTTTTCTTTTTATTTCTCATTGCTTTTTGTCTCTGATTCACCAATAAATTACTGAGCGAGCAGAAGAGGAAGGAATTGGTCTTCTCGGAGAATTAGTATTGATCCGAGTGGAAATCTTTATTTTTACAGCGTCTGTTTGCCAATTCTTTTAGGCATTGTTTTCATCTTAAGAAGATACCAGACTTAAAATAAAGTTTCGCTGTTACATGATGTTTATACTTGTGAAGAACACAAATCATCTTAATTAGTTGATTCAGACAATTAATGATAAAATGAACAATCAAATAAAAGTTACGTACTCATAATGATCCGTCATCAATCTGGAAAGTTAATCATGAGCTATCAGTTTTTTATTATCTGCTTTTTTTTTTTTACTTAACACTTTTGCTGTAAAAAGCACACACATGCCCATATATATTAATTAAGCAAGTTCAAATATAGACGAGCCGCGTGTGCGTGGTCCCCCTCTGTATGTGACTCGATGTGGCAAGTGTAAAATGCAATAAATTTGAGCAATTTGGGGCATTTTTGACCCCCCCCTTTTGACCCCCTGGGGGCGCGAACCAGTATTTTTCTGAGGTCAAGGATGCTCATTTTATATCCAGAACAATTGCCTCTACATTTCGGCCAAGTTTCAGAAAAATTGAATAGATGGATCAAATGTTATGGGAGAAAAGGGTAATTTTTTGCCATTTTAGGAGCTTTTGACCCCCTGGGGGCGCGAACCAGATTGTTTTTCAAGGTCAGCGATACTTATTTTCTATTAGGAACAATGGCCTCCACATTTTGGCCAAGTTTCAGAGAAATTGAATGGATGGATGAAAAGTTATGGGGCAAAAAATGTCATTTTTTGCCATTTCGGGGCCTGTTGACCCACTGGGGAGCTAACCAGATTTATTTTCAAAAATCGGAGAATGTCACTTTCTAACCTGACCAAAGTTACAACTTCATGCAAAATTTCAGAGAAATTCAATGGATGGTCGGAAAAATCTCCGGACGGATAGACATGCTACAAAACATAAGTCCCCCGATTTTATAAATCCGAGGACCAATAAAATGAACTTGAAACAAATAGTTTTTTTCAAAATTACTCAATACAAGGTAGAGTTTTATAGATGAACTTTATATAAACCTTAAAATAGTCTACACAAATTAATTAATAAATCATAATGAAAATAAAAATAAAATTATTTTTGTTTTCATTATGATTTAGTCCCGTTGGAGTGCACTTAAGCACAGAAACATGAATTAATCTGTGTAGACAATTTTAAGGTTTATATATATATATATATATATTAATAAATGCACCGTATGTTACACGAACGTTTTCGACTCCTTCTGGAATCATCATCAGGTGTTTGATGATATAAAATGGTAAAAAATGACTAAAAGCGGGTAAAAGAATGGAAGTTTTAAAAATACTACGGCAAACCGTGAATGCAAAAACGAAGTCTACATTGTTGAAATGAGACGGATGAATTGAATCTTTAATTCATTTATGTATTCATGTATTTTTAAAAATTTATTTTTTAAAGTAATAGCTGATTTATTTTAGTTTGTTGGAATAATTATGGAAACGGAAAAAAGGGGAAATAGGTAATAATTAATTCAATAGAAAGTCCCTATTTTTATAATTTGAATTGAGCGCCACCGGTGGTGGCGCTAAACTATGATAGGCATTTTAAAATGGTTTTGCTGGTCTCGTAATCTATATATGGTCTCCGTTCGTGTAACATACGGTTCATTTATTAATTCATTCGATGTCAACATAAAAAAATCATCCAACGAATAAAAAAAAAGGACTAACAAAAAAGAAGAGTTCTGTTGTTTTTAACAACATTTGTATTAATGAAAAAATGCTGCCTAAATACACACAATATATATATATATATATATATATATGAATAGATGAATAAATGAAAGGATAAAACAATTCGACGACATAAGATTAAAAATGGTAAAAACGGAAGATCTATGAGCTCAACGTTTCGCCCAACTGTTAAAATGGCTTTATCAAGAGCAAACGAAAAATGCTAAAAGTGACAAAAGACGAGAAAGTCTGTAAATTACTACAATACTCGTCCCAGGACAGGTATAAGTAATAAATATAACATTAGTTTTAAATTTTAATGTTTTTTTTCTTTTTGGGGAGGGTATGGTACGGTTTTGCTGGCAAAGGTTTACATAAAAAAATAATAATGTACACACTGTACTAATCCTGTTTCCGAGAATACATATGCCATAAGTTATAATGATAAGTTCAATAGTTTAGGATTTTACCAAGCACGTGCATGCACTGATCCTTTTAAAAATGTATTACATAATATAACTAAAATTTTTCTTTTCTCTATTAAGTTTTTTGAGCACAGGAGCGAGTTTTGATGGATACACTTCATAAATGGTAAAGTTTACAAAGAACACCTGCCCATGTTACTCACTGGGTTGCTGAGAATATTGCAAAATTCATAATGATCGGTTTATAAAACAAACTTTACATATGCACTCTCTAAATATAAACATTACAACAAAAAATATGTTACTCAACGTGTTGCCTAGAATATATATTCCAAAATTCATAATGATCCGTTCATTAGTTAATGAAATCAAAAGGTGGGGGGGAGGTGCGAATTTGGAAGGACACACCTCCTAAATGGTAAAGTTAAAAATAAATAATATGCCAATGTTACTCACTGGGTTGTCTCGAATATATATTCTAAAATTTGTAATGATCCGTTCATTAGTTTAAAAAATTACCCTGTACATTACATATACTTATATATATTTAAGCAAACATTGTTGAAAAAAGCAGAATTCTTTTGTTTAATTACACCTTTTTTTATTTTTTCAATTTTTCTAATGATCTTTTTTGTGTTTATATCAAAAATATTAATGTATGTTCCATATGTATCACGAACGTTTTCGATTCTTTATTACATCACTATCAGGTGAAAAAAGCAAATGAACAAAAAAAACTAGAAAAAAAGAATTGCAATTGATTTAATAAATAATCGAAAACATTCGTGATACATAAGGAACATACATTAATATTTTTTATAGTAACACAAAAAAGATTATTAAAAAAATTGAAAAAAAAAGGTATAATTAAGCAGTAGAATTGTTATTTGTAACAATGTTTACTTAAATGGAAAGAAAATGCTGCCTAAATACATATATATATGTATATATATATATATATATATATATGTATATATATATATATAGTATAAAATTTTATTTATACAAAAATTGCTGGTTACATATGTGAATACATGTTTCGGTTGTACTCTTCATAAAGAGTCAACCTCTTCTGAAGAGGTCGACTCTTTATGAAGAGTACAACCGAAACATGTATGCATATATGTAACCAAAAATATCTGTATAAATAAAATGTTATACCAAAGAACAGCTCTACTTGTTATTGAGAACTTTTTATAAACACTGGAGTTTTAACGGATTAACACCTACAGAAACTAATATAGTACATGTACTATATATATATATATATATATATTCATATATATATATATATATATATATATATGTGTTTTCCAAATAGCCACTCTGAAGACATTATCAGTTTAAGTGCACTTGGTCTGAACCGCTTCTGACCCTGCCGAAATATCACTTTTAACATGTCCAGGTGCATCAGAAAGTTATGTATACGAAATGCTATCGGTTCAATAGAACAACCAGATCAAAGCTTTGGTTATGAAAGCAATCGAACACTATCTGATCATTTGTTTTGTTTGGAGAACCGATATGAAACACAAGAAGGTTGAAATGGAATAAGCTAAGTGTAAAAAAAAATCCCTTTCTTGCAATCAAACAAAAAGCACTTTAGTATAAAGTGTATTCGTTTTTTACATGAAAAGTTCATCAAGTCCTTAAAATAATATCTGGGCACAATGACAGGTGTCATAGGTAGAAGCAAGCAAATAATACTCCAAGGCATATACCAAATAATTTTTATATGCATACTAGAACAATACCCGTCCCAGAATGAGTAAAATTAATTCCCTGAACAGAACAGTTTTGCACCACTTGTACGAGAGTCTGACTCATGGGAACGTGACATGGTCTTATAAGACTACAATGTAGACGATATATATATGATGATACTTCGATTTTGTATAACCGTGTCCGCATCTTCAGCTTCACGAGGACCAAATAGAGTTTCATTTACATTTAAATGAATAACAATGCTGAATTGTTCGAGGAAAGCAAGACAGATCCCAAGAAAGATCAACTTGTCTGCCAGGAGTTTGACAGTCAGGCTTATCTTTTAAGATTTCCTTTCCGGTCGATAATTTCTCAGGGAATTTAACAGTCAGATTTCTCTTCTTATATATCAAATGTTCTAGTGTAATGAAGACATGGGAGCACACGGAGATTTATGAAGCTCTATTCTGCTTACAATATCTGATACAAACATAGATAACTACTTATAGTTATCTATAAATTAAAGAATTCTAAAAAAGGGAGATAATCTTCAACAGGCAAGGGCATTCCTAATTATTTCATCTAGTACTTTTAAGATTCAGATTTATTAATAATGAAATCATTGTGTATCATGCTCAGATGGACTATAACTCATCAAAAGTGCATGTATAATACAGAGGATAATGTACAATTGTCAGAGAAATGAACAATGTAGGAGTCAGGATATAAAAGTGTGAATGTGTAAAAGTGTGCAGGTGTAGTTTGGGCGAATTTTTATTTTCCATCATCCTCTTTCTTTCCTGTCTTTACAGTACTGCACATACACACA
Organism: Sepiola atlantica; assembly: GCA_963556195.1. Taxonomy (NCBI): domain Eukaryota; kingdom Metazoa; phylum Mollusca; class Cephalopoda; order Sepiida; family Sepiolidae; genus Sepiola; species Sepiola atlantica. Next base: position 51,501,338 of record OY744530.1, on the reverse strand, counting down.
CACACACACACACATATATATATATATATATATATATATATGAAGTTAATCCAACAAAAGATATAAGAGGCAACTAATATCTTTTTATTAGTGAAACATCCGGATAAAGACTGAAGCTCAATATACTGGATAGAGCATTAATACCATAATATAAAATGAAATAATAAAATAAGGTGCGAATCAAATTTTATTAGAATTCAAAATTCAGGCAAAGTATCTCAACGTCCTCAACTCATGAGTTTTCAAAGATAATTCTTCTCAGAGGACCATTACCGCAGTGACGTTACTGCAGGTAATTAAATTACACTTTTAAAATATATAAAAATATATACAAAAGTACATAAGAGTACATAACATATCAAATATATCAAGCCAAAAACATACTTATTTGTAAAAGTTATAAAATCCATCCAAGTCATACAAATTAAAACATATTCAGGAAAGATACCAAAGAGGTTGATTGAAGATTGATCCAGGTATTGAATAACAGTCCAAAAGCGAAAGAATTGAAAGAACTGAAAAACCGAAAAAGTTATCCAGTCGGGAAAAGCGTGCGCAATCGATGCAGTAAATTACAGTGAAAAATGCATCCAATGTTTATGTTAATTAATACAATGATAAATGAACCAAATCAAATAAAAGTTCAATAAACTCACTTTCAGGATTCAAATGATTTGGCCGAATATATTGACTCGGTTTGATTTAATTCTGTTCAAATCGGATTTAGCGGATTTTCCATTTAACCAGCGAATTTTGGTTTGTGCTACCCAGGTCAAATCATTTTAATCCTGAATTTTGAACTTTATGATTTAAACACAAAGTGAGTTTATTGAAATTTGAATTCTAATAAAATTTGATTCGCACCTTATTTTATTATTTCATTTTATATTATGCTATATATATATATATATATATATATATATATATGGCATAATCACGCTTACACACCGGTTCTCATAAGATCACCGAAATTAAACGACATTGAGCCTGGTCAGTACTAAAATAGGTGACAATTTGGGAATACCAGGTGCTGTATATGCTCTCCGTTTATCTCGACATTGTTTCAAGTCGTCCTGCATTTTGCCTTGATACTGGAATCAAGCAATACCGACTTAGGTGTGGTTGGGGTTTGGTTTGGTTTGGTTTGTTTTACGGCATATCAACCTCTTATGGGTCATTTAATGTCGAAACATTAGTTTTTAATGTTTATTCATTTTAATATAATTTTTGGTATCAACCCTTTTCAGGTTATTTAATGCCGAATCCGGTCATTTTGGTAAAAGTTTTAATGCTTCAAGTTCGCTATATGTCGTGGTGTTTGGTTGTTTTGTCAGAGAAAATTGTTTTTGTTTTTGGTTTTGCAGAACATGATTGAGTTTTGCAAAAAGAATGGAAAAAAAAATAATAACATCAATGTTTGGTGCATTTTTCGTAAGGAAGCCAGTATCTTTAAACAGCCTGATCTGGTAGCACCAATGTAGTTGGGATTGCACAACCATTGCTTCACAATTACATGTGCAGACACCCTTACAGGGTATATCCATTGTTTCTCAAAACTGAACGGAAGCCATAAGAATCCACAATCAAAAATATATTCGTAAATCTCTTCCTACCCAAAGTATATACTAAAGTAAGTGTCCGCTTCTATGTTTTGTTGACTGTAGCCGTAATAATTTTTTTAAACATACCATCGAGGGGCACCTCTAAAAAAAGTAAATTTACAAAAGAACATGTATACCACATACGATAATGTACAATTGTAGGAAAATAAGTCATGATATACATATACGTATGTATAGAATCAAACTAACACTTACCGGCATAAAGGCCTCAACTGGCATCCATCTCATAGAAGAATACTTATTCGAATGAATGAACATTTATACACTAGAATGGCCACTTATGAATCTCAGCCAATCAGAACACAGAGAATGGACTTTCCCTTCTTAGCATAATGGAACATTCTAGCCTTATTATGAATCGGCATTTTGATGTGCTTGGCAGTCTGACTTATCTTGATGCTTAACTGGTCGTACAGTTGAGCCCTAAGCATCGATTCTATATCTCCCCCCTCCCCTCAGTACGCGAACGCAATGGTCTTTGGGGAAGAATGAGTTCCTTTTGGCCTGGTTGATTGTGGGGAAGTAACCTGGACAATGCCCAGGCAGATTTCACTGGCATTGGTTTAGCAGTGCTGGGTGGTGTTGGGTGCCTCGGGGATGTCATTACATCTCCTCTGTTATGCGGCAATGGTGTACCAGGTGTATGGGAATCGCAAGGCGTTGGATTCGGAGATTCAGGCAAAGCACTGGGGATAGGGACTGGAATTACAAGTGTTGCAAGTTTTCTGAGCAATCTGCGGTTTCGCAAAGTGATTCTGCCTGACCCATCAATCCTGATCCAGTACTGATGGTTTGGGAGAGTTTCGACAACACGACCTGTTGTGTCTCATCGACGATTGTTTGCACGTTGTATTGATACTCTTTCTCCTTCTTGGAGTGGGCATAAAGTATGCGCTGTGCGATTGTACTGCTCGGTGAGGTGAGCATTGCGCTGAGATAAGCTTATCTCACGGTTCCTAGCTGCAGCTATCCATTTTGCATGTGGTTTATATAGTGCGGGTTGGGATGGTATGAAGTCACAAAGTCGGCGGTGGACCAAGGTTGTGCTGGGGATAGACCAATGCCTTGGATAGGGGTGTTGCGATACTGCAGGATAGCTCTGGCAACACTGTCATTATTCAATGAGCCCTGGGGACCTGTATTTCCATTAATTATCCTCTTTGCTGTTTTTACAGCTAATTCTGCTCGGCCATTAGATTGAGGATATGCCACTGAGGACTGTCTGTGCTTCACACACCATGTCTTGAGGAACTGTTGAAACATGTTTGAATTAAAAAGTTGGCCACCATCGCTACTAAGTTCTTCTGGGGTGCCATATGTGTGGAATAGTTTCCGACAAAAAGATATTAGTTTTGAGGTGATGGCATGACCTGGTTTAAGATGATACAAAATAATCCAGCCAGTGAGTCTGTCTGCACAGACAAAGTATGCAATGTGTCCGACGTAAAAAAGGTCCATCATTATCTGCTGAAAGGGACAATCTGGAGCTTGGATTAATACGAGTGGTTCAGGTGGCTGACTTGGGGCAATGCTTGTGCAGATGAGGCAATTGGCTCGAAAGTTGCATATTGATGCATTCATACCAGGCCAATACACCGATTCATTGGCACGGGCTTTCATGCCAACCACGCCCTGCGTAGTACTTTTCCTCTGAGAGATTTGGGTACCACGATTCTCGCATCCATCAGTGCTAAGCTCCTGTCGGTACTTAGTCGATGGCGTAAATCCCAGAAGTTAGGGATTTCCAGTTCAGTAAGTGAACGTTTGGATGGAAAACCTAGTTGTATTGTGTTGATCAGAGTCGTGTAAGATGGATCATTTCGGCCTGATGCACGTACGTGATCAGCTGACAGGATTGTATCGTTGTCTTTAAAATTGTTCATGGCCTGCTGGGTTGCTACCTCCACCATAGCATCTATTTTATCCGAGAGATGGATGTCTTCAGAGGAAGGGTGTGTGGAAGATAGGGATGTAAGGGCACTCATTGTAGGGACTAGGTTGCGAGAGACGGCATCGGAACCCTGATGCAACTTTCCTGGGGAGTGTTGGATCAGGATTGATGGGTCAGGCAGAATCACTTTGCGAAACCGCAGATTCCTCAGAAAACTTGCAACTATAATTCCAGTCCCTATTCCCAGTGTTTTGCCTGAATCTCCCAATCCAACGCCTTGCGATTCCCATACACTTGGTACACAATTGCTGCATAACAGAGGAGATGTAATGACATCGCCGAGGCATCCAGCACCACCTAGCACTGCTAAACCAATGCCAGTGAAATCTGCCTGGGCATTGTCCAGGTTACTTCCCCACAATCAACCAGGCCAGAAGGAACTCATTCTTCCCCAAAGACCATTGCGTTTGCATACTGAGGGGAGGGGTGGGGAGATATAGAATCAAACTAACACTTACCGGCATAAAGGCCTCAACTGGCATCCATCTCATAGAAGAATACTTATTCGAATGAATGAACATTTATACACTAGAATAGCCACTTATGAATCTCAGCCAATCAGAACACAGAGAATGGACTTTCCCTTCTGAGCATAATGGAACATTCTAGCCTTATTATAAACCGGCATTTTGATGTGCTCGACAGTCTGACTTATCTTGCTGCTCAACTGGTCATACAGTTGAGCCCTAAGCATCGACTCTATAGTATGGAGAGAGGATATTTGTTTTTTACAGAAATCGCTCCAGACAAGGCATGAAGCCACTTTATGTAAGGAGCTAACAAGAACGAAATAGGATTATCGCAAAGACAGGAGATGTCTGTTGGCCTTAGTCTAGAAAAGATGAAGGCTATAGGTAGGAGGAAAACGGTCAGCAGGAAGAGAGTTTCACAAGCTTGCAGTTCTTGGAAAAGAGCTACTTGAATAGGAAGCTGTATTACAATGAGGTATCAAAACAACGAATTGATGGAGACCACTTGATCAATGAGTTACACGAGCTAGAACAAAAATAGATGAAATAGATCACATAATTCTAAAGAAAACATGCCATAATAGTATTTATAGAAAAGACTGAGACTAGCAACATCACGTCTGTGAGAGAGAAGGTACAGAGAAGAAGAAGGGGTGTGGCCAATCAAATTACAGATACGTTTCTGCACCTTATCAAGAACTCTCAAATTGGACAGATTCACCAGCTCAAATATGACAACAGTACTCCATACATGGTCTTATAGTAGATTTGTAGAGACAGAAAATAACCTCAGGTGTGAGAAAGTGTTTAGAGTGATAGAGAGAACCGATTTTATGCGAAGCATAGTATGAGAGGATATTTTAACAAATTTTTTGGAAGCATGAGTGTTTTAAAGGATGCAATGTCTCGGCAGCTAACAACTGATGACGGCAGTTTGTTCTATGTTCAGCAATTCTGAGCGTGAAAAAATGTTTCTGAAAATCATGGAAGCTGTATGCTATTTTCTGACTTTGTAGACACATGGAGATCAAAAAAGTGCTTAGGGTTTGTTGACGGTGAGATGGTTAATCATTTTCTAAGAGTTTCCCTCATAAGTTGCTCGAGCTTCAATTAATCCAAACCAACGGAAATAAGACCGTTCAGAGTGTGGCAGGTGTCTGATGGCAAAAATTAGCTTACTTACACGTCTCTGAACGGTTTCCAGACTGTCAATGTTCTGTGCAAGATAGGGTTCTAGACTGATGATTCAAATTCCAAGTGTGGTCGAACTTTTGCTTTATATTTTTCTCTCATGATCATATTATATATGTTTTGTGTAAAAGTTAAAGATAATCGGATTCCTGGCGATAATATGGTAGGTGTGAAAACAATTTTTGCACTTTTAATATTTATACATTTTATTCTTCCGTTCTTTTGTGTTTTAAATGTTTTGTAGTCTGTAACAGTTAAAAGGAATTGAGTTTGTGTCTATATTTTAAGTTACAAAGAGCAGAATGGTTACAATAAAAAGTGCAATACAATACATATTAAAGTTCTTTTTGTTTTTTTTATTAATAAAAAAAAATTTAAACTTAATTTTTTTTAAGTACAGTTATAATTAGGAAATGGTTACACTTTGTAAAATAATATTTGAGCTAGAGGCAATCATTATCCATTGATTTGGTACTCGATAAAGATGTGAAAACAAATAGATTTAAACTAGAAGAATACCCATACATCACAGGACAGATAAAATGAATTCCCCAAACAAAACAGTTTTGCATCACATTTATGTCCACCTATGAAAATAAAAATAAAGATATAATAATACTAAACTTTATATCTAGAATCCTTATTCCAATTTTGATCAAACTCCATTATATGATTTGGATTTTAAGAAATGTCTAAAATCTAATGCTTAAGCATAAGAGGTCGTAAGAAGAAACTGAAATTCAGAGAATCCTGCTTAATTTGTGTATAATAACCATGGATCTAATTTCATGCTAATTTGAAATATTTGAATTTTTAAATGGAAGGTTGTGCCAATATTACGGCACCTAAAACCAGTTAAAATATTCCAAAAAAACTGAAATTTGAGGAATATTTAATAATTGATGTCTAATACCTATTAAAATTTCACAAAAATCAGAGGAATCTAAAGGTTCACGCATGGCTTTGCATAAAACTAAATCAAACTAAATATAGCTCATATTACCCACTCTTACACCTAACAGCTGTGTTCCAAAATTCATAATGATCGCTTAATTTGTTTAAAGGTGAATCCTATACACAGAAATATATAAAAATATTCACATACTTTACTGTATATAAATAGATATATACAATGCAAAAACGATAATAAAAGATTATGACAAGAGTGATATCATGTTAACTGTAACATCTTATTTCTTTTTTTTCTTACATATTTTGACTGACCAATATTTCAGGCTACTGCTCCTTATCTATGCATTGGTTGATTATTATAGACTCTTTGATAAAAGAAAACACTGTTCGAATATTTTGCCGAATTTGACGTTGCACTACAGATGCTAAGGCTCCAATCAGTTTGACTTATAAACAGCTGTCAATATTATCGCAATGCTTCAAGCTAACTTCAACAGTCTCTTGTGTATAAATTATAGAAACTTCCATCTGAAAGTTCATAGACTTGAACACTAATATCTACTAGACACTATCCTTGAGTGTCTTTAGTCTCTCTGTACAAGGGTTTGTCAGTATAACCTTACATGAGGATACTTCACCCTAGAAGTAAACCCTGACCAAATATTAAAAATTACATAGTATTCACAGCACAAATAAGATCTCTTTAACAGGACTATACACTTGCTCATATGAGGAATAGTGCACATTCTCCTAGTGATGTTACCTCAAGTAACAGCACTTAGCTGGATACTCCACCAGATTAGATGAATTCTTGTCCTGGAATCCGGTAAGACCAAGAGACCACAAGAAAGATATACTATAACATAGTTTACTGGTCAATTGTGGAGAGGAAAATTAATGTTCTTAGCTTCTTTACTAACTCAACGTTTGAGAAATAAAGGAGAACTTCGAATATTCGAATATCTATGTATCTCATATAGAGATCAAGTGTAAGCCCCAGGTAGGAGCCCTTGATTTCTGAGAATTTCGACTGAAGTAAAATGAAGCTAAATTATATTGTGGGATTTATTTCTCATGTTTGAAATGTATAAATATTAAGTTCTATATAACTTTAGAATATTTTGTAGTTCATAACAAAATAGTTTTGATACTATTATATATCTATAAGATGTACCTTTATTTAATTGATTCGCTATTTTAAATTGAGGTATACCATAATTGTTAAAAGTAAATGGAATTTATTAGTTTAATTAAAAATTTGGAATCTATTTCTTAAACTTTTTTCTTTTTAAGTTCCTCATGCCTGCAAATATATACGATATCTATATAATCTGTATTTATGAGACTTAAATTTAAAATTATATATTTAAAACATGGCAGCACTATATCATCATATGGCAGAGTAGTAGGATTTAACTGGTTTACTATGAAGCTTTTAGCCTGAATCTTGAATTTGAGAAATAATGATTAACATATGAAAAAAAAAACAATTTCTATATGTCATTTAAAAGGCACACTAGTATTATCAACACATCTGGGGCAAAGGCTGAATTCTTAGTAAGTGACTTCCAGTCTGTAGTAGAATGGGGTCATAAATGAATAGTAACATTTAATGCTGCTAAGACAAAGCTCTTTTCCTTCAACAACTACAAGAAACTTTTTCAACCATCGATTGCATTAGCAAATTACACCCTACCTGAGAGTCCAACTTTCAAACTCCTCGGCATAACATTCACAGGTAACATGCATTGGAACAAATACATAGAAGACATTGCCAAGGCTGCTGCAAAGAAAGTAGGCTCTCTCTACCGTGCTAGAAAATTTCTAACACCTGACAGTATCCTATATCTATACACATCCACCATCTGCCCATGGATGGAGTATTGTTGTCACATCTGGGCTGGTGCACCATCCACTAGTCTTTCCCTCTTGGACAAGATAAAAAAAGAGTCACTAATCAAATAAGTCCCTCACTCAGTCCCTCAGCTCCAGTCCCTGTCCCATCGCTGCAATCTTGTGCTTGTTTTACAAATGCTTCAATAGAATGTGCACATTCATTTTTTTGCTCTGGTGCCACTTCGACATAAATACACTCGACCAACCCGACAATCAGCTAAATCCCACCCATTCACTGTGGAGGTCCCCAGATGCCGGAGAGCCTTCTACTCCAATAGATTTTTTTCCTTGAGCTGCCGGCCTCTGGAACTCCCTCCCTGCTCCCTGTTTCCCCGACTGTACCGACATGCAGAAATTTAAAACTAATGTGAACAAGTATCTCACTACACAGCTCCCAACTTAGGATGACTCCCCCCCCCCTAAATTTTCACCCTAATTCTCAGTAGCCTAAAGTCTAAATTGCCAATTTGGCTTGTTTGGGGTGAACTAAGTTAAAAAAAAAGTAGTATTAATATTAAAATAAATAATTTTAAATGGTACAGATTTTTAAAAACGTAGATGATCCGTAACCTGTGGGATGAACGTTGGTATATTGTACCTTCGTGTATACATTTAACTCCCTAAGATTGTAAAGTTAAATAAATGGGTATTTTAAGTAAATTCAGACAGTCACCTACAGCAGTAATTTTGAGAGGAGATAGGGAACGCTCTTTGGTGGTTATCAACCTTAGCAAACGTATATAAAAAAGGCGAGTTTCGTTGATCTGTCAAGATTAAGTTTGAAATAGAATTTTCGTCACATTGTTATTTTGACTGGTTGAAATTACATTTTCATTTGTCTTTCAAGCTTCACTTTGAAATAACGTTTTTCATCGCTAAACATTCAAATTCAATGAACATATGTTTTTGTTCATCAATAAGAAACTTCAACATTTTATAAAATACAAAAACGGGTATTCTTAAGATATGTTAATTGAATCTGGATGTTTACCGATGAAAACGCTTTTTCAAAGTGAAGCTTGAAAAAACAACGAAAATGTAATTTCATACAAAGTGGGCACAGACAGGAGATTTATCGAGAGTGTTCAACGAACGTTGTCAGAACATGGCATATGACTACATGACAATCTATTTCTAACCCCTCGAAGAGTATATATGTTATGTAGCTATATGCTATGCTCTGACAACGTTCGTTGAACACTCTCGATAAGTCTACTGTCTGTGCCCGCTTTGTTTAAGCATAGATAGAACTTAATTCCCTTTCTTTATGTGGTAATTTCTTGTGGGCGTGTGGTTAGAACGCTTGCTAGTGGAGTCTAGGGTGATTCTGTAACTGAGTTCGAATCTTGAAACTGTCTGAAATTATCATCTCCTACACTGATGACAGCAAAATCTTGAAACGCCGGCGTATGTAGGTAAAAATAATTTAATATTCACTTAAATAAATATATATATATATACATATATATATTTTTATGGAATTCCCTCTAGACAAGGCATGAACCCACTTGATGTAAGGAGCTAAAAAAAAATACTTCAAGGTCAAAAACTAGTCAACAATAAGTGTTAGATGGATATATTCCGACCCAGCAAACAGCAATTCTTCCCCTATGTCAGAAACATCGCTCATGGAATGTGAGGACTAAAGGACAAAATAAGGGAAGTGAGAGTTATGAGGCTACCGAAAGTAAACCCAAGGTCCACGTTCTACTCTCCTAATATATATATATATATATATATATATATATATATATGTGTGTGTGTCAAAAGGATTTCTTCTTCTACTCAACGTTGTTTTCCAGCAACCATGCTGAGAGTAGTTTACACGACTCGAACCTTTTTCTCTTCTTTTCGTAAGGATGTTTTGCCAGCCATTCAAAAGAATTCTGTTGTTTATAAATTCATGTGTCAGTGTGGAGCTAACTACGTTGGCAAGACATCCCAAAGATTAGAATTTAGAATATCCCAACACATACCACGTGATATTCGCTTACACTAGGTTTTGAGATCATCTGGGAACTTTCAGGCACAGGAATCAGCTATCGGTAATCACCTCGTTAGTACAAATAGTTGTTCTGACAACTATTCCGATCGGTGCTTTTCTGTTTTACACAGTGCCAGGTCGAACTACCATCTCAATATTATTGAGGTGTTAGTTATTAACAATTCTCGACCTAGCCTGTGTAGACAAAAGATTTTGAAGCATCAGTTGGAGATCTTTAATGATTCAAAGCCACCATAACGTTGAGAGAGATTTTTTTTTTCCTTTCTCAATCGTTTTCTCCAACTGAAAAATTTTTTCCCCCTCATATCTCATTCGATTTTCTTAGTTTTTAATTTATCATTCTGACGTTTCCTCTTAGAGGGTCAGACGATAAGGCCTTAAGGAAAACTTTAGCAATTTTCTTTTTTTTTCCACCCGCCCGTTTCATTGATTAAAAAAATGTTTCCTCTGAAATTTATCCTACGATTTTGTTGTACGCGAAATTTACTGATATATATATATATATATATATATATATATGGTAAATGTATTAATTGATTTTTTTACTATTGGTTCTCAGATCTAATTTTTGTCCTGAAAAAAATTTGTAATTGTTAAAAAATTCCTCTTTCTATTGTATGTATTTTTTATATGTCTGCAATGTAAACAGTCTTTATTTCCATTTTTTGTATGTTTGATATAATTGCTTTGTAACCGGTTTTAAGTGAATTGTAATTATATCCTAACCCTCCCCTCAACCTCTCGAATTACTGTATAACTGTATAACTGATTAATATCTGAACTCATGATGCTATATTTAACTTCGAACTTAGTGTCTATTCCCCTGATTCGATCTGATTTCAATAAAAAATCTCAGAAACGATCGTACACAAAATGGTTTCATGTTGAATTCTTGGAACGTACTTAAATGAATATGTCATAAATTTATTTACTTCATATCTGAAATATATATATTTTTTGTTTCTTTTACTTCAGTCAAAGTTCTCAGAAATCAAGGGGCCTCTTCTTGGGGCTAACACTTGATCTCTAAATGAGGTACATAGATATTCGAATATTCTATTAAAGTTCTCCTTTACCTGTCAAACGTTGAGTCAGTAAAGAAGTTAATAATATTAATTTTCCTCTTCCCAATTGACCAGTTAACTATGTTATAGTATATCTTACTTGTGGTCTCTTGATCTTACCGAATTCCAGGACAAGAATTCATCTAGTCTGGTGAAATATCCATCTTAGTGCTGTTACTTGAAGTAACATTACTTAAAGAAGGTGCACCATTTCTTGTATGAGCCAGTATATAGCTATGGGCTTTGAATACTATGTTATTTTGAATATTTGGTCAGTGTTGTCAGGTTGTCCTGCCAAGTCCTTGTACATAGAGACCAAAGACACTCAAGGATTGTGTCTAGTAGGTAATTCAAACTATCCTATATATATATATATATATATATATACATACATACATACATGTGTGTGCGTGTTATGCTAAAATGAAGAGAATCAAATATACTGGTGCAATGTAATATTTATATAAGAACCTGTCTGTTTTTGTTCAGTGACTATGACTGTCAACTCGTTTAAAATGTATCGGTTTCCACAAAATGAAGAGAATTTATTTTGCCATAATCATGATTGCCTGGCTGAAACACAGATCAATATTTCATATTTAAGTACTGTTATATACTACTGTTGGTCGACGATAACTAAGAAACAAACGAACACCGCTTTCATAAAAATTAAAGTCTTTCTTTATTCACCGAATCTTGGTGCATAACTTTGCAGTTACGGCCTTCTTAAAATAGAAATCTATTTTACGTTTCGAAATTTTTTAAATGACATTTAAAAGTCAGAAGTGATCCTAGACCGGAAGTCGACAAAACCATGTAACTTCCGGACGGAGATTTTTCAGTCTATCTCTGGCGACACTTTAAGCAGTAAGCCATACCCAATGGGGGTGGGGCAGGCATGCACAATGTGGTGAGACAAGCTATCCGTCTGTCTATCTGTGTCTTTTTCTGTTACTAGTACATGCACAAGTACCTCATCCTCTGATTTTTTTCTGCAACAGTTCTATTTTTAATAAACCTTTTTTTATAAATAAACATCGGCGTCCGAGTGGTTTTGTCAATAGACGATCCTAAACTTTGGTTCCCGACGGGTGTATAATGGTTCATACAAGCATCGGTAAATGAAAACAACAGAATTATGTTCGAAGAAATGATATTTTAATTATTATAAATAGACATAATTTTTAATTAAATGAACAAGTTATCCATTTCTCTCTTAGCTATCTACGTACTTCTCTAGTTTCCACTGACTATGTTGATTCAACCAGTCTCTAATATTTCTGAATTACTCTGTGAGCATTTAAAGAAAGTGTGACTTTTTTCAGCGTTGCCATCTAGTTCGATTACATAGTCTATTAGTACACACCAGAGATGTATGTAAATTAGATGGCAAAATAAATCTCTTTACTTCTAGATAATAATGATAATAAAAACAACAATGCCCTCACCCCCCTGCTTCAACTGATACGACACAAAATAGTCGTGAAGGGCCAAGGAGGGATCGAGGAGAGAGAGCACTAAACAGACCTCCATTGAAAGAGTGTGGAGAGTACTGCAACCTTGGGGAGGTTTATTGCCATCCAAATCCCAAAGAAAACCAATGGTCGTTGTCAGAAAGAAATCAATGGTAAGTGGCTTTTGCGATAACACAAAGTCATTTGCGATGGTTATTGAAAGAGGGGGAGAGTACTGGAAATCTGGAGAGACTTGTTGTCACTCCAGGAAACGCCGCCGGTTATTACCAGTGAGCAATCACTGATGATAACCTGTGAGAGAACTGTTAGTGAGTAAATAATGATAATAATAATAATAATAATAATAATAATAATAATAATAAAGTAACCACGAAGTGCTTCAACCTCAACATACCACGAATAAACAATTTTAAATATAACAAGATTATGTTGATGACCAGATTAGGATTCCTCAAATTTTTTTGTTTTTTTTGGTATACAAAGTATACATATATCTTCAAAATAATAAGTCCCTTTACAATCTATATTGAGTTGAGTTGGCATCCATCGATTTCAGGAGACAATAGAGTTTTGTGCCTCAGATTAGTCATTTGCCGAATTGCAGCATCTGCTGTGAACTGTGCAAGCCTATCCTGTATGAGCAGGTTCTGTTGCAGTTGCCATAGATGTAGGTATTGTCTGGTTGCGAGAGCTCTGGTGCTCTCTACTCTCCCTACACTACTGGTCGCTCCTCTCTTCGCTTCTCTTGGAGCGTGCCTTTACAGCTCTTCTCTCGCTGCTGCAGTCTTTAGCCACAGACTCCCAGCCTGTTAGTTCGATGCCACCTGCCCTTGTGTCTTGCTTGCAGACATCCTTATAGCATAGGATAGGTCTTCTTGCTGATCTGGAGCCGGTTGTTAGCTCACCATAAAGAATATTCTTTGGGATCCTTCCATTTTTCATTCACTTGGCATTGCCAAGCCATCAGATAATAATAATAGATATAAAGAGACTTATTATTTTTAGTTATACAAGAAGAATGTCTTAACAGATATTGTTAAATATCGGATCTGGTTATTGGAAATAGCATCTGGTAGGAATAAAATCTAGTTGACACAGACACAGCTGGCCGTAAGATAAATATCCGGTGATTTAATGCAGAGAGACCTACAAAAATTATCGGCAAATGTTATCTGCAGCCGGAAATATACCCGTCACTAAATAAACAATAAAATGTATAGAGATCACACACCATAGAAAGTGTGGCTACATTGACGGCGAAGGCTAAATCCCAGAATGAACGTTTATAATTTTGGATGTGTGGGTGTTCAAAACTGTTATATAAACTAACCCAATTTGAGATTGAACAGAGTATCGAGTTTGAAACAGCAATCTTTGTCAATTCCCGTGCTTCCTCCACCTTTCTCTAAACCCCAGCCATTCTAGGCAACCAAATAAATGTATACCACTATATTTTCATACATCAGTGTTTATCGTCATTTTGTTTTAAGCATGGCAGTAATACAACAATTCACAGTTGATGAATTTATTATTTTTTCATATTAAATTATTATTATACTAAAGCTGAGTTAAGCAATGTTTATTTCTCGAAGCCTTATTTTCTATATATTTTAATCACACAAAATACATGTTGAAATATTCAACAGGTTTTGGGAATTTGGTTTTGTTTAAAAGAAATCTATTTGAATTGTTGTAATTATCCGTAATCTGCTATTCACTCAGGGTGTTACCCATCTCTTACTAAGTTTCTGTCTATTGCTCTCACCCTCTCTCACTATGTTTTTTTATCCCTGCTATTATTTAATACAGTGTCCATCCACTCTTGTTTCTCTCTCTCTCCTAACAGTCAAATGTAATAAAAAGAACTATAAAGCAGAAAATTGGAATAGTCCATTATAAACAACAGGAAATATCACTACATGTATTTATACTATTTAACCTAGAGAGAGAGAGTGGGGGAGAGAGAGGGGGAGAGAGAGATGGAGGTAAACTAATTTTGGATTTTGTCTTTTTATTTAAAAAAAAATCTAACTTGCATTGCAAACTCACTGTTTCCCCGATTCAAACAATCTAAACCGAGCTTTATGCTTGATCTGACAGGTCACATTTTTTTTTACTTATAAATTTGTTTAAGCTAAACAAAAGAGTAAGCATAGCTTTTCCTCTGAGCCTTCTTTAACAATTAAGACCAAAAGTTAGTTTTATAAAATTCTAAGACCGTTTCCAGAAAAGTTGTTTCTCATTGAAAAAGAAAAGATCCATGTACGCAATTCTATAGCTGAAACTAAAAAAACAAAAAAAACAAAAGGGAGCAAAAATCGTCTACACGAAGAATGGTTGTTTTTCCGCAAGAGTTACAAAGTGCAAGAGAAGGTACCAAATAAAAGAATTGACAAATGCTTGTTTTTTTGTTGTTTTTTTGTTTAAAGAATGGTCTAAGCTGTTGCAAGGAAGTTAAAAACCGAAAGTTAAAAAGCGCAATTTTTGCTGGTTTTTACAAGATACATTGCAAAAGACCAGTAACCATTCGAGAAAAGAAGGTCATCATGTTTCTATGGTTTTACAAGAAAATAAAAACCCAAGACACAAAAAGAACACATAGAAAGGATTGTATAAAAAAGGTCAGTGATTTCAATCTTAGTCTTGCGAGTAAAGTAAAAGACCTGACATGATATAATTTGATTATCTTTTAGACTTACCTGAAATGAACTCTCTTTTGTTTGGTTAGTTCAATTATCCTCGAATTTTTTAACTGGAAAAAAGGAAGAGCTTCACTTTTCTAACTGTACTGTAATAACGGAGAGAAATATTAGATTTCTCGAACAAGTCAATCAAGCATTGCAAAAGCAAAAAGTAGATTAAAAAATATGAGAATGAACAAGGAAAATATAATGATTTTGCATCTGTATGTCTGTAACCAAAAGTATGTCACTGTTCTAAAAGATATTACTTTATATTCTAAAAGTTTCTTCTGAGTATCTGAAAATGAAATAACCATGTTGGATGTTATTCTCACGTTTTGGCCGATGTAACCTCTGACCTTCTTCAGGTGCATCTTGTCGAACTCAGAAACCTTGTTTTCAAGTATCTGTGGCGTAATGAATAAAGTGCTAAATAATAATCAGTTCTACATGACAGTCTTCCGAAGGGTAAAGGTTCAATCCTCAGTACGGACGATAGTAAGAATATAATTACAAATTACTTAAGACTGACGGAACAAAAGCAACCTACCTCTGTGGATTAAATAAAGGGTTCCGTTCGAAATTCAGTACAGATTCCCGAGTTCGACAAAAAGATTCTCAAGTTCGACAAGACGCACCTGAAGTAAGTCAGAGGTTAAATCGGCTGAAACGTTGTAAGAATAAAATGAAGATGAGAACAGTAGTCCAAATAATACAAATTATGAGTCCTCATCTAAAACAACTCCGAAACATGAAATAACCAGCGATCTTGTTTATCATACACTAGAAAGAAAGAAAGAAATTGAGCGTTGAAACGTGAAAGAAAAAGTTGTGAAAAGAACACACGGTTCGATGGTGTGTTCAATTATTCCCTCCCGTTTTTCTTTAACTACTAATAAATGAAAAAATAGAAGAGCTTCACTTTTTAGCTGTACTGTAATAACTGAAAAAAATGCTAGATTTGTCCAACAAGTCAATCATTGAACAAAATGTTTTTATTAAAATGAATAAGGAAAGTAATAGATTTTGTGTCTGCATATCTGTAACCAAAACTATGTTTATATTTATACTTTATATTCTCACATTTTCTTCTGAATAACTAAAATATTTTAATCTCGATAGCCACGTTGAAAGAATGGATGCAAGTTCTTGGATTAGTACATGCGTTGTATGAGGAGAAATGATACGAGAATGATACAATGGATGTGTAATCTGAGTCTTAAAGGCAGGCTTAGTTCTAATGACCTCAGATGAAGATTAAATCTAGACAGTATAAGGAGATGTGTACAGAAGAGTAGACTTCGATGATATAGCCATGTTGAAAGAATGAATGAGAGTGTTGGGGTTAGTAGATGTAGAACAGTTGAGGTAGCAGGATCAGTTCACAGGGAAAGGCCTAGAAAAACATGGAAGGGTAAAAATGAATCTGAGGGAAAGTGGGATAAAAAAAGACTTGATCATTGTCAGGTTAGTTCGGAAGTCAATTTCTTAAAGCTGTCCAACACATGCCAACATGTAAAACGGACGTTAAGCTGAATACTGACCAATGATGATAATGGTCATCAGTCTTTGAAGACATATAAGCATTTACTATAGAGTGGAGATAAATAAACAAAATTTAGCATTGGAACGTAAAGAATGTGGAAAGACCGAAAGTTCAGCAAACTAAAGATGGCCGATGGGTTGATTGCCTTTCTCTCGACAATTCCAAGCAAGAATTAGTTTATAAAATTTATTTACATTCAAACAACTATTTAATCACCAGTTTCTCCTCGGATATTGTTTACTGAAATTTATTTTTTTTAGATGTGATTGAAAATAAGATGAAAATGTACTGCCCTGTACAGAGATTGAACTCACAACCATTCAGATTCTGTGACTATTGCTTAATACACTCCTCTATTAAAATCCTCCAACCACTTCTCGTCCCATTCGCCATTCATTGTTTTCTGTTACATTGCGTTCAGTTGTGATAGGACAATTCATCATTATTGTTGCTATTGATTTGTATTATTCGCACTACTGTTCTCATCTTGGATGTTATTCTAACATTCTGGCTGATGTCATCTACGACCTTCTCTAGTTGCATCTTGTTGAACACTCTAAATCTTTATGTAAAACTCGAGAATCTGTACGGAATTTCGAATGGAACCCTTTATTGAATCCATGAGGGTAATTCGTAATTGTATACTTAGTATCATCCCTACTGAGAATTGAACCTTCATCCTCCAGAAGACTGTCACTTAGAACTGATTATTATTAAGCACTTATATCTGTTACGTCACAGATACTTGCAAACTTGTTTGACATAAATATTCTTCGTTCTGATTGGCCAGTTAAATAATGAGAGAAATTCAAAAAGAAAATAAGAACAATTAAGAATAATATAAATTTAAAAATTTTATTTCAATTTTAGTAAGAATTTTTTTTTTTTAATATTCATTGCCAGTTCACACAGTAAATAAATTATTGTAATTGCATTTTTAGTCTCTGAAGATGAAATAACAAGTCGGTTCATTTATTCTGACTGGAAATGTACAAAGAAATCTAAAAGATCATATATCGTTTTGTGACATTATGATTAAACTTTCTGAGATTCATTTTATTGCGGTTTGCATTTCATCTGTTTCAGCTGCTCATTAATTATTGACATGAATAAAGTAGATGCATGCTCATTTATGACGGACAGAATTCCAGATCTTTCTGCTGGCATAATGAAATGTCCATCGCTGAGTGAGTGAATTTAAGCGCCATCGGACAATTTTTGCCATAACTGAACTATGAACGATGCTTACCGTAAAGTGTCCCATCCCACCCTGCGATTTTGAAACAGGAGACCACAAACCCATAGTAATCGCTGCACTACTGACTGCACATTCAACAGTCCAAACTACAACTTTCAATGTATATGCCAAAGTCGAACGGGTCAAGTGATTTAGCATCTCCTCTGCAGGTAAAAGTGAAGACTGGTTCTACTTCATCTCTAAGATGGATAGATTACGTCGAGGCAACAAAAGTCACGGGCAAAGACCTCATTGTACAACTACTTGAGTGCTGTGACGAAACACTACGTAGAGATTTAGCAAGTACTGCTGGTTGTACACTGACTGACAAAACCGATGGCTAAGATTTGTTTCTCTAGACAATTACAAGCGGGAATTCATTTACCTCGTATTTGTTCAGTCCTTGTTTGGAAGAAGAAAGATCTTTTTGGACTGAGGGAATTTTATTTTTGTTCAAATCCAGTATGCCCCTTTTTGGGGGAAGCTGAATTGTCTCCACATTAAACCGACCTCATGTCATATCCAGTCCTCGTAGGGACGCGGTTAATAGGAACTTTTTTATTACTAAAAAAAAAAAAATTACTGTTGAAAAATAATTGTTAGTATATATACGAGTACTTTTGATTTTCATGGGTCCTCAACAGGTGCTTTAAAAGTGTTTTGATAATATCCAAAATAGCAGAATTTTATTGGTTAATAGATCACCCGTGATCCATTGGGTCATTATTTGATATATATATATATATATATATATATATATCAATAAACTCTCTTCTCTCTCCCACCCGTTTCTCTCGTTTCCTCTTGTTTTTCTCTTCTGAATGATTTTTATCAACAAAGAAATCTATATATATATATATATATATATATACTTGAAAATCGATGACATAATAAAGGATCAATGGATGTTTATGAAGTCATTTAACTCTTTGACGTCATCATGTGTCAACGGTAACAAGATACAAACAAGCAAATAAGATAACAAGATTCACAGAATTGTAGTAGTATACTACACGGTTCATCTAGTATATGACCCGTGACCCTTTGGGTCATGGGTCGTATAGGTAAAACGTTATAAAAGACTTCTTCCTACTTTCTCTCTGGTTTTATATATGATATTTATTTATTTTTTTTTTTACTTAGGTTCACCCCAAACAAGGCACAATGCCACTGAGACGTAGGGGGTCTACTGGGAATTAGGGGAATCCTATATGGGGAGTTTTGCAGTGAGATTCTTGTTCACATTACATTTAAATGTCTGTATGTTAGTATGGTCAGGGAAACAGGAAGGCAACTACAAAAGCTAGTAGTGCGAGGGAAAAAGCTATTAGAGTATAAAGCTCTCTAGCATTTGGGGGTCTCAACAATGAAGAGGTGGGATCTTGCTGACTGATGGGTGGATCGAGTGTATTTTCATAGAGAGGACATAAATGCAGCACATTCGTTGGAGCACATTCCATTAAAGCATGTAAAACAAGCACAGGGATGCAACATTGAGACGATGGGACAGAGGCTGTGGCATGCTTGATAGTGAGGGGTCTATTAGATTAGACACTCTTTTTTTGGACCCTGTCCAAGAGGAAGAGGCTAGCGTTTGATGTACCAGCCAAGATGTGACAACAAAACTCCATACATGATATTATCATTTTTTGACGTCATGATTATCCCTTGTCTCTATTTTAAAGGGGCCACGTTATCCTATAGTGATGTCATTTATTGTGCACAGTTATTTCCCATCTCTCTATTTTAATGGACGGCATCATCTTTTAGTAACATCATATTCATACCTCTGTTAAAATGGATGAAGTCACAAAACGATGACATCATCAATTTACGATGTCATGACGGATCTTTTCATCTCTTTTAGTGGATGCTAGCATCCCTTTGTGATGTCACCCAGTGTACACAGGGACAAACAAAGATACAAGATAACAAAGAAAAAACACTAGGCTAGTCCGAATCAAGTATCGATATATGAGACTGATAGCTATTTGGGTCCGACTTTAAAAATCCGGAAAGATGACTTTAAATGTTAGAATATATATACAGAGAGATATACTCCACTCTGTAATAAAGAGTAATGTGCATTTATTTGTATATATATATATATATATATATATATGAAAAAGGAAAAAAACCAAGAGATATTTTTTATATATTCATCAACGTTTCGTCTTTATTGAAAGAATTCCTCAGGATGATAATTTTAGGAAAAATGTCATGCAAGTCAGTAGTGGCGACGATTGACTTTTTCAGCCTGGACTATCATCAAGCGCTCACAGTAGCCACGGCTACTACTTTTCCTTATCAACCCATCATGTCAACCCAATATTTTGATCTACTTGCATGACATTGTTCTTAAAATTATCATCTTGAGGAAGTCTTACTATAAAGACGAAACGTTGATGAATATATAATAAAATATCTCTTGGTTTTTTCCCATTATGTCAGATTACTCTCATCCTTCCTTTCTCTCTCTCTCTCTCTCTCTATATATATATATATATATATATATATACATACATACAGACATACATACAGAGAAAGAGCGATAGATATGTCCCGTCACACTAAAGTTAGTGAGTAAAAAAACTGTGGAACAAATCGATTTCAAGTATTTAGCAAAGTTAAGAAAGTAAATAGACAAGTCAAACAACCCCTCGCCTTCAATCTATTTACATAACGAGACGTTTTCTTTTTTTCTATAACGATTTATACCTTTTTTCTTTCCTTAAAAAAAAACTTTCCAGTCTAAGATGTTTTCTTTCTTTCTCATTTCTTTTTTTAATTGAACCAATTAAGACGTTATTTTATATACATATGCGTGCGAACACTGGTGAAGGATAATTTTGGGGGTATTTTTGATAGACGATGTAGAATCATATATATATATATATATATATATATATATATATATATAATTAAACAAGTTCAAATGTACTGATAAAATAAACTCAAAACCAATATTTATTCCAAAGTGCTCAATACAAGGTAGAGCTATAATATATGTATATACATACACACACATCATGCAAACATTAAAATGGTCTACACAAATCAATTCACGAAATATGAATTGATTTGTAGACTATTTTAATAGATAGATAGATAGATAGATAGATAGATTTTTGTAGGTACAAAATTTCAAAATTAACTTTAATAATAATGGCAGAGTAGCCATAATTACTGTTAACAGGGAGACCTTTATTACCTAAACAAACATGAAACTAAAACACGGGTAGAGGGGATCAGATATTTCTTTATTTTTTCAGAATATATATATATATATATATATATATATATATACAAAGATGAAGCGAGAGAGGGAGTAAAAGATAATAGAAATTATGCATCCCGTTTGGCCAGATTTACTTACCCTATCAATATTCCAATGTATAATAGACAAGGAATAAAATAGAATAGAAAAGACTTATTGCTGAACTAAACGACACCGCAGGGAAATAGAAATTATTTTGAACTCCCTTGCAATCATTGCTTGATTGAATCAAGTCAATCTCAACTGTGATCTGACTAGGGTTTATTTAACTGCGCCGCTCTCACCTCCATCTCATATTAAGCAAAGGATTGAGGCAACAGTTCAAGTCAGCATGCAGAACCTATCTAATTACCTTTCTAAAAACAAATACTTTGGGGGATTTCTAATAATTCACACTGTATAATTGAGATCTATCAGATATCCCAGTACGCATTTAGATTCGTCTATATTGTTCATCCAGTGTTAATACTATGAAAAAAAAGAGGACCTGGTGAGATTGTTTAACTGCAGCGTAGGAGACTTATGGAAACACTGGCTCAAGTTTTGCAATGCAGAATTTTAATGAGAAACTTTAGAAGTTTTAATTTAACCCTTTTAGCTGCGGAAAGAAGATATCTTATTTTTTCTTATGCGTTAATCCCGAGCTATGGCGGGGTCTGCAATGATGGATTGTTGTTTCCACTTGACACGATCACAGGCTTGGTCCGGTTGAATGCCGGTTTGACAAGGTGTCTGCACATCTCATCCTCGACTTTCCTCTTGGTCGCTTCTCAGCAACTTTTAATGCGAGGCAAGTTTTGTGACAGTGTCATTGTTGGCCTTCAGTACATGTCCAAACTATCCGAACCACCATTCCCTTATCTTGCCTTCAATCAGTGCGATGCTGTAGCACCTTCAGATATCCTCATTTAAGACATGGTCGAACAATGTAATTTCAGACATCCAGTGGAGCATTTTGGTTTCCATAACGGTGAATCTTTGCCCCAACTTCCTCGTTGTTGGTAAGCACTCGGAGCTGTACAAAGCAACCGGTTTCACAACAGTCCTGTAGATCTTTTACTTGAGATGGTGTCTGATCTTGCGGTCACAGAGGATGCTGGTGGTGGTGTGTCACTTGAGCCACTGTGGAAAGAAAATATATCAACTCAAACTTAATTGTGAAAAGCAGATCTAGTCCGAAGCTTTCAAAACCCCTCTTTATTCTGAAAAATGTGGATACACCCTCAGTCACTTCTAGACATCATGCCAACACTAACTGATGTAATCTTTTAAACTTTTTACAAAACCATTTTTGACATTTAAAAAAATATTTTCAGCCGTAATTAATTGTATAATCTGAATTTGATAGGTTAAAAATGGATGAGAGTTCTTGGGTCAGTAGATGTAGAACAGTTAAGGGAGCAGATCCAGTTCACAGGGGAAGGCCAAGGAAAACATGGGAGGAAGTAATAAAAATGGACTTGACAGAAAGAGAGATAAATAAAGACCGGGTCAGAGATAGGTTAGTTTGGAAGTCAAATTTTTTAAAGCCGTTCAATGCATGCCAGCATGTAAAACGGACATTAAACTGAATATCATGGTTTCACATATTTCAAATATGTATTTACAGAGCAAAAATCATATAAAAACCTCATATAATACTGCAAGTGGTGGATACACAACCAGTAACTTCCTAACATCATGCCAACCTTTTCTGACCCAGTCTTTTTAACACTTTTTTTTTTGCTATTTAAATATTTTTAATATTTTCGCATGTTTCATCAAAAATCTGTTTACAGAGCAAAAATCAAAAATTTTAGTGGTAGATATCAACCCCTTATCTATAAAATATAGGAAAATAGTGTGGCGGCAGAAAATATGAATTTTATTCTTGGTGAATTATCTACATCATAATGGAATTTACCATGGACATAAATTACACAGTGAAAGTAGAGTAATGGTTCAATATATTATTGACTTTTTTCTGGGCATTTTACTATATTGCTACTAGTTATTTCTAATGCTACCAGCAGTGTACAGATTGGCTGGCATGTCACTTCCCCATATCCGAAGGGGTGCCCTTTCAACGTGGCCATACCATTGAAGTCTACTTTTCTGCACACATCTCCCTGTACTGTCTAAATTTAATCTTCTTCTGGGGTCATCAGAACTAAGCCTGTCTTTCAGACTCACATTACACATATATTGTTTCATTCTTGTATTATTTATCTCCATGCAACGCATGTTTTCAACCCTCACTGGCCAAGTTTCCCTTCCATACATCACCACATTATATGCACATGATAGATAGACTCTTCCCTTAGGGTTAATGGAATTCAATTATTGTCAATTGAATGATGAACAATACAATGAGAGGATTGGAAACTATAAATCAACTTGAAAAAATTGATTGCTTAAGAGGACAGCTCAAGTATTTGTTTACATTGAACTTGAAGACGACCATGTTCTAATCTCAAGGGAAGCAATCCAGTGACAATGTGTTCCAAGGATAGAAAATTATGGTAAAGAAACTGTTCATGAGAATTTGGTTTGGTTTTAGGTACACAGAGGAAGAAAGCAAAGTTTTTTGCAGTGGTGCTAGCTAGATGAGTTTTTACTGTGAATGCCTTACGAGGAGGGACCAGAGACTGGAGTTCAGTCGACCACTTTCCATGGAAATAAAGATACAGTAAAGAAAGACGTGCAACGTTTCTTCTCTGTGGAAGGGGCTGTAGAGAAGGGATCATAACCCACTAGATTGCGAAGTCGATTCAGTACTCTGTCAAGGTAAGAAAGAGTTCTGAGTGACACTTCCTCAGATATGACAGCAGTACCTTATGAGGCTGCCATGCCAAGAGGATTTCCATATTAAAAACGTACCACATAAACGTCATAAACGTAAAACATTTTAAGGAAATTAGTTTCAGATTGCTATAAAGTTTGCAGGTGTATTTTTTTTTCATATTTCACCCCAAACAAGGCAAGCTGCCACTGCAGACGTAAGGCGCTACTGAGAATTTGGGTGTAGATTTTCGGTGTCATCCTAAGTTGGGAGCCGTGTAGCGAGATGTCTGTTTACATTAGTTTTAAACCTCTGCATGTCGGTACAGTCGGGGAAACAGGGAGCTGGGAAGGAATTCCAGAGGCCGGCAGAACAAGGAAAAAAACTACTGGAGTAGAAGGCTCTCCCGCATCTGGGGACCTCTACATTGAATAGTTGGGATTTAGCCGACTGTCGAGTTGGTCTAGTGTATTTACGTCGAGGGGGGCACCAGAGCAGACAGTTCATCTGAACACAATCCATTGAAGTATTTGTAAAACAGGCACACGGATGCAACATTGCGGCGATGTAACAGGGGCTGGAGCTTGGTGGATAGTGAGGGACCTATTAAGTTGGCGACTCTTTTTTGGACCTTGTCTAAGAGAGAGAGACTAGTGGATGATGCACCAGCCCAGATGTGACAACAATACTCCATGCATGGGCGGATGGTAGCTTTATAGAGATACAAAATAAAGTCATGTGTGAGGAGTTTACTAGCACAGTAGAGGGATCCCACCTTGCTTGCTGCAGCTTTGGCAATGTCTTCAATGTATTTGTTCCAATTCATGTTACCTGTGAATGTTAGGTCGAGGAGTTTTAATGTATAACTCTAAGGTAAGGTTTTATTTTTCATGGCAATCGATGGTTGCAAAGGTTCCTTGTATTTATTGAAGGAAAGGAGCTTTGTCTTTGCAGCATTAAAAGTTACCAACCATTTATGACCCCAATCCACTACAGCCTGGAGGTCATTTTCTAAGGATTCAGCCATTGCCTTGGATATGTTTGTGTCCGTTTTGCCCACATGACGAGAGTAAAACATGGTGTCGTCAGCAAATATACCTATCTCAGACTCCATGTCATCAGGGAGGTCGTTTATGAAAACCAGGAACAAAGGTCCAAGGATGGATCCCTAGGGTACACCAGCATTTTTGTTATGCTTCTTAGATGAACAACCTGGATCTTTCTTTTGGTTAGGAAGAATCTAATTATATTAAATAGTTGTCTAATGCTATGATGCATTACCTATATGACGAACAGTTGGACTCGTCCATTCCTAATAAAATACTGGAAGCATTTAGGCTTCTTGTAATTGGATTGAACTCCAGTCTACCCTGGCAGTCAGGACTGATATACCACTTCTCTTGTTTTCTGTACATATCTTTTCTTCAATATATATTGCTCACCTAACCCCGTGTTTCATGTCTTCATTTCGGCCCCTAAACAGGGTCGCAACACCAATAATACCACATGAGCGAATTTTTAGGAGAAGCCTTTTATGCCATACTTTGTCAAAGGTCTTGGATATATCAAGCGCTACTGCCCTAGCTTCACCTGCCTTGTCCAGTTTATTATATATGCGTTCAGAAATGACCGTTAGGATATCCGCAGTAGCTTGTGCTCGTCTAAGTTCATACTGGCGGTTAGAAAGAAGTTTAGCATTTACTAAGTGTCGGACTATCGTTAGATTGATTGATGGATATTAACGTAGACTATGGGATCGGTGATGTCGAGTTTAAATTCAGTCAGGTCAATTATGCTGTAATACCCTTGAGAAATGTATGAATTCCCCTCCCAAGTATGCAATTATGGGTCAAATAGCAATTTGTGTTCAATGTTTTGTTTACAATAAGTATTCTTTTTAGGCATTAAATAAACTTACATTGCTTTTAAAGTAAGACTTTTAAAAAAGTCACATTGGATTTAAAATAACACCTGTAAATAAACCTGAAAATATTAATTTTTAAATAAGACCTTATAAAACAAAAATATCATATTGGTTTTAATCTAAGATCATTAAAAAGGCTAAAGATCACATTTGTTTTAATCCAAGATAATAAAAAATTCATCAGTTTTGAATAAGCACCACTAAAAACAAAATACAAAAGTTTTAAAGTTAAACCTTTAAAAATCATATTTGTTTTAAAATAAGACCGTTAAAAACAGATCACATTATTTTAAAAGTAACATCTTAAAAAACATATTTGTTTTAAGGTAATAACTTAAAATTAAACACATTGGTTTTAAGGTAACGAACAAATAATCGGTAATACCACTTTTTATTCAGCGTTGGGCATTCCGCCTTCCATTGAAAGTAGAAGCTTATGAGGTATAAAAATTCAACATGCAGTCCCCAGTCAGCATGTATATCCCGTTAGGGAAGATGAAATGTAGTGATATGTTTATTGGTGACTTGTACAAGGATGTCTAAAAATGGGATGCGTGGAGTGTTCTGTGGAGAATTTTATGCTATTGTGACAATTATTGAGGTATTTCCAAATTCCAAATGATCACCCCTATTGTACTGGCCAGGCTCAACGTTGCTTAACTTCGGTGATCTAACGGGAACCAGTGTATCAATGTGATTATGTCGTGAAACAAGTAAAACAATTTAAAAACAACTACATAACTGTCTCATCATCATCTTATTCGGTTTAACGTTTCTTTCACATGCTGGCATGTGTTTGACGGCTTTGAGAAATTGACTTCCAAACAAATTTACCTTTGGCCAGGTTTTTAGTCATCCCTTTTTCCCTCATGTCTATTTCTATCACTTCCTCCCATGTTTCCTTGACCTTCCCTTTTAAACTGAACCTGCTACCTCAACTGTTCTCTATCTACTAATCAAAGAATTCTTATTCATTCTTTCAATGTGGCTATACTTCTGCACACATCTCCCTAAAATGTTTATATTTAATCTTCCTTTGAACTCATCAGAACTAAGCTTGTCTTTAAGGCTCGTATTACACATCCATCGTATCTTCATATCATTTCTCTCCATGCAATGCATGTCCTCAACCCTCACTGTCTACATTACATTTTAACTGTCAAATTGATAACTGCGATATTTTGATACCTTGTTTATTTACACTGCGGAGGCATTGTTTATATTTTAAAAGCAGGAAACAAAAATGCAAAAAATACAAAAATGAAGAAAAAATAATGAAATTCGATTAACAGACTTGGCTGGTCATTTTGGCGGGAAGGAAAGCAAAAAGTACCAAAAGTTGTGGAGTCGACTTAAATCTGTGCAATGAGAATGTATTTAATGTCTTCTTTTTTTTTTACAGTTGCCTCTAAATATATCTTTACTGTACAATTTCCGCTAATACAAAGAAAAGAAAGAAAAAAAGCAGAGAAAAATCTAATTAGATTATTAATTGGTGAAATTAATTCGTCTTTAATTAGACTCTTCTTAAACCAGTTTTGGTGTGACAAATTCTGCTGTTATTATCTGGGTCTCAGCTAATTGCTCATTTTATTGAATACTGAAATATTTTTCCTAAAATAGATTCACTAACTTTCACTTTAAATTTGTTTGCTAATTTAAGACTTCCTCCTTCACATGAAAATCTGAAGACTTCAGACCTGCCAACCTCTGATGAGCAGAAATATGGAGATTTATGCAAATAAATATGGAGATTTCATAAAAAATATGGAAATTTGGGAGTTAAGCTAAAAATAAAATAAAATAAATAAAACACTTGATTCAATTCTTCAATAAATTTTAATTTGATTATAAATATAAATTTTTATGAGCATTATTGTAGTTTCCGCATTTTAATAAAGAATGGCGTACATCCGATTGTCTGTTTCAGGTGCATGTTTGACTTGTACCATAACATCTGCATCCTCCAATAGCTGTCTGCTTTCTTTTCCTGTACTAAGCGTTATTTAATTTTCTCTTCATTTTTCAAAAGTAAAAAAAGGAAGAACTTCTTTTTGTGTCTTTGAAGCATGTAGTCATGCAACAGTTTCGCTTTCTTTACTCAGTTCTTTGCATTAGCATTGAACTGTGAGATATTTTAAGCTGCACTGATTGGGTTAGAAGTGGACAGACAAATCAGTGTTGCATCGTATGGTCTTCCTCTTCACATTCTCAGATGGTTGGGTCGGTTCTGTAGCCTCAACTCACCATAGCAGCTTTTGATCGCCCCTTTTTCTGTCCTCCAGCAGTTGAGTCTTCCACCGGATCCACGGTACTTCTGTGCTAGGAAGGAAGGGCTTCAGAAAAGAGGATTCCCATGTCAATAGTAGATGTTAACAACTAGATAGAGTTGAGGAAGCTTCTTTTTTACTTGAGTCGTTGGACCGAGGGTTCATATCTAGTCTCATTACATTTACGAATATCTGTTAACATAGTTTTTAATCACAACAAAAAAATACCAGATTTAACAACCATCCTTTAAGTGAGAAGAATCAGAAATTACATTAATTATGCGCCTAGCAGCAGAGAAACTAACTAAAAATTAAATCCAAGGGGAGATAATAATTTAATTTGCAACAGCTGTATTCTGGTTTCCTCCCGAGATCTTGTTAGAGACGAGACATTGAGTCTTAACTTCAGTTATTGGGTGTTCACGTCTGAACGGGATGGTTTTTATCCCTTTTTACTTGTCTCCCGCACAAGAGCAAAGTGAGGCACAACGTCTGTTTTTACTGAGAGGTTAAAAATCCAGCTCCTCAAAAAGGGACACACTGGACTGGGACATAAATAAAAGTTACCTCAGTCTAGAAGAATTTCTTTACCACTGACCGAAGACAGAAAAGATGAAATATAGTATGAGAATAGATACTACACTTTGCTACTAGCCAAAACGCCAAAGCTAGTCGATCTATGTGATCTCTACTCAGAATTTGAACATTAACTTAACCAGAAAGTGGTATTTGCATTTAAACTTAAAAACAAAGAAGTAATGAACAATGAATTATGCGTTCTTGAGATTGAAATACACATTGCGAAACGCACAGTAAAACGATTAGAGTTTGCAGGTCAGGAATTTTCCAATTTCATGTGATTTTTTTTATACTTTTAATAAAATTAAAATATTTTCTAAGTTTACAAGTACCTTAAAATTCACTGAACACTATATTTAATGTAGGATGAGCATTGAGCGAGCAAACTGCATTGGATCAACTTCAGATACACCAGAAATTCTTGAGGTTAGACTACAAATCAGTTCACGTCTTAAATACACCATGTAGCCAAATGTTGAACTCACTAGTAGACTTTTGCAAATGAATTTGTTTTACTTAGACCTAAATTTAGATCATTTGTTAGATTACAAGTTGGCCCCTTTGGCAGAATGGTAAGAGTGTTCACTAATGGGCCAAGAGACCAAGGTTCAATCCTCAGTCGAGTCATACCAAAGACTCAAAAAAATGGTACTTGATGCCCCCCCCCCCTGCTAAACATACAGCATTATAAGATCAAGGGTAAGTGAAGTAATCCCTGGAAAAGAAGTTGCGCCCTCTACTCCATCTCGGAAATGAAAAGGAAGCCTTCGAGTCGCCCTTTACTTTACTTGCAAGTTCAGATAATAAAAACTGTACTAATTATCTCCCCTTTCCAATAGCTTCGTTTTTTAGTGATAAGTCACCACTTATTAAAGTTAACAGCCACTCGAGGATAATAGTTACTGAGATTGATGGATTGTCAGTAGAATGATGAAGAATATTATTAAGTGTTTGGATTATTTGGACTACTGTTCTCATTTTCGATGTTATTCTCGCAATAATCCAAATGATACAAATTATCAATCCTCATCTACAAGATTCCGAAACATTATGAAGTGTTAATTATTATGATAACAAAGAATAACATAATTCACTTTCCACCCCGTCATGGCTGACGGAACGAGAACAATCGACACCTGTACATTAAATAAAGGGTTCAGTTCAAAATTTCGTATATTTTTCCGTGTTCGACCTACAGATTACCAAATTCAAAAAAATGCACTTGAAAAGGTCAGAGGTTACATCTGCAAACGTGAAAATAAGAACCAGGATTGTGTTGTAAATTTTGTTTTTGAAATCTTATTTGCCAATACATTTCCAGTACGAGAAGAGATATTAAAAACAATGCGTACCATATTTCGAAATCCCAGTTTGTAGTTCTCAATTAAGCCAATCTTCTTCTCTCGTGTCAAGTAGTTAAACCCAAGGAGTTCAACCCATTTTTTATAATTAAGACTAAATTTATGACTTTTATACAAGACATAAAGATATATAAACACAAAGTTTTACATTTTATTTTAATTATGCCTGTCTTCAGATTTGTATTCCAACTGATCATTGTAAAGATGAGTGGAGAGATTGCCCCCTCCCCTCCCCTCCATGTGGGACTTCTTCAACCACCTCGGTTTATTAATGACACACTACACCACACCCGGGACCATCGTAAATTAACTTGGCTCTACAAGCGCTCTCCATCACCATTATTCAAGGGAATGCCTTGAGCCTGCTCTCGACTTGCTACCCACAGAACATCCGATGAAACTTTCTGATGTTCTGAATATAAGCTTTTAAAATGTGAGGTTTGAAGAAGATTTTCATGAACTTTTAAATTAACAATGTTGATTAGTATTTGTTTCAATGGCTTATAACTAGGAATCAAAGCGTTTCCAGACCTATATAGACATCTAGAACAGAATCCCAAAGTCATGCCATCGATTTTCTAAACACCTTATATATACATATACATATACATATACACACCTTATTTTTGCATTCCATTGACCATGGGAAATCGATCTAAAACCATAATTTTCATTAATTCTTACAATCTCTTTATTTCCATATGTCTTACACTCAAAAATATTTTTTTTAGATTTAATATTCAATTTTTTTACATGTCTTTCAGACAAATGTATTCTTTGGTCCGAACTTGTCAATCATCAGAGCGTAGTAGTATACATTGTGAAATTGAGAAAAAATATTACAACAAAAACACACACACATATACACATATATATATATATATATATATATATATATAAGTATAACAAATTTAATGTGAAAAATGTTTATATATTTTTTCTTTTATTTCTTATTTGTTGAAGTATAGGAATACAAAATGTCTTTTAAAAAGGTGTGTGTGTGTGTATGTGCAATGGGTGGTAGTATCAGAGAAATAGAGTACAACCAATGGGATAAAGAGATGCTGACATCTGACTAGTCTGTACTTATCCACATATATCTGACCTCTCCTTGAATCCTCACACCTATGTGCAAATGTACGTAAGGATTAGCAAAATAAGGGGATACCATAGACATTTTCCAAAACTTAAATGGATAGAAAGCCATAAAGTGTTGTCTTGTTCGATAGTGGGGGGGGGGGGAAGAGAGGATGGGAGAGGAGAGAAAAGGAAATTTGATTTTAAAGTAACACATTTTGAACCAGCATTGGTTTGCTATGGGAGAGGGGGCTAGCGGAATCCAGGATTGTGTTTGCATGGATAAAGATTGTCAGTTAAGAATATTTGGACAGAGAAAACCCTTTTACAAGTTAGATGAAGGATTAGGCGAAATTAACTATAATAAAATGCAGTACAACGAAATAGGTGATAAATGACTATGAAACGAATGGTAAAATATATTATATTATATAAGAAAAAGGTGAAAATATGAGAATATTGGATAAAATTCTGATGAAAAAAAGATAAGTTATTTTCCCACTGCACACATTACCTTTCCTGTGGGACAAGGTTTTGGGCCAGTTTGTATGTTTGTAGAAGGAATATTTATTGAGTGGCCTAAAATCCTTATTCAGTTCTGAGATGTGTGTGTGTTGAGTCTCAGAATGAGTTTCGTTCCATGTTTCCGTCTTTGTTGTAGTGTTTTGAAATTGGAGGTATTCGATGTTGTCTATGATGTGGTTGGGAGATTATAATGCATGGTTATTGTGTAGTGTGTGGATTCGTTTCTAATGGTGTGTTTGTTATTGTTAAAACGTAAGGGTAACTCCGAGCTTGTTTCACCAATGTAGTTGCCTTTCTTTGCATCTAGTTCAGTATATTAGGAAAACCACATTGGAACTATCGCAGGTAAGAAGTTGGACGTTGGTTCCTTGAGGTGTGAATTTATAGTTGATGGTGATGTGTTTGCATATTTTGCATCTAGGCTTTTTCATGTTTTGTTGCCTTGAGGTGTGAGTGTATAGTTGATGGTGATGTGTTTGCATATTTTGCATCTAGGCTTTTTCATGTTTTGTTGCCTTGAGGTGTGAGTGTATAGTTGATGGTGATGTGCTTGCATATTTTGCATCTAGGCTTTTTCATGTTTTGTTGCCTTGAGGTGTGAGTGTATAGTTGATGGTGATGTGTTTGCATATTTTGCATCTAGGCTTTTTCATGTTTTGTTGCCTTGAGGTGTGAGTGTGCTGTGTTTTGGTGGATGTTAGTAGAGAATGTAGGTTCGGGGGCTGTCATTTAGTACTAATAGGGGGTTGGTTGTATATTGTGTTGATGATAGGTCATGTTTTAGTTGTTCGAATATCTTTTTGAAAGTGTTGTATTATTTGTTAGTATTGTAGTTTTTGTATGTTAGGTTTTATAATTGATGCTTTTCTTATGGATTGTTTAATTATTTTCAGAGGGTAGTTTCTAGGGAGCAAGTAGTTTGTTAAAATACCTATCTTTGTATCATACTCGATTGAGCCTGAGCAGATCCTTTTGATACACAGACATTGACTGTAGATGATGGATCATTTGATGCTGATAAGGTGGCAGCTATCAATATTAATGTAACCATGTCCGTTGGTGGGTTTGGTCCGCTTATTGGTGATTTGTACAAGGAAGTCTACAGAACGGGATGTGCGTGGTGAAGTGTGCTGTAATGAATTTTATGCTATTGTGGCAATTATTGAGGTATTGGTAGAAGTCCACTAGTGTCTCTTCACCATGTGGCGAAATGAGAAAGATGTCAATTATATACCTGTAGTAATGTAGTGGTTTTGAGTGGGAAGTGTGTATGTATTTTTGTTCAAATGTGTGCATCTAGATAATATCATAGCTGGGAGACATTTTAGTTCCCATCACATGTCTTTTTACTTGTAAAAACTGTGGATTGTTAAATTTGAAGTTGTTGCGTGTCAGGATGAATTGTATGTTGCTGCATATATCAATAATGTGGATGTCTTGTGGGTGTGATATTCCTTCCACATATGGAAAGTTAGAATAGAGTGAGGATACATCCATAGTACTGTAAATTACGTGGTTTGGTAGGTGCTCTACCATGTGTAGAATCTGTAGGAAGTGTGTGATGTTCTTACACTAACAGGGGCTGTAGGAGGCTGTTGATGTATCCCAAGATGTTTTCTGTGAGGTTTTAAATACCGGAAACTATAGGTTAACCGGGCGGTATGTTTTGAGAGCCTTAGCTATGCGGTATATTTCTACTATAGTGTTTATGGTGTTGTCAGTGGGAGGTGTGTTGCTGACTATTTTGGGTAGTTTATGGAGTTTGGGAATGGTGTAGAAGATAGCTTGATTGGGGTGTCTGCTGGTTTTATGTTTAGTAGCAATTGTATCGCCTACTGTTCGTCCTTTGTGACATTATAATAAGTGTTTTTGTGAAGGTTGTCTTTGATGAACTTGTCTATATATTTTGCTGAGTGTATTGTTGTGTGCGTCTATGTTTCAGTCTCTTGGCCCATTAGCGAACACTCTTCTCCAATGTTTTGCTTTGGAAGTTTTTGCACATTTATGTGTTTAAAAAACTAGCACATCTAATGCAGGTATATATTCAATAATTGTCATCAGATCTACATAGGTGACTCAATGGGAACTGAAGAAAAGGCTTAACGAACATGAAAATGATATAAAAATAAAAATTCTCTGAATGCACTTTTCTCTCATGCATTACAACACGATCATTCTTTTAACTTTCAACAGGCTAGACTCGTTAAATACATTTAAAATAAATCTCAGCAAAAACATCTTGAATCAACGCTCATTATAAACTAACACAATTAAACAACGTAATGACTTCTACAATTTATCTCCTTTAATCAGCAAACTTATTATATCCGAACAAAACTTGAATTCAGATCCAGCCTAGCTATTTTACACTACACTCCCAATAAAACTTTGCACATGATATCGATAATAAAATAAACAAAAGCAAAATGAAATTAAATAAATAGACACACACATTTTATTTCATAAGCATATGACAAATTTTAAATTCTAACGGCTATGTTTTGTTCGAAAAAAGAACAAAACGATTCCTTTTACGTCATAGTTGCATCACATTTTCTGAATTCTAACGACTATGTTTTCGTTTAAAAAAAACGAAAGAAACGCTCATTCTATTTCATAAACACAGTACACATTAAATTCTAACGGCTATGTTTCGTTCCAAAAATGAACAAAACATTCTTTTTACGTCACAAACGGAGCAAACATTTTCAAATATTGGTACTTGTGTTATTTCTTCAAATCAATCATCCCAAAGAGGTCTTGAAATAATGACGAAAGGCTGATGAATACATAAATAATTTTGGTTTACCTTTTATGATTTTATATACTCGTGCTGGTCAAAAAAATAGAACATATGTATAAAACTGTAAAAATCATTCCGTTTGTGATAATTTTCGGCTTTTAAATTGTGTAGGCGAAATATTCTATATGTAAATAACAATTACAACTATTTTTAATCATTTGTCATATTTGCATATGTCAGACTTTATTGTCACAGAGTAGTTTATTGTCACATTGGGAAATTCAACGTTTCAATTTAATAGAACATTATTTGTTGAGTAATCTTAAACTCAAAATATTTCTGTGTTTAAAAAGATTTTGCAAGTAATTTAATCATAATCTCTCATTCTTATTGAGAACAATCTGTGAGATGTAATTTGTGCTTAAATATTCCTATCATGCTAAACTAACTGAAATAGTTGTTTTACGATAGAAACTTTTTTTCATATCAATTGCAATCTCAGTTTTTCAATATTTCGCGTTTCAAAATAATAGAACAAGACAGCTAAGAAAACAAAATAGTTTTTTTTATTAACTTAAATATAAATAAAAATTAATCAATATTTAGTAGCAGCACCTTTTGCCTTAATGACAGCATCAATTCGCCGGGGCATGGAATCAACAAGCTTCTCACAATTCTGTGTAGACACCGAATCCCATGTGTTCTGTATTGCAATCTTCATGGCTGCAAGGGTAGTAGGTTTTTCTTTGCGATTCTTCCTCTTCATCTGATCCCACAAGGCTTCAATAGCGTTCAAATCTGGCGAGTTCGCCGGCCATTCAAGAACAGGATCGATCGTTCTCGAGGCCAGGAAGTTGTGGACTTGGCAGAGTGTGCCGGGGCCAAGTCATGTTGAAAAATGATGTCTGTGGCGTCACTGTCAAACTGATTATCCAGCACTTGCAGTAAATTAGCTTCCAGGATATCTTGGTACACTGTTGCTTCACAGACTTCTTGACGCATTTTTGGTTATACCGTTCCGTGGATCTTCGCCAAACACGTGGCCCTTGGTTGCCGAAGGAGATACAAAATCGAGACTCATCTGAAAAGATCACACGTCGCCATTCGTCTGTAGTCCAGGTTTGATGAGCAGTTGCCCATCGTAGCCTCTTCAACATCTGTTTTTTGTTAAGGAGCGGTTTGGTGGCAGCTATACGATTTTAGTATCCCAGTAGGTAGTGCTTCGTGAAACGTCGGCACCAGAAGCCTGTTTCCACTCTTTAGAAATGTGGCTTGTTGACTGGAATCGACTTTTCTTTGCCACCTTGTCCAGTGTCCGGTCTTGTCTTTCAGTGGTGCTTTTCTTTCGTCCGCATTTCTTGCAATTGCTGTTGGAAACACCCTTAACATCTTTCTGGAGCACTTTGGTCACTACCGATCTTGAACATCCGACCTTGGTTGCGATTTCCATGTGCGAATTTCCTACTTCCCGCAAATCTAAGATTCGCTGCTTCTCAGGCAAAGATATGTCTTTAGAGCGACCCATAATGAGAGATTATGATTAAATTACTTGCAAAATCTTTTTAAACAGAGATTTTTTGAGTTTAAGATTACTCAACCAATAATGTTCTATTAAATTGAAACGTTGAATTTCCCAATGTGACAATAAACTACTCTGTGACAATAAAGTCTGACATATGCAAATATGACAATTGATTAAAAATAGTTGTAATTGTTATTTACCTATAGAATATTTCGCCTACACAATTTAAAAGCCGAAAATTATCACAAACGGAATGATTTTTACAGTTTTATACATATGTTCTATTTTTTTGACCAGCACGAGTATATATATATATATATATATATATATATATACACACACACATATTCTTCGGTTCGTTTGGTTGAAAGAAATCCAACAGTGCTCAATTATTAAATACAAGCATAATATTTATTTCCTGACTCGATTCCTAGACTTCTGAAAAGTTGCATGTATGAAAAATTCAGGATATATATATATATATATATATATCCTTGATTGTTTGTATATGTACCGTAAAGTTATAGATATTTTGGATTTAAAAAAACTGAATAAAGAAATAGTCATTGGAATTTAGCATCCCATTGTTTTGACTATTTATTAAAAATATACCCTTATATATAGATATATATGGATATATATAAAAAAGAGATAGATTAGTAGGGAGATAGATAGTCATGGTGATTTCATAGATATCCTTATACACATTATTCGAAAATGAATGTAATAAAAATAAAAAACTGATTGCCTGCTAAATGTTTACATATGCCTGTACAGATACACATTGCATATAAAGAAAAACAAGCAGCAACAAATTATTTCTTGTTGCTCTCAAACCTCAATGGAGATTCCATGCAAAGATAAAGAAATTATTTCTATTACAGATTGATATTTGGCGATAGGTAGAAGATGTGATGCTGCTGGTTTTATGAATGTGATCTTTGAAGTCATTGTTTTAATATTGACCGACCTGCCGAGGCGTACAATGGACTAAAACCATCGCCAAACATCCAGAAATGTAAAACATCTTATCTTCTTATTCTAGCCACCATCGAAGCATGAGAAATACTTTTTATTGTGCTGTTTAATCTGAATGGATCGATTTCAAAAGGATCTTTTTTTGTTTGCATTTGTAATCGTCACCACCATCAGGGTTTATGATCAATCCAGGAGGAGGTACCCTTCCCTGGTTTCCTTCCACCTTGTTTTGTCCCTAGCTAAGCGTGCTCACATAGAACCCAGTTGGCTGTCGTCTTTCCAACAGGTTTTTGGCCTACTTTCTTTTCCAGTGCCATGGGGTCTTCCGTTACACTTCACCTGTTTTCTCTCGACCTAGAAAGGTCACCCCTCTATATATGTTTAGCAGTTTGTGCTGTAGTGATGATGTCGTTTACTCCAGTTTGCTGTCTGATCCAGGTGTTTCTGTTTCTGTTTCTGTTTCTTTCACGTAGACTAATGCATTCCATTTTGCATTGTGCCACTCTTAGCTTGTCTATTGCTGCATTATTAAGTTAACTACCATATGTCATACTCTATCCAAATTACAATATTTTTTTATACTATTGAGTCACCACTTATCACGACCAAGAGCCACTCGAGGATAAGAGTAAAGGAGACGAAATGCTTGTGAGCAGAAATGAGGAGCGCTATGATAGTACTAACATTGATCAAAGGTTGAACTGTGTTTGATTAATTATGAGGCAGTTTATACAAGCATTTGTTCACATTCAATTTAAAGACAACCAAATTGTAATCAAGAGGGAAGCAGTCCCGTGGTAATATGTTCCATGGGTGCGGAGCCTTTGCAAATAAGCTTTGTCCATGAAAATTCCTCTTGGCGCAAGGCACATGGAAGGAGAAATGAAAGTCATTTTCCATCGTGGTAGGAAGACAATTTCTTCACTGCGAATGTCTTATGAATAAGAACAAAAGATTGGAGCTCAGTCGAGCATCTACCATGGAAATAACAAAAGAGTAGATAAAGATTGCAACGTTTACAAACGTTCAATGCTATTTTTCTTACTAATGGATCATTACTTACCAAGCCAAAAGCCACTCGATGATAAGGCTAGTGAAATGGAAGGATTGTCAGTTGAGAGATAAAGAATGTCATGAGAAGATTTTAAAAGATTGATGGAATGGAGCAAGTTCGAATACTTGCAAAGACGGTTCATAACTGAAAATTGTTAACATTAGATTTGAAAACGACCATGTTGTAATCTGAAGAAAAGCAATCCTTTGGTAATGTGTTCCACAGACGGGAAACCCTTGGTAAAAAAACAACTCCAATTCCAGCTAACGCTAGGCTCATAAAAGAAAGAAAAGTTTTATTTCGTTGTGTTAGCAAAACAAATTCATGCTGTGAATGTCTTACAAGAAGTAACGAGAGATTAAAGCTCAGTCGAGCGCCTTCAATGGAAAGAGAGAAAGAGACTAGCAACGTATCTTCTGTTAAAAAAGGGTTGCAAGGAAGAGAAGAGATCATCCCCATTAGATTATAAAGCCGTTTTTGAACTATCTAGGCTGCGCTCTTTACTATGTACGATCGTTCTCAGAAAATGTAAAATCAAAATAAAATGTGGTCATATTTAATGTTTATTATTTATGAAAGATATGAACATTACAAATGTGCTCATATTTAATGTTTATTATTATAAAAGATATGAACATTACTCACATATAAAAATCAGTAAATCTATCTATAATTCCAGCAACACATATGGTTATCTTGATGACCGCCAAATGTAAAAACCAACAACATACACAAAGTCCTTTAGTTGCCCAGTATTGAATATCCGAGATTGGTGTACCGGAAATGTTACCTGACAAGAATAAAATGTGCTTTGACACAGACACGCACCAGTCCGGAAGAAACAAAACACGGTTCATTGCCGAAAATAAAATAATTGTTCATTGATTCAAAACCACCTGCAAATGTTATCCTTATCCACAAAGCTTAGCTGCAGACGAGATTATCCGTTGCTAAATAAATATAATAGGGGCGTGGCTACATTGACAGCGAAGGTGAAATCTCAGAATGGGCGTTTACAGATAGATGTGTGGGTGTCAGACATAATTGATGTTGACAGTTGATTTGCGATTAGATTCAAGAAAACCACTGTCGATTCCTTACTCACCCTACTCGTTCACCACGACAATAAAGATATATCATTAGTAACACGAAAATAATAAATATATATCATTAATAGTAACACCCATCTCATTATTATGCGTCAGTGCGCTTCACTACAGATCGGACATTTAAAAAAAAGAGTCTTTTCGATAAAACCAGAAGAGATCATCGATCTTCGGCTATGCCGTAAGACTTCGACGATTAAGAAGAAAATAAAGAAAAGGAAAAAAATAAGAAGATACTGTCTGTATTACCATGATTCGGGTTTTATAAAACCGAAAATTTAGATTAAAAAAGAATAGGAAGATATTGTCTGTATTACCATGATTGGGGTTTTATAAATCCGAAAATTTGGATTAAAAAAAAATAGGAAGATACTGTCTGTATTACCATGATTAGGGTTTTATAAAACCAAAAATTTGGATAAAAAAAAAATAGGAAGATACTGTCTGTATTACCATGATAAGGGTTTTATAAAACGGAAAATTTAGATTTAAAAAAAATAGGAAGATACTGTCTGTATTACCATGATTAGGGTTTTATAAAACCGAACATTTGGATTAAAAAAAATAGGAAGATACTGTCTGTATTACCATGATTAGGGTTTTATAAAACGGAAAATTTGGATTTTTTAAAAAAATAGGAAGATACTGTCTGTATTACGATGATTAGGGTTTTATAAAACCTAAAATTTGGATAAAAAAAAAAATAGGAAGATATTGTCTGTATTACCATGATTAGGGTTTTATAAAACCGAACATTTGGATTTAAAAAAATAGGAAGATATTGTCTGTATTACCATGATAAGGGTTTTATAAAACGGAAAATTGGGATTTAAAATAAAAATAGGAAGATACTGTCTGTATTACCATGATTGGGGTTTTATAAAACCGAAAATTTGGATCAAAAAAAAAAATAGGAAGATACTGTCTGTATTACCATGATTAGGGTTTTATAAAACGGAAAATTTGGATTTTTAAAAAAAATAGGAAGATACTGTCTGTATTACCATGATTAGGGTTTTATAAAACGGAAAATTTAGATTTAAAAAAAATAGGAAGATACTGTCTGTATTACCATGATTAGGGTTTTATAAAACCGAACATTTGGATTAAAAAAAATAGGAAGATACTGTCTGTATTACCATGATTAGGGTTTTATAAAACGGAAAATTTGGATTTTTAAAAAAAATAGGAAGATACTGTCTGTATTACCATGATTAGGGTTTTATAAAACCTAAAATTTGGATCAAAAAAAAAATAGGAAGATACTGTCTGTATTACCATGATTAGGGTTTTATAAAACCTAAAATTTGGATTTAAAAAAATAGTAAGATACTGTCTGTATTACCATGATTAGGGTTTTATAAAACCGACATTTTGGATTTAAAAAAAAAAGTAGGAAGATATTATCTGTATTACCATCATTAGGGTTTTATAAAACCGAACATTTGGATTTAAAAAAATAGGAAGATATTGTCTGTATTACCATAATTCGGGTTTTATAAAACGGAAAATTTGGATTAAAAAAGAATAGGAAGATATTGTCTGTATTACCATGATTAGGGTTTTATAAAACCGAAAATTTGGATTAAAAAAAATAGGAAGATACTGTCTGTATTACCATGATTAGGGTTTTATAAAACCGAAAATTTGGATAAAAAAAAAAATAGGAAGATACTGTCTGTATTACCATGATTAGGGTTTTATAAAACCGAAATTTTGGATTAAAAAAAATAGGAAGATACTGTCTGTATTACCATGATTAGGGTTTTATAAAACCGAAAATTTGGATTTTAAGAAAAATAGGAAGATACTGTCTGTATTACGATTATTAGGGTTTTATAAAACCAAAAATTTGGATTTAAAAAAATAGGAAGATAATGTCTGTATTACAATGATTCGGGTTTTATAAAACCAAAAATTTGGATTTTAAAAAAAATAGGAAGATACTGTCTGTATTACAATGATTAGGGTTTTATAAAACCAAAAATTTGGATTAAAAAAAAATAGGAAGATAATGTCTGTATTACAATGATTCGGGTTTTATAAAACCAAAAATTTGGATTTAAAAAAAATAGGAAGATACTGTCTGTATTACTATGATTAGGGTTTTATAAAACCGACATTTTGGATTTTAAAAAAAAAGTAGGAAGATATTATCTGTATTACCACTATTAGGGTTTTATTAAACCGAAAATTTGGATTAAAAAAAAATAATAATTTAATAAATATTTCATTTATTCGACAAAATCATGCATCAAGTTGTCTGGTTTCTCAATTTTCAAAGTTTATCATTATATGTTTATATGTTTTTATGTCAGTGTTTGTCGTTTTCTTGAGTACAGAAAGAAATACGACACTTAGCAATGCACATAAAACACATTAAATATATCTATAATTGCAGCAACACATGATTATCTTGATGACCGCCAAATGTAAAAACCAACTACATACACAAACTCCTTTAGTTACCCAGCAATGCAGTGCTGTCTTTGGATATTTTAAAGTTGTGTACAGATTTAGTCTACAGGTTGTGTGGAAGCTAACTCGTCATCATAAAGTGCTCGTAATTTATTAGTTGAATATAATTCTTTCAAGAAATGAATATGATTAAGTGTATAGATTTTTATTTATAATTCAATATGGGTGCCAGAATTGGCCACCAGCTTCTCAAACAGTCTCCAAAGCTCTGTACCTGATTTAAA
Organism: Sepiola atlantica; assembly: GCA_963556195.1. Lineage (NCBI taxonomy): Eukaryota > Metazoa > Mollusca > Cephalopoda > Sepiida > Sepiolidae > Sepiola > Sepiola atlantica. Next base: position 51,459,409 of record OY744530.1, on the reverse strand, counting down.
AAGTAACTCATTTTTTCGTTTTATTCAATTTTTTTTAAATTAATGAGTCGCTATTCATCACTTGAAGATGAGGGTTAATAAGAAGGATAACATAACAGTTAAACTCTTCACTCTTTGTCAGAAATATCGCTCATGGAATGTTAGGACTTGCTGAGCCAGCTGTTGTTTTAGGTGAGTGGCATGTGGAGATTTTCAATCATCTCATAGTATTCATCATAATTAAACTAGTTTTCTATGTTTTATAAGTTAATATGAGTAGGAGGACGTCAAGGCGGCATATGCCCCACTCTCTTGAAATTTTCCGCATTTTTCGTCCTGATCAAACATTTTACAGCAAAATTCTGAATGAGCATTTGCTGTTTGGCCTTTTGGCTTGGAGTAAGGTGTGGTATCTGTTCTGATGCTGCACTTCATCTTTTCTGTCCTCTGTAAATAAAAGAGAGGTCCTTCTAGACTGAGACAATTTTAATTTTTGTTCCAATCCAGTGCCTCTTTTGGGGAGCTGTATTTTACCCACATTAAAAACAGACTTTGCGTCTTACTCTACCCTCGTGGGGAGGCAAGTAAATAGGAACAGTTACTGTTTCATGTTGTCTGCTCAGAGACCAAATAAGAAATGAACGATTTACTCGACTAAAATAAACCCCACATTCTTATAAAATGTTGCCTGGTCAAATCTCCGGACATGTAGAGGTCAGAAATTACATCTTTTATTAGGTCCACACTAGAGTTAAGGCAACACGATCAGAGTGTACAAAATAATGTTGAGAACGGTATTTTTCCACTCGAGGCTAGAGTAAGCATGAGATTAGAGTAATGGAGAATTTCATTGGAAGATATCAGAGGAGAGTTATGACTACGTTACAGGATATGACTGGGAGGAAGTACGTTGAAGAGAAGCGAGATCAATTATGCTTTTTGGGGGTTTACAACGTCAATGTGAGCAGACGTCTTTTTCGAGCTTCATCACCCCTAATCTCAGAACATGTAGAGGTTATAAATACATATTTTATTAGGTTCATCCCGGAGTTAAGCTCAGCCCCTATGTTGGTTATAAATCCTAACTTACATATTTAAAATTTTTGTTGAAACCACCTTGTGATTTATTCCTAGCAACTATGTTCTAAACTTCATAATGATTGGTTAATTATTGTTATATCGTAAGAATAACAATAAGTAAATAAGAAACCCAAAACAGGAATTGGAAGGAATAGGAATTGTATTAAGAATACTTAATTACAATAAGTTGGTCTCCATTACCGGCTCTAGGCAGACGTGCTTAGCAGTTTGCTAAGCGGTTCTCCTTGGTAAGGGAAAATGTGTCAACTTCATAGTGACCTGACGAATCCATCCTGCCACTATGGGTGAATCCGGATCAGTCCACAACACCTCCCCCTTAAGATTTATTTCTTCCTGGAAATATATATTTTCCTCTTTGGGTCAATCTCTAGACGTTCTGTTGAATTTCTCTTTCTTTTCGTTGAACGTCTTACTTCAGTAGCAGGAGTAGTAGTAAGGTTTTCAGGAATCAGTACATCAAAACATCGTAAAGTACCTCCATGGGTTGCTCATGTGAGGTTTGTTTTTCCACATATCTGCGTCTCAACTGATTTACATGACGCTTGTTTTCCCACTTCGGACCCTGAACCATGTATATCAGGCGTCCGATTCTCCTGGTGACAATACCGTCTTGCCAGAACATTTGACCTTTTCTGTGATTCTTAAAAAACACTTTTTCACCAACATTAAAATGTCTGGTCTTACCATCCGTATTTTTAAAATGTTTTTTTTCTTCACTAACAACAATTTGTCAAAAACGGTTTTAATTTTTCTTGCAAACATCATATCCGCAGGTGACATGTTTGCCGCAATTTTTCTGTTCGGTGTGACCCTATAAACTCTTAAGAATTGTTACATCTTCCACTCATCGTTTACTTCACCTCCGGCTTTTCTTAAAGCCCTTTTGAATGTATCTACAAACCTTTCTGCCTGACCGTTACTTCTCGGGTGTAGTAATATGTTTTATCCCAAAGTTTTTGCAAAACATATTAAACTCTCCTGAGGTTAATTGGGTCCCATTATCTGTGACAATTTCATCAGGTAATCCAAAATTAGCAAACAGCTTATGCAAAAATGTTATTGTTATGGCAGATGTTGGCTTTTTGCATTTCAGAATCTCTGGCCATTTTGTTAAACTGTCCACCACAATCAAGTAATATGCACCATTTATCGGCCCAGCAAAATCTAGATGTAGTCTAAACCATTACGTGTCCACTTTCGGTCATGATGCTGTCACTATTGGTGCTTTAGCTGCTAGAGTACAACCTCTACAGCTTTTAACTGTCCTCTCAATGTCCTGGTCCATACCTGGACAAAAAAACGTATGAACGCATAAGCGATTTCATTTTGCACATTTCTGGGTGACCACAATGAAAATCCTTTAACGGTCTCTTTTGTAGTGTCACTAGGATCATGACGCGCTCGGTGTACATTAAAATTTTGTCACAAATTGAATAGTTATTGCTTACTGGCGAATTTATGTTTCCCCTTTGTGTGCACTTCACTTTATCCATCATGTTTTTAATAAAATTATCACTTTTAGATTTTATTTGTATTTCTTGCGCAGTCACTGGGAGTTCGCATATGGTGCTAACCAGTACTTCTTTTATTTCACTTTCAGCTTTGAGTAATGCGATTACCGTATCTTCCATTGGTTAACAATATTTTGGAATTAATCGGGACAAGCCGTTCTTTGAAGGAATATATTTCATTTTGAAATCATAATTTAGCAGAATATTGCCCCATCGCTGTAATCTATTTGCTGTATGAACATGGATTCCTTTCTTTAATCTAAAAATCGAAAGCAATGGACAATGATCCGCCTGTAAAATAAATTTACGGCCATGGATAAATTTGTGAAATTTTGTAATCCTGAAAATAATGGATAAACTTTTATTCTCGATCTGGCTATAGTTTTTCTCAGCCGAGATTAAACCTCTGCTCAAATGAGCAATGGCTTTTGTGCCCCCTAAAGTGTCTTTATGGAGTAGTACGGCTCTGATGCCATAATTTCTTGCATTAATAACCAAAATTATTTCTAATTTCGGGTCATAATGTGTTAAGCACATCCTTAATCTTTTGAAAAGCCTTCTGGCAATGTTGTGTCCATTGCTATTTTTTATCTTTTTATAACAATTCGTTTAACGGGGAACGTAAATCATGCATATCTGATAATAATTAGTAAGACCTAGAAATGCTTGCAATTCAGCAACATTTGTCCGGGTGGGCATATTTTTAATTGCACTAGACCTTTCTGGGTCGGGTATTCTGCCTTTTGCATCTATAATTTGTCCTAAATATTTGATTTGGACATAAAAATTTCGCATTTATCTTCTTCTGAGCTTAAACCCATATTCAGCAATTTTTAAAAAACCCTCCTTCACATGTTACATGTGTTGTTCAATGGTTTCGCTCTTGATCAATACATCGTCCAAGAATGCCATAGTGTAATCCAAACCCACTAACATGTTATCCATTATTTTTTGGAACAAACTTGGTGCTACTTTCACTCCAAAAGATAGGCGATTAAACAAATACAACCCTCTATGCGTATTGATACTGAGCAATTTCGTACTCTCTTCCTCGACTTTTACTTGCACATATGCATCTGAGAGATCTAATATCGAGAAAGATTTTCCAATATTTAAACAGGCAAAAATGTTTTTTGCACTGGGCAATGGATATTCATACGTTTTCAGGCACATATTCAAGCCTGTTGAGAAATCTGCGCCCACACGAATATTTTTATTTTCATGTAAACCGTGGGTGACGCCCACTCTGAATACTGTACTTTTCTAAGTACCCCCATTTGTTCTAGGCGATCTAGCTCCTAGTCTATTGATTCTACAGCTTCATAGGGTACACTACACTTTGGTTTAAATATTGAGGTAGCATTTTCCATTACCTCCAATTTTATTTTCATTTTTGTGCATCTGCCCAAACCTTGTGAAAATATCTCAGGGAAATCTTTTTTCAGAGTCTTAAGTTTTTCACTTTTACTATTTGTGTTTGGGGAAAGGGCTTTTACCGAGTTGCAGAATGAGCTTATCCGTATATCCCACAAGTCAAATAAAGCCATCCAGTTGGTACCGAATAAATTGGAAGTTTTTTTCTAACACATATACATTAGCTTTACACGTCTTACATCCAAACGAAATGTTGCACATAAATTCTATGAAATTCAGTTTTCTGCTAGTTACTCATTTTGCGACCTTTTCGCTGCGAACCAATGTTGGTTTTCTAATTTTTTCCAGGAGTCTTCACTGATTATAGACAAGTCGCTACCAGTGTCTATCTGAAAACGAATATTTTTGTTCATTTTTGTATCAACAAATTTCATTACATGATGGCTGCCACCATTTTTCCTGAGAATTACAGCATTTACAAAACTCTTAGTGCTCGACTTTTTTCTATACAAATGCATTACATGCACTAACCTTCCACAAAAATAAAAAAATGTTTTTAAAGGGACACCTGCCTTTTATATGAAATCCTAAATATGAAGGACATTTGTATGGGTTCCGCTTCTGTGTGATTTTCCATATTTTTGGTTTTCACCTTTGTGTGCTTTCTGCACAGCGACGAATAGGTTTCAAATGTCTATTTTTTAACCATCTCTTCTGGCATATCGGACCTAAGCCACGTCTTTTTCTTCGATCTTCACCGAATCGTGTCGCGTGCTTACGATTCTATTACATTCGTCAACAATCGCTGGCAACGTTAAATTAGGGTCCTGCTCATACTTCGCCTAGATTCTCGCCCTTATCTCAGAATCTTTGCTTGCAGTTAAGCCCTGCACAAAAATTAGACATCGAAATCTGTCTGCAGTCAGGTCTTCCAGTTTAAACTGCTAGCATCTACTATTTACGATTCCGGCATGGCTAAAAAAATCCTTACTGTCTATTGTTGTTAGGTTTAAACATTTCCAATGTAGTTTGAAAAGGAACGATTTTTCGCCAAAAACATTCGTCAGGATTTGCACAGTTTCATCAAATGAAATTTCGCCCGGTACTCTTGGTACAATATAGTTGCAGTACCTATCATAGCACCCTGGCTTCAATTTTTTTAAGAAGTAGACAAACCTTTTTTTTCTTGCGATCATTCTGAACATTCTTCCTTGAAAATGTCGGCAAACCTCCGAAAGTCGAACCATTATCTGGGTCATATGTGAATTCTCCAATCGAATTTGCAATCGTATCTGGTGAAAAGAATCCAGCTTGCATTGGTTCTTGTGTTCGCTGGACAATAAAATCCAACATTTTTCAAACCTTTTGTCATTTCTTTGCTGGTATTCCACTTATATTTTTAAAAGTTGGACCATAATTTGCTGCATTTCCTCCATTTAAAAAAATATTTTGTTTTGTTTTTTTCAGACAACAGTTGTTTAAAATACGCTGTAGCTTTTTATAAAAGGAAAATATAATGCATACAGTCCAAATATAATGACAACAAAATATCTTTTCTTCACAAAGTCTTTCAAAAGAGTCACTGTCAAATTGTAAAAACAATTTAGTTGGCAATTACCTTTGGAAGAAAAAAATCTTTTGTACATGTGTCTTTGTAATGTTATAATCGAGGCTTTTAAATCCACTGTCTGGGGGAAAAAAATTCTTTTTCTTTTTATGTGAGTCTTCATTGAAGATCGTCAATTTGTTATGTGTTAACAAACTTGATTTTTAATCGTAATCTCGCGTCGCCAATTTTTTTTATATCGTAAGAATAACAATAAATAAATAAGAAACCAAAGACAGGAATTGGAAGAAATAGGAATTGTATTAAGAATACTTAATTATTATAAGTTGGTCGCCATTACCGGCTCTAGGCAGACGTGCTAAGCAGTTTTCTAAGCGGTTCTTCTTGGTAAGAGAAAAAGTGTCGACTTTATAGTGACCTGACGAATCTATCCTGTCACTATGGGTGAATCCGGATCCGTCCACAGTTAGTTTAGAAGTGAATCCTGTAGATACAAATATGAAAACATAAGCACATACCTAACTTGGTATAAACAGAGATAACAACATAAAAACATTCTCATCTATGCCACGGTAGACAGACATCTGGATCCTCTTCTAAATCATTTATAAAATAAATTATTAAAACTGCAAAAAGATGTATCCATTTTATTATCGCTATCATTTCTATGAACCCAGGCTTCTGTTCTTAAGAAGAAATGGAAGAGGATCAAAATTGTAGAGGTCTACTTCACAATGAAATCAGTTGTCCAAACTCAACGACAATTTCAGAGCAACTTTTTAGAGTGCAACGCTGTAACTAGACTTACAATGAAGCGCCTCCTGGACAAATTCAAAGAGGCGAGAAGTATACAGGATAACACTAAAGGTCGCAGTGGTCGACCACGGTTAGTCAAGACAGAAAATAACATTGCGATTGTGAGACAATGTTTGAAGTGTCATTACAAATTTTAAAGTACGTGTAGCCACAGTGATTTAGCGCCAAGGAACTTGGATCAAGGACATTATAAACTATTGAGCTAGGCTTGTAAAATGGTGGCACACAGGGAAAAAAAGCTTATGGCACACAAAACTTGCATGTCTGTAAAACAGGTATATGAAAAGAAATTGTATAGTTTTCCTTTCAATAATAAATGTTACTTTATCACAAATGGTTAAATCTTTTTGGACCACTCTGTATATTTTCATGTCCCCTAAATTGATCATGTGCCCCAGTTTGTATTGTATCTACACAAATAAATATTTATTTTTACCTAATCCTAAATTGAAATTTGAGAAAACTAAATTTTGTTGAGGAAATTTGAAGTATTAAAAATAATAAACCGTTAGAAAAGACATACAATGCAATTGCATAATTTTTATTTCTATTTTGAATTTTCAGCGATATATGCCCTCGTTAGCATTATAAGACAGTGTCATACTTTTGTGTTTTAGTCATTATTTTGTTGGAGTAGATCCGTGTAATGTTAAAACAGAATCTAGAATTAAAGTTTGTCAAGAACTTCTGCGAAATGAAGTAAACATTGAGTGTTCTTTTTAAAAAGCATTGTTGATATATAGGAAATTTGAATTATTAAAAATAATGAACGATTAGGAAAGTCATACAATGCATTTTTAAGAAACAATTTTTTAGAAAACTCAATTTTTACTTCATTCGGTGCTGCCACATTCAGGTTCTTGACTGAAACTTTCATCCCAGATTCCGTTTTACCATTACACGGATCGACTAAAAGATGACAATAAAAAGGTATGAAACCATGTTTTAATCTTGACGAGGGCGTATATTGCACAAAATTAAAACAAAAAATGCATTGTATCGCTTTCCAAACGACTTATCTTTAAGAATTAACATTTCCTGTATATCAACAATGCTTTTAAAACAAGATCACTCTATTTTTACTAAATTTTGTTTTCATGATCCACACTTAGTTTCCTCTTTTATGTTTTTGATAGAATAAAATAAAAGAAGTCATTGTTCCGATCTCTAAATCCATAAAGCCATTTTCACCCATATAAAATCCATCACCTTAGACTGTCAGCAGAATATGAATTCCTCTCATTATCTGTGTTCTTTTTGAGTAATTATTTTATCCTCTTTTTTCCTGAAATACAAAAGCACTTTGCAAATTCCTATTTGAGTTTGCCAAGGCTTTATTCCATTGAGCCTGCAACTAACTAACTTGGTTAATAAAAGAGCCTTGCCACTAAAGAAGAACAAATAAAAAACCCAAAGAATTCAGCACTAAAGCAAATCAGAGTTCTTAAAAAAAGAATTCAAACAAGTTTTGATGATATTATCTGCAGATTCTCAAATTCTGTAAACTTCTTAATGTGCGCATGCACCCATGCTAGAATTCTTGAACAGAAAATGCTGAATGAGAAACAATCGGATTCTATTTTTCAGAGTCGTCTAAATGTCTGAAAGTTGGAAATTGCATTAATAAAAACCTTCTCTTGGTAGTTTTTTTATTTGTCCAAATTATGGAATCTGTTTTGTATATAGAAGTGTGAATCAACGAAATGGTTTTCTGTAAGTGTATGCGCATCTGCATATATGCATATTGATATGTACAGAAATGCATAATTGTGAATTTGTATATGAAAGTGTTATTATACTTATGAATCGAACTGGTGTATTTGTACATCTGTGTAGTGGATCAATGGTTTCCTTTTTAGGCTTCCACAATCAATAGTTGCATATCGGACTATGTTTTATTTATCTCCTTCCCATTGCAGGATATGTGAGACAAGGTCGGAAAGTGGGATTTGAAATCAGTGCCTTAGAGGGAGAGCACTCTTGCCGAACAAAAATTGTTTGGGCAACCCCGTCGGCGGGTAGCAATAAACTAACCCCTTCTCAAAGAGTGAGAAGGTAAAACCTGGGAAAGTAGACTTCCTAGAACTGCACAGGATCATACCTCAAACTGACAGCTAACAAGCATCCTCAAAAATGGCAGAGACCCTTCCGGTCTGATTTAGGTATGAATTATAACCTATAAGTGTTGAGATTCATATTGGACTATGTTTCTTTTCTTAATAACATAAACAGTTGGAATATATGCATTCTTCTGATTTGGTAAATTCAATGTTTTTTGGGTTTTTTACTTGTTTTGTTTTATTCCATATCAACCCTTTCAAGTTCGTACTATTTGGATTATTCGGACTACTGTTCTTATCTTGGATTTTATTCTTGCAACGTTTCGGCCGATGTAACATCTAACCAACCTTCTTCAGGTGTGTCTTGTCCAACTCTGAGAATCTGCACAGAATTTCGATTGGAACTTTTTATTTAATACATGCGCGCAGCTTGCTCTCATTCCATCAGCTATGTCAAACCGGGTAGAAGTCTTAAGTAATTCACAATTGTATTCTTTGTATCGCCCGTAATGAGGATTGAATCTTCACCCTCAAGAAGACTAACTTAGAACTGATTATTACCTAGCAATTATGTATGTTGTGCCACAGGTCCTAGTTATCTACCTCCTCATGACGACAGAGTTAGACAAGGTTTTAAATTTGGAGAAAACCCAGCTCCTCAAAAGGGGCCCTCTAGATGCGGACAAAAATTTAAATTGTTCCAGTCTAGAAAGATTTCTCCTGCACTACACTTTACTTCTAACTAAAAAGCCAAGAACCCAACTTTCGATGATTGTTAGAATCATTGCGGAGATGGTTTTTTAAATATTTTTGGTCAATATTATTTCATGTCATTTCCAAAATGAAAATATTTCTCCCACCCGTAAAAATGATGATAGAATTCCATGTTTGCAATGGAGATAATTGCACAATCTGGAAAGAAGCGCGATTCCAATTTCGACAGGTTATTAACAGGCAAGATGGGAAATAGATGATCCATCTCTTTATTTTTTTAAATGTATTATATTTCCTTTTGTATTTATTCATAAGCACATTTCAACTGAATGTTTACAATCATATATTATTTTATATAAGTATATGGGTATTTATTAAGGCTTAAAGCAATGCAGAAACTCGGAATGTTGTCGGAGAGGATGAACAAAAATAATTGAAGACAATATTTCTGGTATTAATCTTCACAATTTTCTATTTATTTTTCAATAGATCTTTCACGTAAAATATCAGTAAATATAAGACTCGAGATAGTGGAAAATCTTTGATATTTCCGGAGAAAATCGTTCCTTCTCAAAAAAGGAAAAACAAAAGTTCTACTGGTCTAAATGAAAGAAACGTTAAAGATGGCTGCTATCTTTAACGTTTATTTCATCTAGACAAATAGAACATTTTTTCCTCTCTTCCACCATTCTGGTTTTCTCAATTGCTTTCAACCTTAATAAATACCCATATATTTATTTAGCAGCAATGCTTTAAGCAAGCTACCATTCAATTATATTTCATTTATACATATATATATATAGTGATTATCTAAATTCCAATGACCAAAATTCAGTCTTTACTCATATCATTTATTTTCTGGCAATGATCTTATAATGTGCTCCGATGAACTTGCTACTCTAGTGCACCCTCGACGTAAATACCCTCTACCAACCCGACAATCAGCTAAATCCCATCCCTTCACTGTGGAGGTCCCCAGATGCCGGAGAGCCGTCTACTCTAATAGCTTATTTCCGCGAGATACCGGCCTTTGGAACTCCTTCTCTGCTCCCTGTTTCCCCGACTGTACCGACATGCAGAAATTCAAAACTAATGTGAACAAACATCTAGCTGCACAGCTCCAAATTTATGATGATCCCCTAAAATTTCACCCTAATTCTCAGTAGTCCCTTACCTCTACAGTGCAACTTGCCTTTTTTGGGAGTGAACTCAGTTAAAAAAAAAAAATTGTTTTGCAACGAGCAATATGCTACAGCTATACAATTACTCGCTGTTCTTCAGTAACAACAATGAAAGGCATTTACAAGATATTATATTGAGCACACAGTCTATGGCAAAAACAACAGAAAACAAGCAACATTCATGCGTGTGATTCCCCCCCTCCAACCCCGACAATAGGATTACAGAATTAAATATATATATATATATAACAATATTTATTTAAGTAAATATTAAATTATTTTTACCTACATACGCCAGCGTTTCCAGCTTCCGCTATCATCAGTGTAAGAGATGATAATTTCAGACGGTTGAAAAATTCAAATCCAGTTACAGAATCACCTTGACTCTGCAAGCAAGTACTCTAACCAAACGGCTACGGGAAATCACGATGTAAAGAATAGGAATTAAATTCTATTTATGCCAAGCAGGCACAGAGAGTAGACTATGGAGAGAGTGTTCAACAAACGTTGTCAGAACGTGCCATATAGCTAGCTATGTAATATTTTTTAACTCCCCACTCAACTTCAATTTCTTAAAGTGACTTATTACCTTATATATATATATATATATATATATATATATATATATATATATATACATATTGGGTTTTACAGAAAAAAAATTGTCCTTCTTTTTTGCTTTAGCCGAGGAGCAGAGGGCTCATTTATTCAGCAGTGGGAGAGGCAAGTAAAGAAGGACTTATTTTAAAATAATATTGGAAATGTGTTGAATTTTTGAACGGGTTATTTTAAGGTGCAGATGGAGTGGTGAAAGAAGCGGTTTCTTTTCATTTTAGGAGCTGGAGCTAAAGCAGCTCCAAAAACAAATGGAGAGGGTAAAGCCCTTTATATAGTTAGTTGGTATCAGAAAAATATACCATATATTTAAAAAAAACAAATAAAACATTTTAGAACAAAAAAAGAATCTAAAGAAAGCCGGTCATTGCAACATCTATAATACTAAAACTCTTGATAATCTTGTTTGCTTTCATGTTTGTTTGTATATTGAATGTTTTTGATTGTTGGAGAAAAGGAATACAGAATATGGGAAGGTGAGGTGCTTGGAGAAGAGGAATATGAGAATAGTAGTAGCAATGTAAGAGGACAGTAAGAGGATGAAATGACTCTCTATGATATTACTGGTCAAAATCAAAACTGTTAAACGGATTAAGTATGTAAAAAAACAAAGAATTCAAGTGAAAATAACTTTTTTTAACAGACAAATATTGATAATAACAGACAAATCACTGACAAAACAGATTATTTTCCTACTTTTTTTATTCAAGGTAGAAGGAAATTAAAGTATTTACTTTCTATATTTTTTATGAAAAATCTTTTTGGCCCGTCCGTCAGTCACATTTTTTTTAAACATAATACAGTGTGATATTTGTGCCATTTCGAAATATCAGAGATCTTTACTTTTAAAAATATGGAATATTAGATCAATAGTAAATAATAAATTCCCAACAAATAAAACGGATGACAGGAAATCGAAACCGAAACCTTGAGATCTTGTCTGACGTTCTACCAACTGAGCTATTTGGACTTTCTTATAAATAGAGATTAAAACATTATCGTATCAAAATAATTATAGCTTTGGCGTGACGTCATAGATTTATAATTTATGTCATGATTTAAAACATGAATTCAAACACAAGCGATAACAATAGATAAATTAATAGATAAACATTATCAATAGCGTTGGAAATTATTTTAATAGTTAAAAACTATTTATTTTGCTCTAAGTAAGTATTGGCGTTAAAACAATTTAATATACACTAGAATTTAGGCACGTCGAGCCCATAATTCTAAGAAAATAAAACTGAATAATTATATACAGGGTGGGCCAAAATAAGGGTCCTATCTTTAAATTTGAATAACTTGAATTTGAATAACTTCCACAAAATAAAAGTTAAACTCACCAAACTTTATGTGTGTGTAGACTGACCCTTCCGAGATTTTTTGAAATAAACAAAACAAATTTTAGCCGAAAAACACTTCTTAAAACTTACAAAAACTAAAGTATTGTTTTTTTACACTGTTTTGAGTTTTTTAAGCAAAAATAATGTTTTCTAAATGAGGGTACGTTCCTTAGGGCTAATACGGCTCATGCTTGCTTCGGAAGGGGTCCTTTACTTATTCTAAAAAAAAAAAAAAAAAATCAATAAATAAAAAAGTTATGAATTTTTAAAAATAGGACCCTTATTTTTGCCCACCCTGTATATAGGTATACTAGAATACCTATTGTTAAAATGTCTAGCTATTGTAAAAATTTCATACAAATCAAAGGTATCTGAATATTCACACCCTTTTCTCCACCCTTTTTGGTCCCCTTTGTATAAAACTAAATTAAACTTAACAGCCAATATTACCAACCCATTAGGCCTAACAGGTGTGTTCCAAAATTCATAATGATCGGTTAATTAGTTTAGGAGTTAATCCTGAACAAAATATATATATATATATATATATATGAACATATACACATACCTAACTTTATATACACGCACTTGTTAAATGTTAAAGTTTACAAAAAACTGATGTCCGCATGTTACTCACCATGTTGACCAATATATATTCCAAAATTTATAAGGATCCGTTCATTAGACTAGAAAATTTTCCGATATATATATATATATATATATAAATACCTAATTTATATATAGAGATACACATTTCTATTGATGAATTCAAGGTATGCTTCAAAGATTAAAAGAGTAACTTCATTATTATATTCCATGATAAATGGCAGTATACTGAAATCATACGCCTATAATACGGTTAAGATGAAAATTCATATACACTAAATGTACAAAAGCAAGGAAATTCCCAAATTTTTACACTTTTATTGTCATTAATTAAAGGTATGACTACATATCAACCAAACCATTTCATTATCACATCACTACAGTATAAAACTCTATGCATGAGTGGATGAAGTGTGTGAGGTGCGCTGAAGAAAAATTCCTACCAGTAAAATACATAGCTCTGTTGTGCTTGTATGCCCTTAATAACATTTATTATTTATTATTATTATTGCCTGAAAGAGTATCTGTACAGAGATTGTAAATAAAAAGATCTAGCTTTGTACGACAGCTAGATCCCTTTCTCGGTTCAAACTGTTGACTTCAGCAACAAGCAAAAACAAGATAGCCAGTAACAAGTTGAAACTCCAGACCAACATGTGTGGAGAGGTCTTCCACTTTTTTTGTTTTTGTTTTTGAAATAAAAACCATCAAAAAGTCGAACGAAAATAAACATTTTCTTAATATGCATATACCGTTGGGAGCACGCGTTTCCAATACAAATTAATTTCGTTTGGTTTGGCTGTTTTTATTGTTTTTGAAATAAAAAACAGGGCTCTGCACATTCAAAAGTTGAAGGAAAATACATGTATGTACACACACATGTATATACACACACACACATACATATACACACATATATTGACTACTGCTTTTAACAATAATATTTGTGGGGTGCCCGTTTGCTCCGGATATTCATAGACCATGTTTTACATTTAAACTATTCAGTTGGGGAAGTAGGAGTACACATTGATCCACATTAAACTCCAGGCGATGCCGTGTGTGCATATACTAGTACATATAGATACAAAATGGTACTTTACTTTTTATATTAATGTTGTGAAGTTGTTCCACAGTAAATAATAAATAAAGGAAGTCAAGTCGAGTGTTGGTTTAACAAGTGTATTAACAAAGTAAGAAAGTGACTAGCTCTTGGCTAGACAGTTACAAGACTGTGCTTTGTCTTCAGTGTCTCTGGTGACTCGCACTATTTATAGTGACAACCGGTGTAGTTTCTCCTGTGTAAGAACGGCCGGTGTAACACCCCCCTTTGAAAATATCCCCTCTGGGGATTAAGAACGTTTTTGTTGTTTTTTTCGTCCGTGCTTATGATAAATTCATCCACCTCTGCCTTACTCTTAATTTCATCAAGCGTTACTGGAAGTTCTCTTATTGTGTCACATAAGGTATTTTTTACTTCAGCTTCCGCTTGAATGGCTGCTATCACCATATCCTCCAATGGTTCTGTCTGCTTAGGTATCAACCTTGATAACCCGTCTGCATGATCAAATTTCTTAGATGGTACATACTCCATTTGAAAATTGTAGTTAAGAAGAATGGTACCCCATCTTTGGAGTCTATTCGCAGTGTGTTGTGGTAGTCCCTTTTTCGATCCGAAAATCGTTAATAAGGGTTTCTGGTCTGTTTGTAACAGAAATTGTCTACAGTGCAGGAAACGATGAAATTTCTTTACCGCGAATATAATGCTTAGAGCCTCTTTCTCAATTTGAGAGTAGTTTTTTTCGGCTGGTAGAAGTGTTCGGGATGCATGGGCTATGGGTTTTAATTTTCCATCATCCATTTTGTGCAATATGCATGTTCCTATACACTAGTTGCTGGCATCGCTTGCAACTACAATATCGTGCTTGGGATTATAATGTGCCAGAAACAAGTCAGACGTTAAGATATCTTTAATTTTCTGAAACGCTTCTTCGCACTCTTGCGTCCAGACCCATTTTTGGTCCTTCTTTAACAGTTCATTTAAGGGTGATCTTAGTTTATACATGTTTGGTACGAACACATTGTAGTAATTCGCCAACCCTAAAAAACTTTGTAGAGACGCAATATTTTCTGGAGCAGGCATGTTCCGTATCGCCATTGCCCTATCTGGGTCTGGCCTTCTTCCTTGCTCATCGATGATTTTTCCTAAGTATTTTATTTTTTCCATGAAAAAAGTACATTTCTTATCTTTGATTTTAAACCCATAATCCTGGATTTTTTTGAATACTTGGTTTACATGAGTCTTGTGTTGTTCTTTGCTAACGCTGTTTATTAACACATCGTCCAGGTACCCTACTGCGAAGTCCATCCCATTTAACATCATGTCCATAATTTGTTGAAAAATCGCAGGGGCGACCTTTACTCCAAAAGGAAGTCGGTTAAATTTGTATAATCCCTTATGGGTATTGATACATAGCACATTTGAACACTCTTCATCGACAGGGATTTGAAGATAAGCGTCGCTGAGATCGATTTTAGAAAAATATTTTCCTCCACTCAGTTTCGCAAATATTTCTTCAGGGCTTGGAAGAGGGTAATGGTGATCTTTTAATGCCTTGTTCAAGCCTGTGGAAAAATCGGCACAAACCCGAATCTCCTTGTTCTTTTTCTTAACATAAACTGTAGGTGAAGCCCACTCACTGTTATCAATTTTTGAAATGACAGCCATGTTCTCGAGTCTTTCTAATTCACCGTCTATTTGCTCTATAGCGGCGTATGGAACATTTCTTTTCTTTCTGAACACAGGTAGTTCATTTGTTTTAACTTCAAACTTTGCTACCGCTTTTGTACACCTTCCAAGACCGCCTGAAAATACGTCTGGAAAATTTTCTTTTAATTCCCTCTTGAGTTTTTCTGCCTCCACATTCGAATCCTCAACCTTTTGGCAAAAGGAGCTTAAAGGCAGATCCCATAGGCTAAACTTTTCAATCAGATCAGTTCCAAAAAGGTTATTAGATTTTCGCATAACAAAAATTTTGGCTTTTACGGTCTTATTCTGGAAAGAAATATTCCTCAATAATTCCCCTTCGAAGGTTATTTTTTCACCACTCACGCTTCTCGCCGTTTTTTGTGATTTGATCATAGTGGGTCTCCCAAGCTTCTTCCATGTCTGTACATTAATGATGGAAATGTCAGACCCACTATCAAGCTGTAGTCTTACTTTCTTTTTAAGCATTTTGACCTGTACATATTTCCGGATATTTTGTTCTTCAGGTTCAATTTTTGTCAGTTTAATGGCTGTCTTTCTACCAGATTTTTTTCTACAACGTGATGCCTTATGTCCTTTCTGGTGGCAGTTGTCACATTGTTTGAATATGTAGGGACACTCATTGTACCAATGGTTATCTCCACACCTCCAACACGGTCAAGGTGGATCTTTTCCATGTTTTTTTCTCTGGCTATTCATTGAAGTCAATTTTTTCTTCTGATGGATTTTTTTAATGTGCGACACTCCGTTTTCCTCTATGTCACGACTGTCCTGTTTCAACGCAACAAAACGTTCACAGTCTTCGGCTAAATTTTGTATTGTTAGACATGGCTCATTTTCGAGTTTATTTAAAACACGACGTCTGATTTCAGAGTCTTTATTTAAGACCAGACCTTGCAAGAATATTAAACATTTAAAATTATCCGATGATAATTCCTCTAATTTAAAATCGTCGCAAAGTTTATTTACTATACTTGCATACGTAATGTAGTCGTCTTCCTCTCTTCTAGTGACATTCATACACTTATATCTCCTGTGGAAAAGAGAAATTTTTGTAGAAAACAGTTCTGTTAGTAAAGTAACTGCCTCCTGGAAGTTCAACTCACTGGTCTTTTTTGGAAGGATAAAATTCACGAACTTTGTATGCTCGACAGCTCCTAATTTTCTTAGCAAAAATCTAACTTTTTTGGAGTCTGTCCATGTACTGCAGTCCGATACAAAAATATCCTCATATCTTCTATAGAAGTGAGCAAAAGTGACATCGTCTTCTGGATTATAATTGTAAATTTCGATAGCGCTCCACACAGCCGTCTAGGAGAATGCATTATGATTCTCGTTTGCTTTCGTTAACTGTGTTGCCTCCAGAAATTTTCTCTGTTCCTCCTGTGTTTTTATCAAGAGTTTTTCGAAGTGTTTCTGCTGTTGTAGCAGTCTTTCTTGGAATCTGTCTTCTCGTGTTGTCGCCAGCTCTTTTTGTTCAGCATGTATTTTTCTTTGGGCTTTTTGCTGTTCCAACAACTCTCTTTTAAATTTCTCCTCAATTTCAACTTGTTTTCTTTGAAGTTCCATTTGTTGTTCAACTTGCTATCTTTGTAACGCAACATTTTGTTCCGTTTGGAATTTAAGTAATTGAAAAAGAGAATCTTTGAATTCAGTGTCCACCATTCACGAATTCAAGTTATGCACCACACAATTTCCACTTGTAAAAATAAATCAGTTTTCCCCACAACGTGCTTAATATAATTAATTTGCTCAACTAATACACAAAACAAGAAATATATTATTTCTTAGTAAAAAAAATTCAATCCCAGTTCTTTTGTTTGAAAAACAAAACTAAGAAAAAAAAAGATTTAAAAAAATTTTTTTTTTTTTTAATAAAACAAAACCAAGTCCGTCGCTATAAGCCTAGTTTTATGGGAAATCATTTTAACCCCTTTTCATTTTGCAAAAATGCGACTTGCTTATTTAACAGTTCTTTGTTAGAAGCACAAATGACTTACGCGAATATATTTTTTTACTGTCCGTCCTTTGCTCTCGACAATTCTGTGGTAGACCGTTTTAATAAATAGTCAATCCGGATTTTGCTCAATTATCAGATGTTGTCCTAATAATAACGACAAACTTACACAATATCTGTAATAGTTGACGCGGATAACATTTATCTTAACGAGTCAGTGAAACTTGAAGAGAAAAAAAATAAAGGTATCAGTGTATTCAATTATTTCAATAATTGAAAATGTCTTTCGCGGTTTCTAGTTTTCGATTTTTGGTAGAAAGTTTTGAGTTTGTGTGTTTTTTTTTCGTCGTTTAACTACTTTTGTAGTAGTTAATTTGCTGTTAATCCTTGCGAATCCAAATATCTGACTAAGATGTTGTTGTTTTTTTCCGTGAAGATCTTGCGAATCACTTTAGGTGATTTTTTTTTTTTTTTGCAGTGAAATCGTTTCGATTCCTCGTCGCCTTTCTGTTGTGAAGTTGTTTCACAGTAAATAATAAATAAAGGAAGTCAAGGGTTGGTTTAACAAGTGTATTAACAAAGTAAGAAAGTGACTAGCTCTTGGCTAGACAGTTACAAGACTGTGCTTTGTCAATATTTATTTGTAAAATATTACAAAATGCGGCACAAGGCCAAAGAAAGGGGAAGGGGAAAGCGATCGGTCCGAATCTAACTTTTTAACCTAGCTAGTTCCATCATTCACCAAAATACCACATTTATACTGTACATCCTTCTCAATCACCAAAAGAAATCACTCCATGAATAACCTACTTAAAACCCATATTTACAAATATGCAACGGGGAGGGGGGGGGGTATGATAAAACACTATATACAAAAACAATAAATGAAAATATATACAATGAGAAAAAAAAAAAAATTAGTAAAAGACCCCCCGTTACTAAACTGTGGCAGATGCACAGATTTGCCAGTCGAAACGAAAAACTCGAAAAAAGGTTTGATGCAGGCCCCAACGCTTTATTTAACAACACCGCCTTCGAAAATTCCGAAGGGTGACCTGCATCCTGACAAATCTAGTGCTCTGTCACCTAGGTGGGGACGGGCTAAAAAAAAAAAAAAAAGAAAAAAAAAGGCCATAATGAAATCATTCACGCCCTAGCTAAGTTATTAAACTTATAATAACTAAAACCTGTCTTAGTCTTAACTTAAAATGTCTATGTTCGGTTTTGCAACCGAAAATCCTCTACCTAAGGTACGTCTAAATACCACTCTATTCTAGCACCACTCACTCTACACAGTCGTGCACCTCTCACCCACCTTTCACCAAAATCTGCCAAAGAGAGTCTTACTCTCTCGGCCCTAATGCGTGCTTTCAGATAATATTTGAAAATTGCAATAAGGTCGAGAGGAGCGTAGGTCTCAGCTCCGTAGACTGTCTGCATTCGAGTCTTCCATATCGTATCTCTCATGACTGCTAGTAAGCTTAAAAATAAAAATCGTTTTATCCTATCACTTGTCGGAGCCCAATTGCTACATACATTAATAGGTTCCAGGTTGAAAGAAGATACGCCAAGAATGCGAACCATGAATCCAGAAACAAGCCTGATCAGCGGCACGACTATACGGCAAGTAACGAAGGCGTGAACCAAGGTCTCGTCCTCGTCACCACACCTAAGACAAGTCGGCGAATTTGCCAAGCGAGCTGAATGAAGTTTCTTCTGAACCCAGAGGGCATTTCTTATCATCAGCCAGATCAATGATGCCTCGTCATTATCGCAGCACCTTAACCCAGGCGTCCAAGGCCAGATTGAGCGTAGCTCCCCCCTCGACAAACCGAGCCCCTCAATCCTAACATCTCGGTAAGGTTCCCCTCACCATGACCCGATATATTGCCTTCCGGGACATCAGCAGGGTGTCGGAGAGGCTTTCTTTCACCCTTGAGAAAAACTTCAAAGCGCGTCTACATTCGCGAAAAAATGAACACTCACCTTGGGGCAACCTGTGTGCCTCCCCCTCGTCCAAGTGCACACTTTTAAAAGCAGGGAATGCTTTCTTGGTGTCTTCCATCCAGAAGACCCCGCTTCCGTCAGTTTGTGACCTCATTCGATCTAGGTAGAATAGTCTCAGGGTGTGCTGACGGATTTCTATACATGGCATACCTAGACCGCCTTCAGACGGATGGAGATAACAAATCTCACGACGGACCATAGGGGCCCAACCAAGCCATAAGAACTTGAAAAGAACCTGCTGCATTTCCAGCAGCGTATCCGACGGGAGTGGGAGTATCGATAGACGATATAGGATGATCAGGTAGATGTGTGAGCAACACACTTCCGATCTCCCCTTTAATGAAAGATTTCTACGGGTCCACAGACTAGCTGCGCCCCGAATCGCTTTCAACACTTCCGACAAATTTTTCTCCAGCTGAAGATTGGGACCGAACCAGACGCCGAGTAGCTTGCAAGGTCCGTCTGTCCAGCTGAAGGACCCCTGCAAGGGAACACCCTACCAGGCGCCGATGCGCAAGCCAATAGACTTGTCACAGTTAATTTTGCCCCTATTATCGTTTCATACAGTCTGATTTCTCTGTCGACGACGCTTTTCTCGGCACTGCCCGTTACAAGCACATTCAAATCGTCGGCAAAGGCGGAGTACTTCAACCTGGTACAACCACCAGGCAAAGTAATCCCATTAAGGGCCGGAGTCACCCTTAGCCTGTGAAGGAAGGGCTCCAACACAAGCACATAGAGCATCGGTGATAATGGACATCCCTGACGAAGAGATCTGGATAAACTGAAGGGCCTTGACCTCATACCATTCACCTCTACCAGTACCACAGGATTCGCATACAAGAGGCGAATCCAAGAGCGAAATTGCGGGCCAAAACCGGCCGCAGACAAAACAGCCTCCAAATAACGATGGTCAACCCTATCGAATGCTTTGGACTGATCTAAATTAATCAGCGCGGCTTCAGTGTCGACTTTATCTAAGATCAAGCATATCGAGTTCAAATTGTCTTGAATCGTCCTGCCCTTTACAGCACAAGTCTGTTCCGGGCTTATAAGACGAGCCAATACAAGCTGCAGTCGATTGGCTAAGATCTTGGCCAAAATCTTTAACTCTGCATTTAGCATTGTTAAGTGCCGAAAATTATCTAACCCATCCCCACCAGTTTTGCTTTTACGTAACAACTTCACAATACCCATGGTTAAGTGCTGGGGGATGGTCTCATTCCTAAACCACGAGTTAAATAAAGCAGTCAGTAAGGGAACAAAAAAGGGCGACAACCTCAAATACACCTCGTAGGGCAAACCATCGATCCCGGGAGACTTGTTAAGGCCGACTCGCCTTAAGGCTTCCCGAACTTCATCCTCGGTTATACAACCTTCGCACCTAGCCGCTTCAGTCGCCTCGAGACGAGGAAACTCAGCCAGATAGGGGTCGAATTGTACTAATGACAAACTGGGCTACCTGGTAAAGAGATCCTGGAAATGAGAACGAAACGCCTCCAGAATACCTTCGTTTGTAGTCACGAGACGCCCATCCGGCAATGAGACACGGGCGATATGTCGATCGGTAGCTTGTCTACGTTCTTCTGCACGCAGTTGAGCGGCCATATTTGATGTTTCCATGGGCAATCTTTTTATCCTAGCCCTAATTACTAAAGCTTGGTGTTCTTTAGTAGTCAAGGACGCCAGCTTTGCCTTAATTATGGTAACTTTAACGCTATCACCCACCTCCACCGCCCGATCTAATCTAGATTCTAGTGTCACTTTAACTGCCCTAGTTGTTAGATTGAGTCGTCTGCTAAAATCGGCAGAAAAGGACCTAATTAAATCCTTAAGACTATTCCACCTCTTATTCCCAATGATAGCCCCCGTCAATTCCCGCTGTAGGGTTAGTTCTAATTGTTCCTGGAAGCCCTTCACCTCGAACAACGAAGTGTTGAGCTTCCAGTAACCCGCTAATTTAGGCTTAGGTCTATCTAAGTTTACTCGAACCCGAACGAGTCTGTGATCCGAGTAAACTATATTATGAAAACTTGGACATTGTAATAATTCTACGTCGACTCTCCTAATTAAGAACCGGTCGAGATAACTCGAGAGCTGTCCCGAACCGGAGCCGCGCCTAGCTGTCCAAGTCCATACTCTATCAAGGGGCTTCTCATTCCGGAATTTATCGATAAGATCGAGCCTATCGAGGAATTCGCGAAATACTCTAGCATCGTTAGTTCCCCTATCCGTGTTACGATCTAAATCAGGGTCCAAGACCGCGTTCCAGTCCCCTGCTAAAATAACCGTCCGAGATGTATTCATGAATTGATCAATCCACCGAAAAAAGGGAGCACGCTCACTGGGGCGATTGGGCGCATAAACCCCGATGAGCCGAAATGCCTTATCCTTTATGGTAACATCCAAAACACATATCCTTCCTTCCGGATCCATGAAGCAAGGGTCACACGACACATCTAATGATTTACTTACCAGCCAGGATACACCTCTTTAGCGAGAATCGAAGTACGCTGAATAGACATGAAAACGCCTAGCCAACGTACCCAAATGGTCGCCTGAAACCAAGTGGGTTTCCTGAATACAACATACATTCACTCCAAGCTGCTGAAGATCCAGTGCAATACGAAATTTACGTAAGTGGGCCCTCAGCCCCCGGACATTCACACTTGCTAGAAGGAGAGCCATTGAGAATATCTTAGGGTTAGGTTCCAGAAACGAACATTGACGAGGTCAGGATGCCGACGGCTCCCCAAAAAGAATGCATGGCCATCTGTTCTGTAATCTCTCCGGTGTAAGAGATACCGCCAACATCCAAATGATATGTTAGCTTGGATATTCAGTAGAGGGAAGGGTGTAACCAAACGGGGGCCCTCCCAACACAATCTTTGCTCATGCAATCAAGTTCCTCATTTTTAAAAATTGCCATAGGCTTATTTATTTTTAAAATATTGTTTGCCTCCCCCAGCATTTGCCAAAGTCCCTTGGCCTCAGGTTTCTTTCTGATTACAGTCAGTACATGATTTGCATTGGGAAAGTTGAGGAGATCTTCTGCAGATTTACCTCCCACTTCTCTAAAGTCAAGCAACTTTTTTAGATTAGTATGTTTAATGTTTTTTGCGGCATTCGCCAGGCCTTCGGTGACAACACACAAATCTTTGCCAGGCAGAAATGCCGTTTTTTTTCTTGTCCTCTCGAGTGAGGGGCTTCTTTGCCTCTTCTGGGTTGCAGGGGTTAATGGAGGATGCATTTCTTCCATTGGGGAGGGGGAGGGTGATGGGATGGGAGAAGGCTGTTTCCTAGGGGAAGTAGGGGGAGTACTTTTAGGGGTAAGCTGAGGGGAGACAAAGGGGGAAGGTCTTGGAGATATAATTTTTTTAATTGGAGACAAAGGGATAAGTTTGTATTCCCTATCCTTGATGGAGCTTGTGATTGGAGGAGGCATCGGTTTGGGGGTTGGTCTATTTTTTGATGAGGTCTTTTTGTGGGGTTTAGGGCTAGTCTGGGGGTTAATTTTTTGAGAGGCTGAACTAGTGGGGGACTGTGGGCTTGGACTTTCGTGGGGGACCATTTTAGCTTTTTCCGTCTCAAATCTTTCTTTATCTAACTTTTTTTTTAATGCCTTAGCGGCGATGTAGCTGTCTTTGCCGGGATCCTTTGAGAGCATTTCTTCTTCTCTTAATTTTCTAAAGTTTCCCGGCCAGGTGTTTTTTTTCCAGTTGCTATAAACCATTCGCCTCCATCCGAATCGGACTCCTCCTCGCAAAGTGGGGCATGAACAGGTGACTTTGAGGATGACATTGGGGGTGACGCTGTTTTTTGGGTCAGTGGTACCCCCAAGTGCTGGCCGACTCTTGTTTTAGTTACCGTTGGTTTGGTATTTGTAATTACTGGCTTCCTCTGCGGGCAGTCATATGTGAGATGACCCACTTGTTCACACGTCCAACAAACTGGCTTCCTGCCGGCCACTATTACGTGTAAATTGTCCTCCCTAATTTTAATATAATACGGCATCGAATCAAAACCTTTCTTATCCAGCAGGATCTCAAAAATCCAGGTTCCTGGGTATTCGTCGAAGTTGACGCTAGTTATTTCGCCGAACTTCATGAGGAAGGCCCCCAGATGTTCTCCATCTACGTGAAATGGTACATTAAAAATAGTTACCGCCGTTCGTCGTTTTCCCATGTATTCAGTTCTTAAGATATAGTCCTGAGTTATTATCTCTGTCTGCGATAGTTTTAAGTACGTTTCTTCATCGGGAAACAGCGCGTTCCACGTATTGTAACCGCGGCATTTAATAATACGTTGCGGTTTAAATCCAACAGTAGCCAACAATTTACAAATTAAATCAGCAGACGCACGAATCGTTTTTTAAAGTTTTTTATCCATGACAAACATAACCATACTTCTTTTTTTAATCTGTTCCAATTTTGGGAGGTCAATTAATAATCCATTATCGGTTATTAAGTGTGCATAAGTTTTAGCTTTCTCTATAAATTCTTTTACATTAATAATTATTTTTGGTGGTTTTATCCACCCAACTTCAGTAGCATCATCATTTTCCATGTTATTAGCAGGTTGGCCAGACGTAGCCATAATGGGTAATAACTTTAACAAAGGAGAAAAAAAAACGAGAAAAAACGAAAAAAAAGTGAAAAAAAAAAACGTGGCGAAAAAAACTTCAATAAACTTTAACGATAATAATAACAGTCCGAGGTAACAATTTAAACAAATAAAACAAGGTAACGAGAAAAATAAAGCACACTTACTAATAAGAAAAAGAAAATCGCCAAAGTAATATCCAAACGCAGTCTTCACTCGGGGTTAAGACTGTGCTTTGTCTTCAGTGTCTCTGGTGACTCGCACTATTTATAGTGACAACCAATGTAGTTTCTCCTGTGTAAGAACGGCCGGTGTAACAATTAAGAAATTATAAATTCTGTCAAGTTTGAAATGTATTTTTAATGCAAATTAAAACAGTAAATGTGGCATTTTACAAAAAAAGTGAGTAAAGCAAAAGGTTCAAAACATATGCAAGCAAAAAGATGAAAATAAATGCGAGAAGAGTAAAAACGGCAAAAATTCCACCAAAACAAGGGTGCAAAATGATACGAGAAAAAGATGTGAGAAAGGCAAAGATGTAAAATTATGTGAGAAAACAAAGATATAGAAATGATTTGAAAAAGGAAAAGATGTAAAAAAAAGGATGAAAAGCGAAAATGTAAACAAGATTGATGTAAAAAAGATGTGAGGAAAGCAAAGGTGTAAAAAGGATGTGGGGAACACAAAGGTGTAAAAAGGATGTGAGGAACACAAAGGTGTAAAAAGGATGTGAGGAACACAAAGGTGTAAAAAGGATGTGAGGAACACAAAGGTGTAAAAAGGATGTGAGGAACACAAAGGTGTAAAAAAGATGTGAGGAACACAAAGGTGTAAAAAGGATGTGAGGAACACAAAGGTGTAAAACGGATGTGAGGAACACAAAGGTGTAAAACGGATGTGAGGAACACAAAGGTGTAAAACGGATGTGAGGAACACAAAGGTGTAAAACGGATGCGAGGAAAACAAAGGTGTAAAAAAGATGTGAGGAAAATAAAAGTGTAAAAAAGATGTGAGTAAAGCAAAGGTGCAATAAAATATGGAAGTATGAATATAAAATGAAAATAAATGAATATAAAATGAAAATAAATGCGAGAAGAGCAAAAACGAAGTAAAAATCAAGAAAAGCAAAGACGCAAAAAAGATGTGAGAAAAGCAAAGATGCAAAACAAAGCAAAGACCAAAAAGAATGTGGGAACGAAAGCTGTCAAATAAATACGAGGAAAGCTAAGATGTAAAAAAGATGGATGAAAAGCTAAGATGGATAAAAAGTAAAGATGTAAAAAAAGATGCGAGAAAAGCAAAGATGCAAAAAAGACCCGAGAAAAGTAAAAAGAAACTAAAAAAAGATTCAACAACGATCCAGAGAAAAGATGAAAAAGCAAGGACGCAACAAAGAGAAATATATAACGGGAAAAAGCGATGAAACTTGCCCGATCGTATCAATCAGCAAATGCTTCGATGTATATGCATTACCACAGAATGTTTGTCATATCTATTATTTTTTATACTATACATATATATGTGCTAATAAACTTTCTTGAACAAACCAATGAATATTTTGTAACCTGCATCAAAGTATGTTTAATTCATTTCACAGCATAAGCGATCATTCAATCGTCAAATTCTAACTTCGAGCAAAGAAGAGGCACAGAAATAAAGCTAAAATAACAAGCAATCTTCAGTTGCTAATAGAAAAAAATGGAAAGTAAATGGATTTGAGACATGAATAGAAATAAACAAATTTACTATCACACATGAGTGGATAATTCTTTCATCAATAGAAAAACTTTGCTAACAAACAGAATAAGTATGTAAATAGCACAATTAGACCAGAAACAAGAGAAAAGAACAAATGATTTGGATAAAAAGCCCTTTAGTGATAATAACCACTTTCATTAATTGGTGACTTGTGAAAAACAACCTTTTTTTTCAATACAAGTAAACAAAACGTACTGACCAAAAGTAGGAGGACAACTAAAGGTGCAATTAGGATGACATATTCAATGATATGAAAACTAAGCTAAATACAATAACACATAGACATCACATTCAGTACGATATAATTATTTTTAAGAAGCATCCGTCCAACGGTGGGTCGATTGGGCTTTCGGTCTCTTGCAATTAAGTTTAAATAATATGGAATACTGTTGTCATATTTGAGCTGGCGAAGTTCTGACCCGTTTCAGTTTTTGATAAGGTCCAGAAGCGTATCTGTAATTCGGTTAGCTCCACCTTTCTTCTAGGCACCCCCTGTTTTACACAGATTTCATGTTGATAGTCTTAGTCTCTTCTAAGTACTATTATAGCATGGGTTCTTTAAAAATGTCCGATTTATTCCCTGCTTCATTTGTCCCAGCTCGTTTGACTAGTTGGTCTAGTGGTCTTTATCAGATTACTGTTCAGATATATCGTTATAATACATCTTCCTATTCTAGTAAGTTCTTTCGAAAAACTGCAGACTTGAGGAACTCTTTTTGCCGACTGTTTTCCTCCTACTTATTGTTTTCCTCCTACTTATTGTTTTCCTCCTACTTATAGCCTTAGTCTTTTGAAGACTACAGTCAATAAGCATCTCCTGTCTTTGTGGTAGTCATCTTTCGTGTGTTTTAGCTCACTATATCAAGAGGCTTCATGCCTTGTATTGAGCGACTTTCATAAAAAAATCTTTCTTCTTGACAATGAGAAGGTGCACTGCTCCAGTGAGCAGAGAACCGTAAAAATGTACGTGCCTAGACTTACTTCGGTATAACTTGCTAAACTACATATGTAATGATGTTTGATAATGTGATAGAGGGAGGCAAGTTTCCTAGCTCCTACTGAGTGAAGGAAGTGTGACGTCATGAGTCAGGTGAAGTAGTCTCTGACAACATTACTTCTGTCCTTTCTGTACATCCAAGCTCTTGTTAACTCTACCTTCTTGTTGTCTTATTTATTTTCGGCCCTTTAAGGCCACAACAATCTATTACTGCTATTTTCGGTGCAAGAAACATTCATCATTGTCTTTACACTGTTCTCCGGTGTGTCATTCTTTCTTTGCAATTGCCGTATTTGTCTTGTATCTTAATAATATACATCCTTAACCAGATAAGCTCTTGCAAGACACGTATTCGCAAACATGAAATAACGTAATATAACCTCGTTTCTGTACAATTGCGTATATATATATATACCATTACTGCTTGCCAAGTTAAATTGCTCTACAATTATATAAAATTATTGTGTTCCTTCTCACAAAATCTGTTTACACATTTCTGTTTCAGCGCTTATCTATAAGATTCTTATTGCATTCTCACATGCGAGAATTTAACTTTCTTTTAAGGTAAAATTAAACCCAATAGGATTCAACATTAAATAAGCCAAAACGGTAGATATGCCGTAAGTCAAAACAACCGAACCAAAATAACTGGATTCAGTATTAAATAACCCAGACAGGGTTGATATGCTGTACAACAAAAGAACAAAAGAAAAATAACCGGATACGACATTAATTAACCCTAAAAAGGGTTGATATACGATGACACAAAACAAGCAAAACCAATCCAAATCTTTATTACACTGTTTTGGAACAAAATCTTCAAGTTTTATAATTGTATCAAACAAACCAAATGCATTAAAACATATATCAAACAAAAGCTGGTAAAATATTTAAATATGGACATTTTCTAAAATGTGTTAAAATTATTCATCGCGCGCTTGATTGATTTTTTTAAAGTTCATTGAGTGCAACTGAAATACATTTGTGTCCGTTAAGTACGCACAATCAACAAACGCATTTTTCCTTTATTAAATTACGTTTTTTTTAAATCCTATACAGCTTAATATTGGAAAACTGGCATCAAAAACTTTTCTTGGCAACAAGAATTTTTAAAAGAGCGTTTTAATTACTCCCCCCCCCCACCACCACCATCTGTGTCTATCATATGGTGATTGTGGATTCATTTTTAATCGGGAATTAGAAGGGCCACTTGACAATGTCCACGTGAAGAAAACAACACACACATACGTACATATATATATATATATATATATATATATATATATATGTATATATATATATGTATATAAAATGACATCTAACAACAAGTAGAAAGACTCACTTCCTTATTGGAACTGTATTTTATGTATCATGTCAATGTAAGCGTGTTTCTTTTTGTTTTTAGCTTTTTTCTTATTTTTCTGGACATGATCTTTTGACTTCTGAAGAGTCACACATAAAAAATCCAAGATATATACATCTATATTTGTTTTTTCATGTGTAGACGAAACGGTCCGTAAAGTTATGGATTTTTTGAAAAATGAATAAAACATGGTAATTCGAATTATGCATCCTATTATATATATATAATTCAGGGAAATATGAAAAGCTTTTAAGCAATAGTGTAATATTTTCTCCACTTGGTTGAACACTCTACAGAGGCTTATTGTGTTCACTAATAAATATAGCTATATTTCCCTTTCTTCGGCGTATAGTTCAGTGGCCGTGGAGGAAAAGATATCGGATAGAAATCAAAGGTCCAGGTCCAGGGTTCGAATCCTTCGACCGGTGGTACAGCTATATCTAGCCACACTGATGATTCTTGATTAAAATGAAACATACGTATATGAATATTGGAAAATATTTATTATAAACATATATATATATATATATATATATATATATATATATATATATATAGGGTAATCATTATTATTAGTGACATAAATTATTTCAAAGTAAATACCGTAGGGAAATTAGTCAAAAACAATTTATTTTGCATTACTTACTCATTTTTGGTCTACTTGTGTTAAAAATTAATATTCAATATTAAAAAAAAGAAGTGTTAAGCAATTTAATTTGCCGTAAATAGTGACTGAATAAAATAGTCCGTGTTCAGCCATCTTGCTTATGGGCATTATTTTACCTACAGTAATTATTTACGGTAAATTATATCACTTATAACTTCTTTTAAATATTATATATTATATTTTTGTAACAAAATAGGTCACTTATGAGCAACTAAAGCTAAATAAATTGTGTGACTAATTTCCCAATGGTATTTTATTTTAAAATAATTTATGTCGTTAATAGTAATGATTATATAGTATAGTTAGCAAGTTCTTCTATAATCATTATTTTACTCATAAGTCACTACTTATCCTCGAGTGGTTTTTGGCTTTGATAATTTTTAATGATATTGATGAATTGTCAGTTGAACGATGAAGAATATCATGAGAGGATTTTAAATGATGAATGGAATGAAGAAAATCTGATTATTTTGGGGGATGGTTTATGACAGGAATCAGTTGATGTTTGATTTGAAGGCGACCATGTTGTAATAAGCAAGAAAGCAATCCCATAGTAATATGTTTTGATTACTGTCCTTCTACTTTTTGGTTTGATCGCAGTTCATGTATTTTCTTGCTTAATGCAAACTTATACCTTAGCTTGTCTCTCTAAACAAGTCGTTAATAATTATGATTTCCGATGTCTTTAAGAGGAACTCAGTAAAAAAGTAAATGATCTAATAAAAGCTCTTGGGTAGATCATATTCACTAATGAGTTCCATAGTTTTGTATTTCTTCTTGCTATCCTTTCTGATACTTTGCTACCACTTATCAAGGCCAAAAGCCACTCAAGTATAAGGGTTAATGAGATGAAATGATTGTCAGTTGAAAGATGAAGAACCTTATGAAAGGATTGAGAATGATGAATGGAATGAACAAAGTTGGATTCCTTCTGGGGACGGTTTATATGAAGTATTTGTTGACATTCGATTTGAAAACAGCAATGTTGTAATCTTCAGGGAAGCACTTCCATGGTAATTTGTTCCACAGGTGACAAGTTCTTGGAACGAAACTCTTTAACTCTTTTCATGGAAATTACGCCTGAGGCTAGGAATGCTGAGGGAGATAGGACAGTTATTTTTAGTTGGTAGAAAGACGATTTCTGGTAGCAAATGTCTTACAAAGAGGAACCAGAGATTGGAGCTCAGTCGGGCACCTTCAATGGAAATAAGGATAGGGTAAAGAGAAGCAACGTCTCTGCTGCAAAAAGGGGCTGTAGAGACCAGAAGAAATCTTCACCCACTAGATTTCAATATCGATTTTGTACTCTGTCAAGGTAAGATTACTGTTAGTGGCATCCCCTCAGATGTGGCAGCAGTATTCCATCTAAGGGAGTATCTGACTATTACATATGTAGAAGATTGCATCAAGAGTCAGATACTCTCTGGAGCGGTAGAATGATCCAACCGTTTTCTTCTTAATGAATTTTATTACTTTGATTATACTTAGAAGTAGATCTTCATTTACATGGTTTTTATGACCCCTGTTGAATCTGTCTCGTTCTACGGCTCGACAGCTTGGGCCCTGACGAAACAATAAGGAGAATCACTTATTGGAACATACCCAAGGATGTTACTAGTTGCATTGCACATCATCTGGAGGAAATACCCAACCAAGAAAATCCTATATGGACATCTTCCTCTTATCTAAATCTTGCTAAGAGAAAGAAAGCTCCAGTTTGCTGGTCACTCCTGGAGGAGTAAGGCAAACTTGTAATGGCACCCTCTTACAGAAACTATTATGTGGCAAAAGATCGTCTGGATGACCTCATCCCACCCTATATTGACCAACTCTGGATGTCATGTGGAGGACCTGCCAACAGAAATGTCTGATAGAGATGGATGGAGAAAACGAGTCAGATAATGGTCTGATAATCGTA
Organism: Sepiola atlantica; assembly: GCA_963556195.1. Lineage (NCBI taxonomy): Eukaryota > Metazoa > Mollusca > Cephalopoda > Sepiida > Sepiolidae > Sepiola > Sepiola atlantica. Next base: position 51,428,506 of record OY744530.1, on the reverse strand, counting down.
AGAGGGACATTTTAGGGCCATGGTGGAATCTGTCTTGCTGTACGGCTGACGAAACAGCAAGAAGCATTACTAGATGGATTATACACAAGGATGTTACGAGTAGCATTGAACATCAGCTGGAGGAAACACCCAACTAAGAAACGCTTATATGGACACCTTCCGCCTGTCTTGCTAAGAGAGAGAAGTGTTTGCCTTTCTGGTCACTCCTGGAGAAGTAAGTAAGAACTTGTGAGGGCACTCTCTTATGGAATCCATTATGTGGCAAAATATCGGTTAGAAGACCTCATCACAGCTTGTCTTTCTCTGATTCTTTCAATCCGTGAATAATAATATTCTTTGCTCGCAATTCCATTTCCTTCTGTTCTATAGTTTGACTCACTGTTGCTTGCTTCTATTTTTAGAGAGAAGAAAGCTAAGTCAATAGTTTTCCACTGTTTTAATGACTTATTTTCTTTTGCCGCGGTTGTGAATGTGATGAACTACACTGAACTGAGAGATGCAAAGATCATTCAACACTGAGTGATAGTCGGAGTTATCTCTGTGGCAGGGAGTACAGTCTCGAAATCTATGATGCCAGGCCTATCTAGACTTTCCTGATCCGTGAGATTTTTGTAACCGGAAAACAATTTCTTGAACCCTTTTGTTATAGTACATGATGACTCAAATTTAATGCCATCTACCGATTAAATCGTTAATACAACACAGTGAATGGATGGTATTTAGCTGATTGTCTGCTTGATCTAGTGTATTTACATCGAAGAGGCACCAGAGCAGCATGTTCATCAGAGCACTGTCCATTCACAAGGATGCAACATTGCAGTGATGAAACAGGGTCTGGAGCTTGATAGATAGTGAGGGACCTATCAGATTAGCGACTCTTTTTTGGACCTTGTCTAAGAGGGAGAGGCTAGTGGAATGTGCACCAGCCCAGATGTGACAATACTCAATGCATGGGCGGATGGTGTCTTTGTAGAGATATAGAATACTGTCAGGTGTGAGAAGTTTTCAAGAGGGAGCTCACTTTCTTTGCAGCAGCCTTTCCAATGTCTTTTATGTATTTGTTCCAGTGCATGTTATCTGTGAATGTTAGGCTGAGGAGTTTGAACGTTAGACTCTCAGGTAGGGTGTTATTTGCCATGGCAATCGGTGGTTGAAAAAGTTTCTTGTAGTTGTTGAAGGAAAGGAGCATTGTCTTAGCAGCATTAAATGTTATCACCCATTTATGAACCCATTCCACTGCCGACTGAAGGTCACTTTCTAAGGATTCAGTAATTGCCTCGGATATGTGCCCATCTTTTTTGCCCACATGACGAGAGTAGAGCGTAGTATCGTCAGCAAATATACCTATCTCAGACACAATATCATCAGGGTCGTTTATTAAAATCAGGAACTATAAAGGTCCAAGGATCGATCTCTGGGGTACATCTGCATTTATGTCATGTTGTTTGGATGAACTGCATTCAAGTGCAACCTGGATCTTCTTGGGGGTTAGGAAGGATCTAATTATATTAACTATTCACCCAGTAATACCATATGAATTAATATTTATGAGAAGACTGTGTCTAAACATTTTTGGGGAGGAGGTCACCTTATATCTTCTGCGATCAACACACTTTCATATTTTACGCAAAAAAATGTTTGATAGTTTTTGTAGCGTTATGGGCTAGTTTGAACTCAAGTTCCTGAATGATACCTCTTCATCTGGATCGGCTTTCAAATCACACAAGAGTAATGCAAATCACATGTCATCAGTTCACTGTGATACTACCAGACAATTGCGGGTACCAACACGCCACAAACAAGTTTTCTTTTTAATCATTTACTAATAGGTCACTGTTTATCAAGGCCAAACTCCACTTGAGGATACAGGTTACTGAAATGGATATATTTTAAGTTAAATGATTGAGAATATCATGAGAGGGTTTAAACTGATGAATTGAATTAATGAAATTTGATTACATATGGAGGACGGTTTATGACAAGTATCTGTTGGCATTAGATTTGCAGACGACTATGTGGTAGTCTACAAGGAAGCAGTCAAGTGGTAATGGGTTTCACAAATGGAAGTTCTTGGAAAGAAAATCGGTTCAAAGAAGTTCTGTTTGATATTAGGCATATGGAAGAAAAAAAAGGAAAGTTTTTTTTCAGATGTGGTAACTAGACGAGTTTTTTGCTGTGAATGTCTTTTTTTCTTATTTTTTTTATAGAAATCGCCCCAGACAAGGCATAAAGCCACTTGATTTAAGGAGCTAAAAAATACCACCTCATGGTAAAAGACTAGCCAATGATAAGTGTTATAGTGATAGATTCCAACCCAGAAAACAGCAATTATTTCCCCCTTTGTCAAAAACATCGCTAATGGAATGTAAGGACTAAAGGATAAAATAAGGGAGATTGAAATTGGAGCTGAGTTGAAAAGACTAGCAACGTCTCTTTTATGAGAAATGTGCTGTAGAGAAGCGATCATCTCTCTGTTAGATTGCATAGTCGATTTTTGGTACTCTGTCAAGGCAAGAAAGAGTGCTCTGAGTGAAACCACCTCGGATGTGGTAGCAGTACTGTATCTGAGGGCGTTTCTAAACTGTTACGTAGGTATGCAAATATTACGGAACTTTTGTTCTTCCCCTTTTATTTCTTGTTTGTAATGACAATCCATAATTCAGTTTCAGGGAGGAACAAAAGGTGTGTATGTGTGTGTGTGTTTGTGAAGTAAGGATGGGGGAGGGGTCACGTGATGCTATATTCTGGCATTGCATAAGGTAAAAGTAAGGCGAACATGTCAACTTTTCCCACCGCGTCCATAAAACATTGATATAAGGGTTCATGAATGGAGACTCACAGGAGGGTGTTTCATGCTTGGCTGATTGCAGGTAAATGTTGTTTATCATATCAAGCCTCTTTGTTAGCTTTTACCTGTCATCTTTTAATGTCTGTTTGATGTTGGGTCTATTGAATTCATGGGAAGTCTGCACAGAAATGATATTCAATATACAATCTTCATGGCTTATTACTTTTTGATGGCAAAAAAAGCACTTGAATACATACTGAAATAACAAGCGGATATATACGTATCTACTCGGCGTTGCTCGGGAGTAAAAAGAACAAAATGACCGACTTGTTTATGAGAAAAAGAGAAATTAATTCTAGTGACATTAATTTTGCAAAAAAATAATTCTTTGAAACAGGAATTATTAAAAAGTTCGTTTTAGCACTTAACGCTAATCGATTAAGAGTACAAAACAAATAATATTAATCTGTAATTGTGTAGCCAAGAAACACAAAAACATGCTTGAAGTCACATAATGTAATATGTATATTTATTTACAGTGAATTCAAGGGAGATAACTCAGTACAAATACAAACGATAACTTCCCTTTAATCAGTTTTTGGTGCGTAAAGGAAAATGTCTCCACTAACATTTTTTCTTAGCCGGAATAAGTTTTGTCAGAAAAAAACTGAAGCAAAATAAAATATATTCTTCTTAATAACATAGTGGAAGGAAAACCTAAAAAAGAAAATAGGCTAATCCAAATGAAGTATCGATATATCAGACGGATTGCTGTTTGGGTCTGACTTTGAAAATCCAACAAGATAAGTTTATATGTTAGATATATACTACTAGGATTGAATGAGGATCCCTATGCATTCTTGACTAGCTGATAACACCATATAATTTTTTAAATTCTTATTTTTTACATTTTTTAATATTTAATTTTGTAGCTAGGGATGAGGGTCGGAGGATGTAGTCAGGATTAATTGGGTGAGAGGGGGCAGAAGTAAAGTGACATCAATTTGAAATAAATGTAGGTAAATTCATATTCTTTAATTCCACTCCCCCTCGAAGATCAATCTAGACCACTGTGTACTTCTGTTCCAAGCCCTGAACCAGTTACTAACATTTCTATTCTTTTTTTTCTATAATTTTCATAGGTAATCATTACTATTACCGCTATAAATTATTGTAAAGAGAATATAGTTGAGAAATTAGTCAAAAACAATTTATTTGGGTTTACCTACTCATTTGTGACCTATTTGTGTTAAAAGAGAAAAAAAATGAATAGAAGTCATAAGTCTTTAAAGTTCATGTATATACCGATTCTGGGGAAAGCAGCCACTTAGTTTATGTTACTGACTAAAAAAACTGACTACTTTACTCAGAAACGGTTTGTATGCGAACTTTAAAGGCTTGTAACTTCTATTAAATAATGATGATTATCTTTTCATATTATAAATAAAAAAAGGTAAAACGTTATATGTCTTTTTTATGTATATCAAGCACAAACAGGGACTCAACAACATTTGTGTAATCTTTAATCAAAATGAAATGTACTTATCCAAGTACCTTGGGTAATGTAGTTGCAGATAATAGATGGTTATTGGAGTTTATCTTCAAAACCTTAAGAGTAAACAAACAAACAAATATACAAACAGAACAACTAAAATTGTATATATAGATATGTATAAAAAGTTATTTTACGTTTGTAATTGTTGTAGAGTGAACCACAGTGAACTAAGGCCGTTACGGACTACGTATTTGTTATGCCGAAAGAGATATGTAATAATATATAGTTGTTTCTCAACCTTGTGTTCGAGTGTATTTATTCAGTCTTAGATCTGATGACTTCAGAAGAAGATTAAGTCTGGATAGTATAGCGAGATGTATGCAAAAGTATCAACTTTCTTGAATAAAGCTTGATTAGTCCGATTATTGTCACAAATAACTGCAATTGCATGACCTTTTAAGTTAAATAAATTCGTTTGAGTCAGCAAACCGGTTTGATTCTATTGCTGGCATTCTTGCAGGAGGTACCACGTGAAGGTTGCCAACATCCCTAAGTAAAAGTAGCACTACGGAACTGACTGGATTCGAACTTGGCACACTCAGATCGTCAGTCCCTATCCACTTAACCACCGTCAGAATTTAGTTTTACAACTGAGATTATCTTCATGAAAAATTTTGGTCCACCATGTAAACATTTGATCAGAATACCCAATACATTTTTTTCTAATACCTCCTCATAATCTGTGGCCAAATTAAATAAATTTCTTCCTTGGCATTGTAACATGAATTTCATCAACTAAGATGATACATTTCTTCTGTTCATCTGACATTTTGTTAAACACATCACCAAAGAATTCAGATAATCTACCTTTGAAACTTTTGATGTCATATCCATTAATGTTTTACGCTGGATAATTTATAATCATCTTGAATTTTGTTAGAGATCTGGTAAAATATTCGAATACTCAAACTAGAATTTCAGACTCGTAAACTTTTTTGCAAACTGTTTGTGAGATGTGTGCAGACCAGGAGACTTGGATGGTATAGTGCGGTTGAAAGAATAGGTGAAATTTCAGATGCAGAACAATTGTGGTAGCAGAGTTAGTTCACAGGGAAAGGCCAAGTAAAACATGGGAGGAAGTGATAAGAATGGACTTGAGAGAAAGAGGGATAAAGACCTGGCAGAGATAGGTTAGTTTGGAAGTCAATTTCTAAAATCTGTCCAACACATGCCAGCATGTAAAACAGATGTTAAACCGAATATGATGATGATGTCAGCATAAGATAGAAGAGTAATAAATTATTTTCTACTATTTTAAAAATTGTATAAAAGAATATTTTAAATGCTTGGTTTAATTAAAAAAAAAGAAGAAAAATACAAAATACAAGCAAAAAATAAAGAATCAACATGTGCAGGGAGCTAACATCAATTGAAACCATTATTGGTGCCAAATATTCGGTTAGAAGATCGAAGTAAACATTTGAAATAATTGTTTTATGGACTTTATGCACACTCTCTATATCGTTATTTCCCGACCTTGTATTTGAGTGTATTTATTCAGGTTTAAATCTGATGACCTCAGAAGAAGATTAAATCTGGTCAGTATAGAGGGATGTGTACAGAACAGAAGACTTCGACGGTATGGTCACGTTGAAAGAGTTCACGAGTTAGTAGATGTAGAACAGTTGATGTAAAATCGTTAGTTGGCAGAGATAAACCAAAAAAAAACATGAGGAAGCGATAAGAATGGACTTGAAAGAAAGAGAGATAAAGACCTGGACAGAGATAGGTTAGCTTGGAAGTCAATTTCTAAAAGTAGCCCAGTTCATAGCAGCATGTAAAACAGGCGTTAACCGACGATGTTGTTGTTGTAGCATACAATACAACAGTAATAAATTATTTCTACTTCGTTTTTTTTTTCATTGTATGTGATAATAAAAGAATATTTTTAATTGCTTGGTTTAATAAAAAGAAAAATCCCCCAAAATAATAAATGAGAACGAACACGTGCAGAGAGCTAGTATCGATTGAAACAATGAGGCGATTGAATAATAGAGTGGAAAGGGTGTAGCAGAATCAATAACTGACTTGTGTTCTCACTGATCTTGGCATTTTCTGGATGAATTCATTATGGTAATGTCCATGCATGATCGGTTTGAAATAAAGCAGTCTCCTATTTACTTACATCCCACACCTTACAACCATCACCACAAAGGCAGAGGTAGGCACAATGTCGGTGTTTAATATGGCAAAAATCAAGCTCCCCAAATAGGGGCACTCTGGATTGGGACAAGAATTCAAATTACCTCAGTCTAGAAGGATTTCTTCTTCACTCGACACAAAAGATGAAGTATAGTATCAAAACATATACTACACTTTAATCTTAGCCAAAAGTTAGGTGAACAAATTAGACAGAGAAGTGTCCATGCATATAACTGAACAGCAAGAAAACAAACACTGTTGGATATTTGTGACTGAAACTTGGTGAACAAGTGAGGAATAGACTGAAGTTTATTTGTACTAAATATGGTTGGATTTCAGAAAGGATTATTAATTTTATCATAGTTTCCATGAGTGGATTTTTTTTTTGGGGGGGGGGAGGTCACCCTATATTTAAACTGTCCAATCATAAAAAAAGTGTAGTATCAGGTCTGATACTGCACTTTTCTCGTAGCCAAAAGGCCAAGGATATCTTCATAAATGTTTAAACTGTATTCGTGTAAAAAATTACCATAATGCATCTAACTGGATTTTAACATGGCATAGCTAATTCCATAGTCGGCAGCAGTATCCATTAAACCAAACATGCACATTGTAATTCAAAATTTTAACCCAAAAGTTATTGGCAATATCGAAAAAAAAAGAAAAGAATTTTCAGAAGCAAATATAGTTTCTCCATATTTTAACACAACAAAAATATCTCCAATTTACCCGAAGCTATTACAAACAAAAACACAATTAATAAAATATATAACTAAAGTGTATTAAATAACACTGTAAGTGTTATGAAGGTGCTCGACCGACCTGAAATCTCTGGTTTCTCCTTGTAAGACATTCACAGCAAGAATCCTCTACCACAACAAAGAAAACTTTCCTTTCTACCTCAGTGTGCCCAGCATTAAGCACAATTTCAATGAACAGAGCTTTTACAGTATCTATGGAACACATTACCACGGGACTGCTTCCCTGCTGATTACAACTTGGTCGTCTTCAAAGCCAATGTCATCAGATTCCTATCTAGAACCGTACCATCGCCACAATGTAGCATCCTTGTGCTTGTTTTACAAATACTTCAATGGATTATGCTCCGATGAATTGGCTACTCTGGTGCCCCCTCGACGTAAATTCACTAGACTAACTCGACAATTAACTAAATCTCATTCAATCACTGTGGAGGTCCCCAGATGTCGGAGAGCCTTCTACTCAAATAGCTTCTTTCCTCGTGCTGCTGGCCTCTGGAACTCCCTCCCTGCCCCATGTTTCCCCGACAGTACAGACATGCAGAAATTTAAAACTAATGTAAACAGACACTTCGCTGTGCAGATCCCAATTTAAGTTGACCCCCCCCCCCCCTACCTTCTTCCCTTTTCTTTTTTCTCAGTAGCCCCTTACGTCTACAGTGGCGGCCTGCCTTGTTTGGGGTGAACTATGTTAAAAAAATTTTTTTTTTAAATATTCGGACTTGATGCTGACAATCATTCCATCTCATTAACCTTCATCCTCGAGTGGCATCTGGCCTCGATAAATGGTGATTTGATTTTGGTAATAAAAAAGCTATTGACTCAGATGGCATGTGATAATGTAATCCCTTATAAAATGTAATTCTTTTAATTCGTGGTACAACAGTGGAATCAGTTATTAAAAAGACGGTGAAGAGTCGTTTTGAGTGCACCTTCCTATGCAGATATAGAGCTATTTGTCATCTTGACGGTAGGAAGCTTATGGCACAGACTGCTTCTCGATTCAGATCTCATTCCTGGTCTAAGTAGTCCAGTAATTTTTATTGCTTCACCAAAAGTTTTGATTTAGTCACACTTAAACCAATTTACCTCTGGATGGCGAAGCTATCGAGGTTTGAGAAGTTTTGTTAACTTAGTGATACCATAGAGCAGGTGCTAGTGTGATTGCAAGAATTAAGAGATGGAGTAAGTTCAGGAAACTTCTGCTATTACTAACCAGCAGGGCATTACTACTGTCAACCAAGGCAAAAGTCTATCACGCATGTGTATGCAGTGCGATGATGTATGGAAGTGAAACCTGGCCAATTAGGGTTGGGGACATGCGTTACTATATCGTTTGATTCACACTGAATTACTTATTTATAAAATAATCAGTAAATAACATAACTCATTCTTGTAAACATTGAAAAAAAGTATTTCATTGCAGCTGAGAATTTATTATTAAAACTTGCATAAAAAAAAGTTACATATCACTTTGTATCAGCAAAAAGAAGTTAACTGCATTCTAAGATATCTATATTACATCGATATATATGATGGTTACTATGGAAATAATAATTCAACATGATGGAAAATTAAAAAAGGACAAACCGAAAATTGTTTATATATTCATCAACGTTTCGTCTTTATTTAAAGACTTTCTCAAGGTGACTGATTTGAAGAAAAAATGATTCATTCTATTTGACTTATGTTTTTCCTCAAATACGTCATCTTGAGAAAGTCGTGAAATAAAGACGAAACGTTGATGAATATATACACAATTTTCGTTTTTTCCTTTTCTCATTTTCCATATATATATATATATATATATATATATACATACACATATGTTTTTGTTATTTATTTTTTATAGATAAAATAATAATTCATGGACATGTATTTTGTTGTTACTGCGACTCATCAGCATGGCTGACCATGACAGGATTTGAACCCTCAATCACACGAAGTGAAAATCAAGTGCATTGACAGCATGTCACGAGGTCCTGTCTGAAATTATGTGATAATTTATCAGTTATAAATATGTCATTATTTTGTTGTTAGTGTTAGCGATAATAGCTGTGTCGCAGCTACTGGTACTTTTTTGCTTCCTAAGCATTTGAGAGTTTGCTCCCTTACATACGTAATGTTGCCCCATTTTTAGGGACGTGTATATATAAATATATATATATTTTTTTTGTTGTTCATTTTTTATAATTTAGAGTTTTCCAACATTTCAGCATTTTCCGCTATTAGAGAGCGAAACAGGAGGAGGGGGGGGATTAAAAACAAAGAAAGTAATTTTTATTTTTATTATGGAAATCGCTCCAGACATGAAGCCATTTAATGTAAGGAGCTAAAAAAAAAAATTCTACTTCAAAGTCTAAAACTAGCTAACAATTAGACGGATAGATTCCGACTAAAAAAACAGTAATTCTTCCCCCATTCTTCAGAAAAATAGCTCATGGAATATGAGGATTAAAGAACAAAATAAGGGAAGTAATAAGTAAATCCATGGTCCACTTTCTACTAGTATGAGCATAGTTAAAAAGTACATAGTAGTGATCCTCCTTCAATCCCAACCAATGTCGGCTTCCTGATAGTATTGGTATGAAGTAATAATATTACAAACAATCATAATAATAATTTCTGGATCGGGTCTTCTGCCTTTTGTGTCTATAATTTGTCCTAAATATTTTATTTTGCACATAAAAAAATTCACATTTATCCTCGCGATTTTTTTAAAAACCTAATTTACATGTTCAATGTGTTGTTAAACGGTCTCGCTCTTGATCAATATATTGTCCAAGTACGCCATAGTGTAATCCAAACTTGCTAGCATATTATCCATTATTTTTTGGAACAAACTTGGTGCAACTTTCACTCCGAAAGGTAGACGATAAAACGAATACAACCCTCTATGCGTATTGATAGTGAGCAATTTCGTACTCTCTTCCTCGACTTCTACTTGCAGATACGGATCTGAGACCTAATTTCAATTAAATTTTTTCGGCATTTAAACGGGCAAAAGTATCTTCTGCGCTAAGTAATGTATATTCATGCGTTTTCAGGCACATATTGAAGCCTGTTGAGAAATCCGCTCACACACGAATATTTTTTTTATGTAAACTGTGGGTGACGCCCACTCTGAATACTGTACTTTTGTAAGTACCCCCATTTGTTCTAGGCGATCGAGCTCCTAGTCTATCGATTCTACAGCTGCATAGGGTACACTACGCTTTGGTTTGAAAAACTGGGCTAGCATTTTCCATTACCTCCAATTTTACTTTCGTTTTTGTGCATCTGCCCAAACCTAGTGAAAATATCTCGGGGAAATCTTTTTTCAGAGTCTTAAGTTTTTCACTTTTACTATTTGTGTTTGGGGAGGGGGCCTTCACCGAATTGAAGAATGAGCTTATCGGTATATCCCACAAGTCAAATAAAACCATCCAGTCAGTACTGAATATATCGGAAGTATTTTTCAGCACAGACTTTAGCTTTACACGACTTACTCTCAAAAGAAATGTTGCACATAAATTCTCCTATGAAATTCAGCTTTCTGCCAGTTACTCCTTTTGCAACCTTTTTGCTGCGAACCAATTTTGGTTTACCAATTTTTTTCCAGGAGTCTTCACTGATTATAGACAAGTCGCTACCAGTGTCTATCTGAAAACGAATATTTTTGTTTTTCATTTTTATATCAACTAATTTTCTTCCATGATGGGCGCCGCCATTTATCCTGGAAATTACATCATTTACAAAACTCTTAGTGCTCAACCTTTTTTCTCTACACAGAGGCAATACATGCTTTAACCTTCCAGAAAAATAACAATTTTTTTTAAGCCTTTTATATGAAAGCTTTAACATGAAGAACATGTGTCTGGTTTCCACCTTTGTGTGCTTTCTGCATAGTGATGAATAGGTTTCAAATGTTTATTTTTTAACCGTCTCTTCTGGCATATCGGACCTGAGCCACGTCTTTTTCTTCAATCTTTACCGAATCATGTCGCATGCTTACGATTCTATTACATTTGTCAACAATCGCTTGCAACATTAAATTAGGGTCCTGCTCCAACTTTGTCAAGATTCTCGCCCTTATCTCAGAATCTTTGCTTGCGGTTAAGCCCTGCACAAAAATTACACATTGAAATCTGTCTGCAGTCTGGCATTCTCTATTTACGATTCCGGCATAGCTAAAAAAATCCTCATCGCCTATGTTTGTTAGGTTTAAACATTTGCGAACGTAGGTTGAAAAGGGACGACTTTTTGCCAAAAACATTTGTCAGGATTTGCACAGTTTCATCAAATGAAATTTCGCCCGGTACTATTGGTAGAATATAGTTGCAGTACCTATCATGGCACTCTGGGTTCAATTTTTGAAGAAGTAGGCAGAAAAAAATAGAACCATTTTCTTGGTCATACGTGAATTTTCCAATCAAATTCGCAACTGTATCTGGTGAAAAAAATCTTAATATTATACAGAAGAGAAAATGATAAAACAAATGTAAAGTTACATACTTTACAAGTTTAATAAATTCAAACAGTACAAAAAAGAATATTATAAAAAGTCCTTTAAACCTATGGTTTTCAAAGAAACGAGTCTTCTCTTCAGAAGGACAAAACCAAGGCTTTGGTTTTCATGATTAATTTGAAAAATTGTTTTGAAAAATTAAAAAGATTATCATTCGTTTATGAAATCTGAAAAAATAAGTGTACGTTAGAAGGGTATAAAGTGTACTTGAGAAGGGCTAAAGGGTATTTGCGATAATTAATCCCCCAATATATTATGAGATGTCAAAAAGTATAATCCATTGGAATATTACATTATAAATTGTCTAAAAAGAATATATTGGAGTTCAGAAAATGAGCGAAACACTCTAAAGTCAATATATGTAAACACATTATGTCTCTAAACGTTTTCCTTCACATTGTTGCGGATATGATGCGCTATGTGCAAAGTAAGAAAAATAATCTTTTTTCTTTGAAAAACCTAGATTTAAAAGAACATTTTTCTATAATGTATAATATTCTTTGTTGTACTGTTCGAATTTATTAACTGTAACTTTACATTTGTTTTGTTATCATTTTCTATCCATCGTTGCCCGTGGTCTTAATTTCTGTAAATTACAGAATTTTTTTTTTTTAAATAGATGTAAACAAATTTGTTGAAATGCCTAAGTAAATTTTCGAATACTGTCAGAGTAAAAAAAATATGATGCCCTGGATGTGATTCCACTGACCATCTGTCTTTAAGTGCGGTACACCAACCGACTGGCCCACTGAAGCAAATACGACATATTGATGCTGTTAAATGCACAAATCACAACTTTTTGAATTTTTATTTCTTTTTTCCCTAGCTTTCTCTCTCTATATATATATATATATTATACACACACACAGAGTCAAATTTAGGTAAAAAAGAGTAATAGCTAATTAAACAGTGTATATTGAAAATGGTTATCTTGTTAAGTTTAGTGTCATGGGTGGCAGGCATAGTAGATGTGACAGTGAAGGCAAGAAATCCTCCACTGTTCTCTATTCACGGCGAATGAAAAGAATATCAACTAAGATTAAATATTAAAATCGATTAAAATTTTGTTTTCTTTTTAAGAACACGGACCAATATTTTGCATATATGTCTGACGAAACAAATTGTTTTAGCTACCTTTTGATACGAATTTTGGTCAATAAAATAGGACAAAATCAGACTTTACTTTATATAGAAGATATATATCTGTCTCTCATCTATTTTATTTTTATTTATATTTCTAAGTTATTTTTAATTTATACTTTTATTTTAATATCAATTATTTCTTTTATATTTATCTTATATTTTCATTTTGTATTTCTAATTTTTATCATCATCTCCTTATTGTTACTTTTGTTTATTATCTTTATTTTTTAATTTTACCTTTATTCTATATTATTAGTTTACTATTTTATTCTTTATTTATTTATAATTTTATTAATTTTTTTAAAATATATTTTATACATATTTTTTAATATTTTTTATTATTATACTTACTTTTATTATTTATTTTATCTTAATTATTCTATTTTACTTTATTTTTTATCCTTTTATTTCATTTTTCCTCTTTATATTTTATTATTTTTTCATATTATAAAATATGAAAAAATAATAAAATAATAATAATAATAAAATATTTTATTTTATTTTTGTTCTTATTTTTATTTTTTTAATAATGTTTTATTATTATTATTATCATTTTATCTTACTATTTATATTTTATATTTGTAACTTATTCCTTTTTCTAATATTTGTCTCTGTGGCTCTTCCTGTCAATAGATGTTCCTCTACGACGAGCTTGTTATTTTTTTCGTTGAATTTCTGTAAGACGTGGTGCTAAAGGCGCTTATGAAGTAACGTTTTGGAGTGGCTTTGTTAATTTAAAAAAATAAAATAAAGTATTTCCAGAGAGTTTTGGAAACGACCGTACGTCTTACTAGATTAGATGTTCTAATTCTTGGAACAATTGTAATGTTCTAATTCATTAAATCCCCTCTCTCTCGCATATATATATATATATATATATATATATATATATATATATATATATATATGTATATATATATATATGTGTGTGTGTGTGCATAATTCGAGTACTTATGCACCGTCCGTTCATTCAAGTATTTTTCGTTAAATATGATATAGATTTAGTATATAATTCATCTATGGATCCGTTATTTCTAAAATGTTGAGCATCTTATAAGTTAGGCTGTAAACTAAAGAAAGCATTGCAAAGAAAATGAAATTAGAAATTACATTTTAACAAAATTATATGACATCTTGAGCATATTTAATCTCATTCAAAACATGTTTTCTGAAGTTTTAACAAACTTATGAAATTCACTATATTTTCCACATATTTTATTCGTCTTCAAAGAAATAAAAAATTAAAAACACAAGCACATGGTCAGAGCAAACATAAATAGAGATATCTTCATAATATTGAATGAAAAACGTTTCAATTTAAAAGGATATTGATTAAACTCAACTTATGATCCCGTAGTCTTAATCTATTTGGGCTCGTCATAAACATTCGAATAAAGTTGAATAAATTCTAAACTATGACTAGTGTACATCTTCCATCAACACCGACGAGAAAGAATTATGTTTCACCAGTGCTCACACTTATATTCATATAAAATCATAAAATTACGTAAGTAATTTATTTTTCATGAATAAATTATTATCATTTCTGATGACCTAAAGGAGAAGAAACACCTACGATTTACTTTATTTAGAGTGGAGTATTTTTTTCCAAATTCATTTCAGACGGCGGGGGTTGTCTGGCTTGCTATTTACTTTTCAATAGAAGTCTTTTTAATGTGTTTTTTTTTTTAAATTTCAATAGGATAATTAGGGACTGAAGTATCGCGAATTAGTGAAAAAAAACAAAAAAAAAAACGACGCCCCAAGAAAGAAAAAACTCCAACCGTTGATTTTGGTTTTTTTCCTTCCTTTAATTTTCTCCTTTTGATTATTGAAAAGTAGGGGGTGGCTAGACATTCACAATGACGTCAGACTTTAACAGCAAAGACTTCAGTGAAAGTTAAAAGAAAACGTCTCAAATTGGAAAGTATAAAAAAAGAAAAAAAAAGGAAAGATAAAACGTATAAATTGGTATAGAAAGCAGACAGCATAAAAAAGGAACTGAAAACGTCTCATTATTGAGATAGATATGCGTTCTCCCTTCCCTCATTCGTCGGGCAGATTTTTTATGTTAAGGTACAGATATATATATATTTACAAACAAATACGGATGTCTCTTTATTATAGAGTGAAGGATTCTCCTGCTTACAATCCCTGAAAATGATTGCAAAAGAATTTCAAGCTTTAGAAATAAAAAGAAAAATAAACAAAGCGGATGCAACCAATTGCTACGAGATCAAATGCTTGTTAAAATTACAACCCTGCTTATATAATCAGAATTTAAGGGAAACATTGCGAATAGATTAAACATGCTAAAAATGTGATATAATTTTGTTAAATATGATAATCCCAATATCAAGTTACCAATGTCTTGCATATGAAATATGGAAATCTTTTTACTATTTTATTAATTGTTCTTAACATTTTCGGTATATATGACATTCAACAGATATGACACATATGCGGATATTTTTATTGAAACATTTACCCCCCCCCTTGGTTTACAGGCATGATTATTTTATAATGAAATTTGACATCTATAAATGAATGTTTTAGATGGTAGGAAGAAGGTCTAATAACTTAAATAAAAGCCAAATGATAAGAGACGTAGTGGGATGAGGCGAATGGTGTAAATACTTAAAGTAGAGAGGGGAAAGACTAGAGAAAGACACGGGGGAAAAGAGAGAGAAGATAAAGAAGGGAAGACAGAAGAGAGAGAAGAAAGGAAGGAAAAGAGAGAAGAGGAGAAGGAAGAAAGAGAAGAGGAGAAGGAAGGGAGAGAAGAAAAGAAGAAAGGGAGAGAAGAGGAGAAAGAAGGGAGAGAAGAGGAGAAGGAAGGGAGAGAAGAGGAGAAGGAAGGGAGAGAAGAGGAGAAGGAAGGGAGAGAAGAGGGGAAGGAAGGGAGAAAAGAGGGGAAGGAAGGGAGAAAAGAGGGGAAGGAAGGGAGAGAAGAGGGGAAGGAAAGAAGGAAGGGAGAGAAGATGGCATAGCAGGAAAGAAGAGAGAAGAAAAAGAGAAGGCAGAGTAGAGAAAAAGGGAAGGAAGAGTAGAGAAAAAAGGGAAGGAAGAGTAGAGAAAAAAGGGAAGGAAGAGAAGAGAAAAAAGGGAAGGAAGAGAAGAGAAAAAAGGGAAGGAAGAGAAGAGAAAAAAGGGAAGGAAGAGAAGAGAAAAGAGGGGAAGGAAGAGAAAAGAAAAGAGGGGAAGGAAGAGAAAAGAAAAGAGGGGAAGGAAGGAAGAGAGAAAAGAGGAGAAGGAAGGAAGAGAGAAAAGAGGGGAAGGAAGGGAGAGAGAAAAGAGGGGAAGGAAGGAAGAGAGAAAAGAGGGAAAGGAAGGAAGAGAGAAAAGAGGGGAAGGAAGGAAGAGAGAAAAGAGGGGAAGGAAGAGAGAGAAGAGGGGAAGGAAGAGAGAGAAGAGGGGAAGGAAGAGAGAGAGAAGAGGGGAAGGAAGGAAGAGAGAAGAAGGTAAAGAAGGGAGAGAGAAGAGGGTAAGGAAGGGAGAGGTGGGGAAAGAAGGAAGAGCGAGAAGAGGGGAAGGAAGAGAGAGAAGAGGGGAAGGAAGAGAGAGAGAAGAGGGTAAGGAAGGGAGGGGTGGGGAAAGAAGGAAGAGCGAGAAGAGGGGAAGGAAGAGCGAGAAGAGGGGAAGGAAGAGCGAGAAGAGGGGAAGGAAGAGAGAGAAGAGGGGAAGGAAGAGCGAGAAGAGGGGAAGGAAGGAAGAGAAGTATTAAAAGAAAGAAAGAAGGTAAAGTAATTAGTAAATTCGTATGAATGAGCAAGTTTATTCTTTGTTGACCTGCTTTATTCTGTTGTTGACATTCTTGCAGGAGGGACCACATGAAGGTTGCTAACAACCTTTAAATTAAAGTGGACCGATGGAACCGACTGGATTCAAGCTTGGCACACCCAGGTTGTCAGTCTGTGTCGTCATCCACTTACCCACCTCCGTATTATGATATCACAAGAGTGTCCTAAATCTGTAAAAATTTCAAATATTTATGAAAACATTTTGGAATTTCTGAATACTCAAAATGATTGCATAATAGACTTTTCTCTCTCTTCCCTGATTCATCCCTCTTTTACTTATTTATGTCGTTCCTCTCATCACTTCTATCGTTCATCCTTTTGTTTACGCCATTCGCCTTTCCTTCCACAGTGTAAAACATTCATGTACAGCAAAATAGTGTGCACAGTGACAAACAAGCAAGATAACAACATCAGAGATTTATTAATAAATATTTAATAATATATAACAAATATTGACACAACTGGTCACGAGTGGTCAAGTATATATACAGTTGTCATAGTTGGTTTAGTTAAATATCTATTATATTGGATGACCCGTTGGGTCACAAGCACTATTTATTTTACTTTGATTTCATTCGAAAATTTATAAACTGACATTTCATTTAACAAATTCTTCTTGCATAATTAAAGATAAGTCTTTACTTCTGTATTATCCTTATGAGTAATATAGAAATAAAGAGACCTATTATTTTTGCTATCTAATTTACGTATGTGTTTACGGTGTGTACAAAACATCATGTAAATTAGTTGGAAAAAAAGAGTTACTTTACTCACAGCGACATTAAAAACGATTAGAGGTTGAATTAACGTACAGCGAGAGACAGAGAGGAAAAATATATAGATAGCTAAGTTAGAAACGGGTGATGTGTTCAGTTAATTATACATTACGGCTCATTATAAAAATTAAAATGGAATTTTTTCAAACATAACTCAATTCCAGAACTAAATAATATTTTGGTATGCATATTGTATTATTAAAGTATATGATAAAAAAGCATCAGAGAAACCAACGCTAATTAATTCAGCTTTAGTATAATATGGCCGTGTGCGTGTGCTCACCTAAAAGTCAGATACTACACAAGACACGAGCACAAAGCTGATACATTCTTTGTCAGCATTGCCTCGGACAAAATATGGACGAATTTTTGTAATCATTCTTTCGGGTGTCAAGAAAAACAAAATTCGTCAGGGGGGGGGGGGGTCGACATTTAGATCGATTTTTTTCCCATCGATCCTTGGTATGAAATGGTATTTGTGATAGGAGAGAGGGGGTAATAGACAGAGGAGAATAAAGGTGTGGGAGAGATTGGGATGGGATAAAGAGGGAGATAGATAGAGAGAGAGAGAGAGAGAGAGAGAGAGAGAGAGAGAGAGAGAGAGAGAGAGAGGGGGGGTTAAAAGAAAGATGTTATACCCACTTTTTAACTCTACTATTTTGTCGTCCATTAGCCCACTCCCCGGCAACGCTGGATAGCCATGCTAGTAATAGAGAAAACATTCTGATACGTTCATTGATTAACACTTGGGATCCAACTGATATTAAATTTACCTAAGGAGAAATTAAGTTTTTGTTTTCTAATTCTAGGAAAAGCTGTCTTGATTTACATTTATGTCTTGAATGTGACATCCATGTGAAATCAAACCAAATATGAAATAATTAAGTGTTTCTTTTTTCTATGGAAAGTACATGACATATATTTCAATTCCAGACAAGTTTAAGTACGTGATAGATATTCTACAGTGAAATACATGACATTTTCCTTTAATTATAAGCCATTAAAGCCGAACAAATTGACAGCCGATTTTACTTTCCTCAAACAATATTTGGTCAGCCTTGTTATATTTATGGGCATTCTGTACATATGAAGACTACGTTGCTTCTTTTCTCAAAATTATTGTTGATTTTTTAAATTAATTCTTATTCTATTGAAAGTCACATTATTTCTCAATTAGCCAAGTTCTATAAACAGTTGTGTGTCTGATAAGGAGGGGGAGGAGGAGGAAGTCCTCCAATTTGGGTAGACATTTTGAAATTATTACGTCTGCCAAGGAGGTTTTGGTTTTAGTCAAGTTTATTAGTTTGTTGTGGTGAGATGCGGGTGAAAACCACCAAACGAAAAATGAGACTTGTACAAATTTGAACTTTTGCCTCTGATTGCATACCAAGGCTAAAGAGTGCTTCACCTGCTCTGGCTATATATAAAACTAATGTACTGTTTGAGATTATAATAATACTCTTGCTTAAATGGACGTTTTATCGATCACAATTTTATAAGTATCAGATGAGTTGGTCTTATAGTTAAGCCGCAAATACACTTCGTTTGAAAGACATTTCTTGTATCATAATTTTAATACATATATCATTAAAAATTATAGAGAGGAACAGGAAACATGGATAAATTTTAAAAGTTAGAATTTAGCACCCCCATTAAATATACGGCTATAATCAAGTTGATACGCAAGTTCACAAGTTAAGAGCTATTGATGACTAAATTGGTAATCATTTCAAAACACCAGATGTATGTAACAAAATATTCTTCAAATTAATCTACAAATCAATCGTATAAAAAACATGTACTGTTTTAATTTTAAAAGATTTGAGATTATAATACTCTTGCTTAAGTGGATATTTGGTCGATAGACATGTTGGAAAAACGAACCCCAAAAACTAAAAGGTGGAACAGGAAACGAGCTGCTGAAAAGTAATAAAATTCAAGTGGTCGACCATAGTAGACGGTGACCCAAAGGCTCCCTTTTTATTGGCTACTACACTGAGATGTCGTGGAGGATGTCACTCTTTTTGCGGGATTGGTCTAATTACCCTTGATCTTAGACTTAGGTACCCCCATGTCCTGAGACATATGAGGCAGTCAAAGTGATTCATTGCATTCATAGAAATTTGCATTTGGCATATTTTTGACTGTTTTTGTAGCAAAAATATTTTACAACCCACAAACATTTATAAAGATGACTGTAAGTGGATATATTTGAAGCCTATGTCCCCATGCAAAAATTCTTTAGCAAGCTCCACTCTCCTCAATGGTTCACTTCAGAATGTGCAGCTGCCATTTCCGAGAGGAAACTAGCATTCTGTAAATTCGGCCGCCATAAGTCAGCTACTAATAGACATAAATTTATAGAGTCAAGAAATAATTGCAAGGCCGTGATAGGCGAAGCGAAGAGAAGGTATAATGAGTTAACTAAAAAACGCATCCAGTCACAGAAACTAGGTACTCGCGATTTCTGGAAGATCTACAATAGTGTAGTGAATAATGGTCAATCAACGATTCCCCCACTATCAAACCACAATGATGTCGTATGCACGGCCACTGATAAGGCTGAACTACTTGCCCAGCGTTTCGCTTCTAACTCTACTTTAGACTCAGATAACCACCCCCTCCCTGAATTCCCTTTGTGGACCAAAGTCACACTTGATAACCTGGTCATCACCCCATCCCAGGTCAGAGACATCATAAAAAACCTTGACACCTCTAAAGCTTGTGGGCCTGATCTTATACCTGTAATAGTAATAAAGAAATGTTCTGCTGAACTGGCCCCTGTCCTCTCCAAACTCTACAATAAATGCCTACCTGAATCTTGCTTCCCCGATAGCTGGAAAATTGCCTCTGTGCTACCAGTCTACAAGAGTTCTGGGAATAGAACCGACCCTCAGAACTACAGCCCAATCAGTCTACTGCCGATCTTTGCCAAAATCTTTGAATCCTTAATCAATCTAGCAATAGTATGGCACTTAGTTAATGCTAAACTTCTATCTGACCGCCAGTATGGACTTAGACAAGCACGATCTACTGCAGACATCCTAACGGTCACCTATGAACGCATGTATCATACACTCGACAAGGCAGGTGAAGCTAGGGCAGTAGCGCTTGATATATCCAAGGCCTTTGACAAGGTATGGCATAAAGGGCTTCTCCTGAAAATACGCTCATACGGTATTACTGGGAAACTACTTAATATAATTAGATCCTTCCTAAACAAAAGAAAAATCCAGGTTGTCCTCGATGGTCGTTCATCTAAGCAACATGACATAAATGTTGGTGTACCCCAGGGATCTATCCTTGGACCTTTGTTGTTCCTGATCTATATAAACGATCTCCCTGATGACAGAGTCTGAGATTGGTTTATTTGCTGACGACACCACCCTTTACTCTCACCATGTTGGCAAAACAGACGCGATCATATCCGAGGATATGGCCGAATCTTTAGAAAATGACCTCCAGGCTGTAGTGGATTGGGGTCATAAATGGTTGGTAACTTTTAATGCCACAAAGACAAAGCTACTGTCCTTCAACAACTACAAGAAGCCTCACCAACCACAAATAGCACACTACCTGAGAGTTCATCATTTAAACTCCTCGGCCTAACCTTCACAGGTAACATGAACTGGAACAAATACATTGAAGACATTGCCAAGGCTGCCGCAAAGAAGGTTGGCTCCCTCTAACGTGCTAGTAAACTCCTCACACCTGACATTATCCTGTATCTCTACAAAGCCACCATCCGCCCATGCATAGAGTATTGTTGTCACATCTGGGCTGGGGCATCATCTACTAGTCTCTCCCTCCTTGACAAGGTCCAAAAAAGAGTCGCCAACCTAATAGGTCCCTCACTGTCAGCCAAGCTCCAGTCCCTGTCCCATCGCCGCAATGTAGCATCCTTATGTTTGTTTTACAAATACTTCAATGGATTATGCTCCGATGAATTGGCTACTCTGGTGCCCCCTCGATGTAAATTCACTAGACTAACTTGACAATCAACTAAATCTCATTCATTCACTGTGGAGGTCCCCAGATGCCGGAGAGCCTTCTACTCAAATAGCTTCTTTCCTCGTGCTGCTGGCCTCTGGAACTCCCTTCCTGCCCCCTGTTTCCCCGACAGTACAGACATGCAGAAATTTAAAACTAATGTAAACAAACATCTCGCTGCGCAGATCCCAATTTAGGCTGAGCCCCCAACCTTCTCCCCTTTTCTTTTTCTCAGTAGCCCCTTACGACTACAGTGGCGGCCTGCCTTTTTTGGGGTGAACCATGTTAAAAAAAAAAAAATAAAAATAAAAATTACCCTTGATTCATGTAAGGGAGAGCGCTACTCTTTCTCCCGTATTTATCCATTCACCTTTGATCCTCATCTTATAATGCTGAGTATTTAGCAAGAGAGCATTAAGTATTATTTTTCAGTCTTTGGTACGACTCGACCGGGGATCGAACCTCAGTCTCCCGGCGTTTTAGCGAAAACACTAACCATTATGTCAAATGGGCCGGGTTCTGCATGTAACAAAAATCTCTTTGATATTTAAAAAGAAAACAGAATTTAGCACCCCCATTTAATATACGGTTATAATCATGTCGACATACCAGTTCAAAGTCAAGCGATGTTGAGTTTGACTAGTACGAAATTGGTGATCATTAGAGAAGACCAAGTACTGTACAAGTCTCTTCAAATTGATCTGCAAATCAATTGTATGCAAAAACATGTAAAGTTTTTGTATAAAAATGACCCAACCATGATCGAAACGCCATAAAAGTTAACAAGAATAGCAACCTTTGTTATGATTGTGGCATCACGGGTAAGTTAAATGAGATAAACATTGTGAACCCTAACCAGTAGAACAAGTGTCCCTTCCACCAGTTCAGTATTGAACCCCACCTGATTAGCATAATGGATATCATCACCGACTATGTAATCAGTTATCTATTGTGTTCACTTAGTTTTTCTATAGCAACTTGTGTTCAATAAATCGTTTGCAATCAATATTTTGTTTCAGTAAATAAGTAAAAGTAAAATGGTTGACGATAGGTAGGGTTGACTCAAAAATTGCTTTTTATTAGCTACTACACAGAGATGTAGGGGATGGGCGCCATTCCTTTCCAAGGATTACTCCACTTACATGATCCTTAGCTTATAATGCTGAATGTTTAGCAAGGGGGCATCAAGAACCATTTTTTTTAAGTATTTGGTATCACTCGACCGAGGACTGAACCCTGATCTCTTAGTCCATTAGGGAACACTCTTACTATTATGTCGAATGGGCTAGTTTGTTTGTTTGTTTGGTTTTACAGCAATGCAACCTTTTAGGTCATTTCATGCTGAAGATTATTTAGGATTTTCCATTGGGATTGATATATAGATATTAGGGTAGTTAGAGTGGTTTTTATAACATTTTTATATCTTTCATTTCTAGGAGTTTTGTTTTTATTGTGTTGATGGGTTATTTTTGTATTATTCAAATTGTGAATTTCATCTTTTAGAAGAGTTTTGGTATTTTATTTTTGTGGTTTGGATACTTGGTGTTTATATTTTGTTGTGGTAGCACTTAGCGATTCAGTTATTTGTGATTATTATTATGCAGTTGTATATTATATTCTTAGGGGGGGCAGTTATATTCTTTGGAAGAGACCTACTTCTTTGATGTAGGATAGGATTTTTCCAGTGTTATTTTCATCGAAAATTTCTTTAAGATTTTTCTCTTTGTAGTGTTTTTCTCTTATTTTTGCGAGGTCTATACAGTTGGTTAGTATGTGCTTTACAGTGAGTGGTGTTTGGCAGGGAAAGCATTGTGGTTGTATTTCTCCTTTTAGGAGGTAGGCATGTGTTAAGTGTGTATGGCCTATTCTTAGTCTAGTAATGATGCTATTTTGTTTTCTGCTGTATGTTTTTTGTTTTTTTTGCTTTGTTATTTTTGGTGCGATTTGATAAAGTTTATTGTTGGGGAAATTATTCCAATAATTTTGCCATTTATTTTGAATATATATGTTGATACTTCTTTTGAGGTCTGTGTACGGGATTTTGAAGGTGGGGTCGATAGGTTGGTTGTGGGCTGATTTTGCTGCGATGTCAGCAAATTCATTGCCTTGTATGCCAATATGGCTGGGTACCCAACAGAGTATGATTTCATTTTTATTCTTTAGTTGCTGGAGTTTCGTGAGTAGGTTTGCAATTAGGGGGTTATTTGTTTTTTTATTTTTGATTGCTATAATGGCAGATTGAGAATCAGTAAAGATGATGAACTTCGAGGCTTTATTTTCTTTGATTAGGTCTAGGGCCAGATTTATAGCATTGATTTCTGCACTGAAGATTGAACAGCTTTTGGGGAGGCATTTTGTTATTTTGTTTTTTTTATTTATTATGGCTGCACTAGTTGTTGTGTTGTTTTGTTTAGATCCGTCTGTATAAATATGGATGTGTTCAGGGTATTTTTCTATGATTTCCCAAAATTTTGTTTTGAAGTTTATAGGATGCGTTGTTGTTTTTTTGTATTTACAGAGACTTAAGTCTATTATTGGGTTTGTTATTTTCCATGGAGGTGTTTTAAAGAGAACAGTTTTATGTATTTGTTTTGTTGCTATATTTGCTTCGTTGCAAATTGATTTCATTCTTAGTCCAAAGGGTTTTATTGTATTTTCCTTTTGATTGAAAAGGCTTTCATAATTTGGTTTTAGGGTACTGTTATGTGCAGGATTGGTAGGGTTTGCAATTAATTTGGTATAGTATCTTAGAGCTAAGGTGAGGCATCTAAGATTTGGAGGAGCTTCATGTGCTTCAGTATAAAGGCTTTCCACAGGAGAGGTTTGAAAGGCCCCTAGTGCTAACCTTAGTCCAGAATGATATACTGGGTAAAGTGCTTTCAGGTATGATTTCCTGGCAGATTGGTATACGTAGCAGCTGTAGTCTAGTTTAGATCTAATTAATGTTCTGTGAATTTTGAGAAGAGTTTCTTTGTCGGCACCCCAGTCTGTGTGGGCTAGGACTCGCAGGATTTGTAATGATTTATTGCATTTATTTTTTATATAGTTAATGTGTGGTTTGAAAGTAAGTTTTTGGTCGAAGATAGTTCCTAGATATTTATATTCTTTTACGAAAGGGATTTTTTCCCCTTCGATTTTTAGAGATGGATCATTGTGGAGTTTTCGTTTATTGCAAAAGTGGATGCATTTGGATTTCGTTTTTGAGAATCTGAAGCCGTTTATAGTTGCCCATTCATTGATTTTATTTATATTTTGTTGGAGTTTTCTTTCTAAGATGTGGATGTATTTGGATTTATAACTTATAGAGCAATCATCCACATATAGGGAGCTGTATATATCTGGGGATAGTTGTTTTGTTATATCGTTAATTTTGATATTAAAGAGGGTAGTGGATAAAATACTGCCTTGAGGTACACCTTCCTCTTGATTTTGGGGGTCTGACATAGTTGATCCTATGCGAACTTTAAAGGTTCTATTTGTTAGAAAGTTTTGGATAAAATTTGGTAATCGGCCTTTCAATCCTATATGGTGGAGGTCTTTAATGATGCCATATTTCCACGTTGTGTCGTAAGCCTTCTCTAAGTCAAAAAATATGGTGGTTACATGTTGTTTTTTGATGAAGGCTTCCCTTATGTAAGTTTCTAAATTAATGATATGATCAATGCATCCACGATTTTTTTGGTATCTGCATTGATTTTTTGAAATTATATTGTTTGTATCTAGATACCAGATTAAGCGAGTGTTAACCATTCTTTCCAGAGTTTTGCATAAGCAGCTTGTTAAAGCTATTGGTCGGTAGTTTTCCGGATTTGATGTATCTTTTCCCGGTTTTGCTATGGGAATTATTGTGGCTTGTTTCCATGTTATGGGGAATTCTTTTTCTATCCATATTTTGTTGAACATTTGTAGGAGGAGTTGTAGTGATTCAGGAGGTATATTTTTTAAGAAACTGTAGTGGATTTCATCTGGTCCCACAGCTGAGTTGTGGGATTTTTCGATGGCATTTTTAAGTTCATCTAGTGAGAAGATATCATTGTAGGGTTTTTGGTTATTGGAGTTGAAGTGTAGTTTGTATTTTTCTTGATTTTCCTTTAATATTTGGAATTGTTTTTTATATTGTTTCGATGATGAATTGTTAGCAAAGGTTTCGGCCAGGGTATTAGCTATGTCTTTAGTTTCAGTTATTTTGTTGTTTTTAGTGAGGAGGTGTTTGTTTGGGGCGGGGTTATCTTTCCCGGCAATTTTTCTAATCATTTTCCAGATGGTTTTAGGTTTGGTGGAGGTGTTGATTTGATTGATGAATTGTTGCCAGCAAGTTTGTTTTGATTCTTTTATTGTTTTACGTGCTTTTGCTCTTAGTTGTTTATATTGTATGAGGTTATCGCTTATGGGTTGCATTTTGAATTTTCTTAGTGCTGCTTTTCTTTTTCTGATGGCTTTTTTACATTCTTGGTTGAACCATGGTTTATTTTTTTTTTTTGGAGGACAATTTTTGGGGATGCATTCTTTAGCTATTAGGATTAGGGTTTGGGTGAAGTTTTCTATTGATTGGATTTTATGTTCTATTAATTGTTGTGAGCATAGTTGTTTGAATTTAGTCCAGTCTGCTTTGTTTGTATTCCATCTTGGTATATTGTTTTGAATAGTTTTATTGTAGTCAATTATGATGGGGAAGTGATCGCTTCCGCAGGTATCATCATAAGTTTTCCATGTATACTCTAAGAAGCTTGATGGGTCACACATGGTTAGATCAATGGCGCTGGTTGTACCATTTGTTGGGTTTATATAGGTGGGTTCTTTTTGGTTGAGAAGGCATATGTTGTTATTGTTTATAAATTCTTCGATTTTGTTTCCTTTGGAGTTAGTTGATTTGCATCCCCATAAGGTGGAATGGCTGTAAAAGTCACCTAGAAGGATGAAGGGTGAGGGTAGTTGTTTCACTAGGTTTTCTAATTCGATATTGTTTATTTGTTCATTGGGGGGTAAATATAGAGAGCAAATTGTGACGGTTTTTTGTAGTGTGACTTGAACTGCAACTGCCTGAAGATTAGTTTGGACGGAGAGTTTACTTTTTTGAATGTCATTTCTCACTAGAATAGAGGTGCCTCCATTGGCTCGTTGGCCTGTATCATGAGTGTAATGATACTGTTCATAATTTTTGGTTTTTAGCTGGTTATTGGGTTGTAAGAATGTTTCTTGTAGGCAGATGACGGTTGGGTTGAATAATGAAATGAGTATTAGGAGTTCGTTAAAATTGGGTTTGATACCTCGGCAATTCCATTGAATAATATTTTGAGCTTTTTTATTGCCTTCAGCCATTTTGTTTGTCTGGAGGGGTTTTGTCTTCTACCTCCATTTCCTCCAGTGTTTTTTTGTTTTTTTCTTTTGAAGTTGATTGGGATCTAGATCTAGGTTTGTTATTTGGTTTTTCTTCGGTTTTCGCTTTATTGGGTGATGATGGTGTTGTTTCAATTTGTTTGTTTGTAGGGGTTGCTTTCATTTGATATGTTTTTTCTTTTTTCTTATCTGGTTTAATCTGAGTTTTTTGGTTTGTTGGTTCTTTTTTTTTGTGGGTTGGTTATTTCCAGCATTTAAGATGAGTGATTTTATTTCTTTCATTAGGTCTTTCATCTCTTTAATTAATTGGAAAAGTTCTTCAGTTTTTATTTCTGGAGGGTTTTTTGTATCTCTTTGACAACTTTGAATTTTTGTGTTTATTTCAGCTTTCTTGATTACTTCCGAGTATCTTGTGTTCATGATTTTTCTTGCCTCCGGGAAAGTTATATTTTTTGTATACTTTATTGTTGTTATTTCTTTTTCTTTTAGCCAAATTTTGCATCCTTTGAAGTTAGCGGAATGGTTTTCATTACAATTTGTGCATTTAGGGTCTTTTTTGCAATCATTATGCTGTGAGTCTTCACCACATCTTACACAGATTGGTGGTTTGGTGCATTTGGATTGGTGATGTCCAAATTGTTGACAGTTGTAGCACCTTAGAGGGGATGGTATGTATTTTTCTACATTTATTTTTAAGTATCCAATTTTAATTTCATTTGGTGTAATTGTGGAGTTAAAAGAGAGTATATATGTATTTGTTAATATAGTTTCTTCATTTCGTTTTATATATATTCTTTTTACTTCTGTAACATTTTGGGATGAAAGGTTAGTTAAAATTTCCTCAGTGGAGCAATTTGCTAGTTCATTGCATCTGATGACTCCTTTTGAGGAGTTTAGATATGGGTGGACATAAGTTTTAATTTTAATATTGTTAAAGGTTTGCCATTTTAGAATTTCTGTTGCTTGTGATTTTTCTTTTAGTTCAATAAGTATAGTGTTGTTTTTTAAACGTTTTATCATTTTGGGTTTTATCTTTTCAGAAAAAATTTTTTCAATTGTGAAAGGTGAGATTTTATTTATTTCATTCTTTTCAAGGGTTTCCATCACTAGGAATATGGTTGAGTTTTCATTGATTGAGCATTCTTGTTCATCTTCTGAACTTGAAGAGCAGGAAACTTCTAGAAAACTTCTTTTTTTGGGGGGTATTTTGGGGGGAATGAAAGCCATAAATAAAGTGGGAATTTTTCATCATCCTTGCTCCCCACCCACCTCGGAGCCCTATATGGGAAGTGCCTGGGGGGAAACCCATTCGCCCAAGCTCAACAGGGATACTCGGATGATATACTTGATTTCAGTGTTTTCTATGAGCACCTGTTTTTCTCTGATATTACTATGGGGTTTGTAGCAGTATAAGAGGTTTGCAGCCATGTCATGGATATACTCACTTAGTCAATTGACCCTCAGCCACTGCTTTCCACCATATATGGTGGGGCTTGACGTGACCAGCCGATTGGTCGGAGCGGGCCTTTCCGACCGCCTGTCTAGCCGAGGTAAGGACCAAAGTGGTGTGTTGGGAAGGAGAGGAACTCATTTCTATCCTCTACAACCCTCAACCACCAGGATTCCGTTCCAAGGTTTCACAGGTCACCACCCACGGCCAACAGGTGGCCCCATTTGGGGATTTTAATCAGATTTAGTTATTTGGGGAAATAAGTTTTCATGCTTCAAGTTGTTTATATCTTCAAATATCTGCTTGTACAGTTGTTTGGTTTGGTTATCTCAAGTTATGAAGCAGGTAGAGAAGTGGGGGAGAAAGGAAAGGAGAAGGGAGGGGATGGGGGAATGTTGTTTTCGTTTATCGTTTTGCAGAACATGATTAGGTTTTGCAAAAGGGAATAGAAAAAACAAAAAACAAAAAGATATCTATGTAGGTGCATTTCGTCTCAGGAAGCCAGTAGACAGCCTGATCTGGTAGCACCAGGAATGGGCTAGTAAAAACGTACATTTGTATGAATCAGAATTATACGACATTTTTGCCAACTTGATTCTTTTGTTGGAATTTATTTCTCCAATTCTAGAAAGAAATGGGTACTTATGTTAGATAGCTAAGGGGGTGTTTGGATGGAAGGGTTTGAGTGACATCCTAAAGGTCAGAAGTAACCTCAAAGCAGAAGTCGATGAAACCACGTAACTTCTAGTTGGGGAAGGGTCTGTCTCTTTTTGGCTAACAACTTAAGCAAGCGGACTCGAACGTGGCCGTTCCCTGAGGAGCCCCAGCAAGAGTGGGGGCAGTCAAGTACAATGTAGCTAGCTGTAACAACACAAGTGATCTATTTGTCTATCTGTATGTCTGTCTTTCAATCTTACACAAGTCGCTCTGATGTTTTATGTGACTGTCTCTCTTTATAAATAAACCTTTATTATAAACTGAATATTGGCGTCGACATGTTTTTTATCATCAAACGAAAAGGATCTGGGAACACAGTGGTGACACGGGTGTATAAAAGATTTATACACCCATCGGTAAGTAAAAATATTACACTTACAGGAGGGACCACATAAAGGTTGCCGTCATCCATAGTGAAAGTGGTGCTATGTAATCGATATGATTCAATTCGAACTTGGCACTCCTGGTCGTCAGTCCACGTTGGTATCCACTTAATCACAGCCACCTCCCTTCGTTTCGCTATGAAATAATCACAGTTGATATGCAAAAAAAAAAAGAAAAGCAAAGACTAACCAAATCAGACCAGTATTGAACTGCTTACCCTCAAGCATGTCTATTTTTATTTGAAGAAACTTGTGATTTAAGTTTTTTTTAAATTAATTTAAGGCTAACATATTTAAATGTATTCAAATGATTCAAATTTATTCACAATTCAAAAGAATGTTTACTCATGCACATAATTGTGCAGCTGGGGCACTCGAAACTTTTGTACTCCCTACACTGAACAATTTTGTTCTAAAAACATCTGACGGTTAAGAAAGTGTTGTTTTTGCCATAGGAAGTAGAACATTTAATTGAATTTGGTGTTAACAATACTTTAATCGATAATATTTCCTGCAGAAGTTCAAATCACATCAGTGAAAGCAAAACGATGATGTAGTATGTTTGCATACACATTACCTCATCTTTAACCTAACCCTAACATATTCCTTCATCTTTATAAATAAACTAGACAAATGCCCGTCCCAGAACTGGTATAAGCAATATTGTAGCATTAATTTGTAATTTTAATTTGTGTGTGTGTGTGTGTGTGTGTAGGGGTAGGTACGGGTGTGTGGGGAGGGGGTAGGTACGAGTTCAGGAGTACACAGCCTAAATGGTAAAGTTTACAAAGAAATGCTCACGTTACTCACCATGTTGCCGAGAATATGTATCCCATAATTCATAATTTATAAGATCGTTACTTAAGGAGTTTACTCTAGACATACAAATTATTGACGCTCATCGGTACTGTTAACATTTTATAACATAATATAACTCAAAATTTGATGTAGAACAATTTTTTTATGTATTAATTTTTTTGTATCTTGTTAATGTAAAAGGTTTTTTGAAACTAAAATTCTGGACAACGTCGGGTAGGGAGAGCTAGTATAGAAAGTTAACTTTATCTGAGAAAACAGGATAAGCACTTTATTTACCTCTTGTCTAAGAGGTTAGACACAAGGTCAAGTGTGGGTTGTGTATGAAAGTGTTTCTACGGAACGAACTGGATTCAAACCCGGAACATCCGAGTCCTCAGTCCGAATCGTTAACCACTTAGCCACCGTGCCATCTCCGGGTAACTATAATAAAGCCCACTCCCCATTAAGTGGGAAAATTTACAAAAAATAACGTTTCCACGTTACTTACAATGTTGTTTAGAATATATATATTCCATAATTCATAATGGTCGATTCATTAGTTTAGTAGGGAATCCCATAAATGCACATATCAACATATATACATGCCTAACTTTATACATAGCGACACTAGCCAGCATTTAAAACGGACGTTAAACCAAATATAATGATGATAATAGCACTATACCCGTCCCAGGATGGGTATAATGCTAGTTAATAATAAAAAAAGTTGCCGAACATGAACAGCTTTGCTCAATATTTATTCCTGTTATGAAGATCTAAATCAACATCCTATTAAACCTTACTTCTAGAAACCTTCTTCCAATTTTGATCAAAATACATAAGTCTGTTGCTAGAAAAATGTATACAATTTGAGAGTTAAGCTCAAAGGGTCTAAAAAGTAGTTGAAATTCAAAGACTATTGCTTAATTAGTGTTCAATAACTATGGATTAACTTTCATGTTAAACACGGATATTTGAGTTTTTAAATGTGGGGTACTATCCACCGTATGTCCATTTCAACTTCCTTTAAAAAACTACAATTTTAAGGAATATTTATTAATTGATGACTAATCCTTATGCCTATTCGTAATAATCGATCAATTAGTTTCAAGGTTTATCCAACACAAGCATGTATACTAATATATATATATATATATAAATATATATGCATACAAATATATATATATATATATATATACAAATATATATATACAAATATATATATATATATACAAATATATATATAGTATATATATATACAAATATATATATACAAATATATATATATATATATATACAAATATATATATATATATATATTACAAATATTATATATAGTATATATATATATAGTATATATATATTATATATGTATGAATAATACAAATATATATATATATATATTATACAAATACAAATATATTATATATATATATACAAATATATATATATATATATATACAAATATAATATATATATATATATACAAATATATATATA
Organism: Sepiola atlantica; assembly: GCA_963556195.1. Classification (NCBI taxonomy): domain Eukaryota; kingdom Metazoa; phylum Mollusca; class Cephalopoda; order Sepiida; family Sepiolidae; genus Sepiola; species Sepiola atlantica. The sequence goes on along the minus strand of OY744530.1, from coordinate 51,396,862 downwards.
TATATATACAAATATATATATATTATATATATACAAATATATATAGTATATATATATATACAAATATATATATATATATATATACAATATATATATATTATATATTATACAAATATATATATATATATATATACAAATATATATATATATATATATACAAATATATATATATATATATATACAAATATATATATATAATATATATATATATATACAACATATATATAATATATATATATACAAATATATATATATATATATATACAAATATATATATATATATATATTCAAATATATATTATATATATATATATATATACAAATATATATATATATATATATACAAATATATATATATATATATATACAAATATATATATATATATATATATACAAATATATATATATATATATATACAAATATATATATATATAGTATATATTATACAAATATATATATATATATATATACAAATATATATATATATATATATATATATACAAATATATATATATATATATATACAAATATATATATATATATATATACAAATATATATATATATATATATACAAATATATATATATATATATATACAAATATATATATATATATATATACAAATATATATATATATATATATACAAATCTATATATATATA
>OY744530.1:51331199-51388699 GCA_963556195.1 Sepiola atlantica | reverse complement strand
GTAAGGTAACCTTTGTTAATTTGACCCATTTAAAAGTAGAGAATGCCAAAACCCTTCTCAAATATAAGGGATTGATACCCATTGGCTGATGGAGAAGGATTGCTTGGGGACAGGAAAACTAATAGTAGCTAGAGTAAACACTGGATATAAAAGCATCCTCACATCCACACAATTAGCCTGATGATTTCTCTCGGGAACGGAACAAACACTTCTGTAGTTTACTTGCCATAAATATATAAATATATTTTCTAATATATGTGTATCGAGGCAGCATTTTTTCTTTAAGACACGTATTATTAAAAATAACCGACAATTTTTGTCTGGCTATTTTAGTGTTGATCCCTTCAATTTTCCGGATTAAAATCTTAATCTCGGAAGGAAATTGGCTGATGAAACTGCCATAGTGTACATTATTCCACTGACGATGGACCCAGACGGGTCAGAAAGTACTCTGGACCAACATGTACACTATGGCAGTTTCATCAGCCAATTTCCTTCCGAGATTAAGATTTTAATCCGGAAAATTGAAGGGATCAACACTAAAATAGCCAGACAAAAATTGTCGGTTATTTCTAATATATATATACATATATATATATATTTCTTGAAAGTGCATGTATGTTCGTTGTAAAGTCTAAATAAATATAAAAAAAGTAATGTTTATATTTCATTTTATATTTAAGAACACGTATTTATAAATAACATTCTTAACTACTATGTCTTCAAGAATTTTATTGTATTTTCTGTCTACTTGTACCTAAAATTAAGCTGTTTTAACATTTAAACTACATATAGTTACACATTTACATTAAACATAAATTATTTAACAATTCATCTGATCATACCAATGATATTAATTTTATATTAATCTCGTTGTTTATCTCTGTGTGTACACAATCATTTTATTTACTGCTTCAATTGCTATTCATTAATTTTCTAAGTTATGAATATTTGATATCTAATTTATAAAGTGTTGTCCTCGTGCGAGACTATTTCATTCTGTCCACGTGAAAACAATGTCTGTGTTTTATTGTATCGAAGTCACAGCCCACGCGGTCGAAAACATAGAATGCGAAGGAATACGTGATAACATTTAAACTTTATTAATGTATGCCGAAAGGACATAAAAGTCATTAGTAAATAGGACATTAACATAATAAATATATGAACAGGAACGTTACATAGGAATAACATTGATCTTAAATGCAGGAATACATATAACCTCATACAATATAACATTCAAGCGTTATTCAAAATACGATGAAAAACTGGACGCATGCAATGTAATTGTTCTTATATGTAACTCAAATATAGTGACTAGCAACTGGGGTATTTACATTTACGAAAAAAGTTTGTTTATGGTTTGAACTCACGCTAAAAAAAGCAGAACGTCAGACAGACGCTGATTCATTGAAAGATTTGACAATAACAGTATTAGTTTCGTTTCAAATTGAGGAGGGAATTTTAAATAGTAAAGTGTATGACGATTTAACTTCGTAAGGCAACGTTCATACGTACACAGAAAATCGGGGTCAGGGGTTCAGCGCATGTACTCAGATGTCATTTAGACCTGCTGTATGATAGGAACGGACGTGACGTTACATGATTTAGAGAGGGAGAGAGAGAGCAGACGGCAGTTCGCTGGGAAACTCTGAATCACATGTATAAAAATGACTTAAGAATCGATTATACCCTAAGGGGATAAAGCCTCAGGTATCTGTAGCTCCGGAATTTTCTCCTCCTCCGCTACTAGCAGAAAAGAAGGCGACGTCAACAGCTTAAAAAAATTGTCCTCTAAATTCAAAGCATTCTTCTTTTGTTCATGCTATTGTGAAACTTATACCCAGGTGCCTCAGTGACAGGAGGAGCGGTTACACAAGGTATGATTTAATTGTACTGTTATGATTTGTTGGTTTGTATTTGATAACAAACATGTATTTTATTTTATCGTGACCTATAGAGAGGGGTATATGCAACAATGAGAAGGCCAAACCACTTGATCACAGCGCCTCCTAGTGTTGGATCCAATTATCAACCCTAAAAAACAACTCTGGCCATAACAATGTGTTTCCATACCACTGGTATCATTATTAAGATAAGATTATTCCAAATATTTATATATATTTGGATTATAGTATAATGTCCTAAAATATAATAGAGGTGCAAGACCTATTTTCCAGCACTCTTGGATCCAGAGCTACGCTAGATTAATCCTTTTGCCGGATCTCCTGTTTTCATGTTTTATAATAATTCATCAACACACACGCAAATAATTATACACCTACCATGTCTCTAACCCATCAGGGATTGCTAGACACTAAAACACATTAAATATAAGTGATTAAATTAAATTAATATATATGTTATATATAAATAAATATATGTGTTATCGTTGTTGTATTGCTTGGGGAACGTTCAGGAAGATTCTGCCAATCCTTACATCTAAGTACATTTCTTTCAGGACTCAGGTCAAGGTTTTTAAGCCTGTGTTTGCTCCGGCATCTGGCATGGTCGTGAGACATGGACCCCAAACGCTTATGATTTACAGTGGCTAAAGCATAATGACCATGTGGCAGCAAACTAGAGGAAAGATTCCCTTCAGCCAGCTTGATATTGGTGGGATTTTTTATGTGATCGGTGTATCAGATGATTTGGCAATGACGAAGGAATTTGCATGCTGTACAACTCAGTAACACATACGGATACCCCAGGCACGAGGGTGCATGGAAGATCAAGGAAAACCTGGCTTCAGTGTGTACGAAGTGACTTGACTGCTTGCAGCATGACTGGTATCAAACCTATGGAGCGGACCCATGGCCATCCCTACTACAGGCCAGGCAATCGTGCAACTGGGGTCTTTTACTGGGGGCCATGTGAATTTTCTTAAATATTCGATATAGAAGTTGCAAACAAAGGTAAAATTCCTCTGTGAGATTAGTTTGATGTTTTTATGTGTTTTACATACCAAATAATAAGAACCACAATGAGCTAATTTATAAATTTTACAATTATTGACAAATTCCTATAAATGAAAAGACAGGTAATTTTTAATAAACAAAGGCAAATGCATATTTCAATGAAGAATTTTTATTTCAATGTTGGGGTCGTTTTTGAGAATTTGTACTTATGTAAAAAGATCATTACTTGTATATTGTGGTTAAAAAGAAAAAAAGGATCCGCACCAGTTGATGATATCAAGCAGAGAAACAGTTTGTTCAAATGTGATATGTGTTTTACTAACCAAAAACTTAAACTGTCCTCATTTTGATTGTTTCAAACACAACATTTTGGCTATAGTCTTCATTTCACATCATAAAATAATTCAAAAATAAAGTTCAAACTAAAATTTCAGCATCCAAATCTCTAGTGTGGTCTTGTAGTCGATTAATTTAAGCAAACAAATTCACTGAAAATGGAAGATGGAATTAGAAAAAATAAACAGATTTACTGAAATGGAAGATGAAATGTGATAATACAATGCCCATAGATTAAATAGGTTTAATTAAACATCTATAGATTATCCTATAAAATGGACAGGGTTCACAGCAATGAGTTACGATAACCAGAATGTTATGGCAAAATAAGGAGGACACTACTTACAAAAATTTCTAAGGAAAGTTATTCACCTCAAAATCTAAAAGGAGTAATTAAAACTTCTTATTTTAATGTCTCACTAATGACTTGTTATCATCAAGAATCCACCCCAAAGAGTATTCTTTCTTTTTGCGGTATAGAAAAGAGAAAAGGCACTCCCCGGATCTCCATGCTCCACTATAAAAGAAAAACTCAAAAATTAAAAAAATCATTTTATTCTTCAAAAAGTTTGTACACAATGGTATTGCAGAAACAGTGAGTCCTGTGTTTCTAATGATCAATTACCTTTTCTAACTGATTATAAAGCACAAACAACAAACTCCTGTATTTAAAAAGAAAGTGAGTTTACCTTTTACAATAAATTAGAAAAAAAGCTTTGACATATATATTCGCACCATATCACAGAATCAACGAATCCTTTGTTTCTAATGATCAATTATTTTTCACTGATCAACAAATATTTTTACTGATGAAAATTTAGAAATAAAAGCTTCAAAATCCATATTTATACCATACTGCAAAATGAACAAACAGATTAATTCAATAATAAAACTATTTTGACTTCAACATGTATTTTACACCAGGCTCTTGCAGAAATAATTAGTTTCTTTGTTCTTACAGATCAATAATTATTTATAATTGATCAGACTGCTAAAATTTCAAGATAATTTCAAAACCTTTAGTGCTGGTTCTTTACTTGACTTGGGAGACTGAAACAAACAATAATTCTTGAAAAATATATTTGATAATATAATTCCATGCACTCTCTTTGTATTGAAATGATACATTTCAGACACCAACATGAACATTTTTGTTAAAGAATTTCTGCAAACCTTTGATTTGACAGCATTAAACATTATGAAACAGGAAAACACCCACTGAACAGTGGTATCCAGTGGAACTTTTAAATCATCACGATCTATTTCTTTCAAAACACTTCCATACTCATGATAATAAAAAGCAGTATAATTGAATATTTCCTCCTCTGTAAGACAATCTTTTCGTGTGACACATATCACATTTGAACAAACTGGTTCTCTGTTTAATATCATCAACTGGTGCGGATCCTTTTTTTCTTTTTAACCACAATATACAAGTAATGATCTTTTGACATAAGTACAAATTCTCTAAAAAAAAACTCCTACATTGAAATAAAAATTCTTCATTGAAATATGCATTTGCCTTTGTTTATTGAAAATTACCTGTCTCTTCATTTATAGGAATTTGTCAATAATTGTAAAATTTATCAATTAGCTCATTGTGGTTCTTATTATTTGGTATGTAAAACACATAAAAACATAAAACTAATCTCACAGAGGAATTTTACCTTTGTTTGCAACTTCTATATCAGATATTAAAGAAAATTCACATGGCCCCCAGTAAAAGACCCCAGTTGCACGATTGCCTGGCCTGTAGTAGGGATGGCCATGAGCGGACCGCATTAAGAGCAGGCATAGGACGTTGCTTAGTGTTGACCACTCCGGAGTCCAGGACACTTGCAGTACCATAAATACCAAAACAGGAGGATGGATGAAGATGATGGATGATGATGATTAGTTGATAAGGATGATGGATTGATAAGGATGAGTTTAACATCAGGACTAGAACTTGAAATTGACTGAAGTCATAACTAAGATTAAATATAAACAAAATAAGATATAATCTCAAAATAAAGGGAGACTATCAAAAGTGCAAACAAAAGAATTGATGACACGCTACAGGCAGCTAGTCTGGCTGTAGCAGGATTATCAAGGGACAAAAAGAGATGCCAGACCATTGGTGACCGGAAAATCAGTATTTGGTCTTTTGCCTTGAAGCAAAGTGTAGCATCTGTTCTGATACTTTACGTCATCTTGTCTGTCCTCAGTCAGTGAAGGAGAAATCCTTCCGGACTGAGGTATTTTAAAAATTGTATCCATATCCAGAGTGCCCCTTTTGGGAAGGGATGGATGTTTTTCCCCACATTAAATAGATACCTTGTATCTAACTCTGCCCTCGTGGGAAAGCAAAACGTTCCACTTCATCACGCCCACCGTATCTGAAATCGGAAATTACGAATCGGGTGTTAATCCCCCAAAAAATCTCCAATTATTTTTTGGCTTCATAGCTTTTAGTGGAATGTTTATTTTTCGCATTTATAAAAAAAAGTTTGAATTTATTTTTTTTAATAATTGTTTGTTACTTTGTAATATAATTATATATGGTTAATCATTAATAATTCAATTATTAAAAAAATATTTTCAAAATAAAAAAAACATTCCAGTTATAAAAAAAAAAAAATTATTTTATTTTTGTTAATAATTTTATAAAATTGTTGAAAACAAATTATTTGGCAAAAAAAAAAAATTCGACCTAAAATATAATTGGGGATTTTATTTTTGATTAACACTGGTTATTAATTTCCGATATGGCTGCCGTAGCCATAGTAAAATGGAGACTTTTATTTTACTATGAATTTACCCAGATTAGATTCATCTTGTTAGAATATTTTTTCTGGTTCAGCTAGTTTGGATTTGTCTTGTTGGAATGATACAGAGGGGACTTCGACGCATCTGTATTTGAACCCAAAAACTAAAATGTTTATATATTTCACCAGTTGACTTTGCTCAGCATCTGAAGATCTTTGCTGCTTTTTGTACTCCACCTCTGTGAGGCTTGGTTTGAATTCCAGACAAATTTTGAAAATGCTACTAAAGATTTTTTGTAGAGTTAACAAAGGTAATATGTAATAGGGGAATTATCGATTTCTCGTCGCTTGTTGGTAATAACTTTATTTTACAGCGACTTCTAAACTTCTTAACGTTAAAAGCTCGACTCAATGGGGCGCCGTGTGAGTAAATATAACAAATAACGGTTTAAAAAAAGGAAAACGTAATGCTAAGTAAATGGCTACAACCACTGCAGTTTTGCTTCAAAAAGGAAATCGATACTCATTTATTTAAGGATATCAGACATAAACCAGACAGCCATTTTTTTCCTAATGAGTCACCACATATAAAGGCCCAAAACTACTTGAGGATAAGGGTTTATGAGATGGATAGATTGACAGTTGAATTATGATAAATACTATGAGAGGATTGGAAATATACCATAAGTATACCACATACTCAAAACAGTCCACCCATCATCAACCGGTTTATTTGTTTAACCAGACCACAATTAAACCTCTGATGAGGGTGGGGGCCTGATTTTCTAGTCTCGATCCAAGTCTTCCCCTCCATTCTTGTCTTTTTGGTGAGGCCTGATGGAATCCATACCAAGAAAACAGCAATTATTTTCTTCTTTGTCAGAAACATCGTTCATGGAATCTGAGGACTAAATGACAAAATAGAAAGGAAGTAAGAATTACGAGGTTGCCAAAAGTAAACCTATGGTACACTTTCTACTCTCAATGAGCAATTTTAGTTACAAAAGTTAAAGTTACCAAGATTTAGGCAATCTCATATTAAAAAAGATTATTGTTAGAAATGTTGACAATATTAATTGTTATTTTTTCACTCATAATCGATTATTGTTCTTTCTTTGTTAAGTTTTATTTGCTGAAAAAATTTGAAGTTGCTATATCGATAAACACATTGATTTTGCAGGACCGATAATGAGAATAAGAATGACCAGTGAAAAAATTAATAAAAAAATAAACAAGACTAGCAGAATCGAAAGGTCAGCATATGTTTCGTATTTTTTTAGATGAGGATTGATGATTCATTTTATTTGAATTATTAGGACTACTGCCTTCATCTTGGATGTTAGTCTCACAACGTTTTAGCCGATGTAACACCCGACCTTCTTCAGATATGTTTTGTCAAACTCTGGTACATGTATAGAATTTTGCATGGAACCCTTTTTTTTAATTCATTGTTCTCATTCTGTCAGCACTGACCGGGTAACGGTCTAAAAAAAAATAATTTTATTTTTAGGAGAAGACTATCACTTAGAACTGATTATTCCTCAACACTCTATCCATTGTGCTACAGGTCAATGTCCAGTTCGAAATTCCATACAGATTTCTAGCTTCTACATAAAGTTTGACAAGACGGCTGAAACGTTGTGAGAATAACATCCAAGATGAGTAATCTGAAGAATCCAAATAAAATAGGTTAAAGTATAACTGCCATCCTTATTCTTAACAAAATAAATGTTGTACAGATAGTCATATTGTGGTTAGTTGATAAGTGGATGCCAAGTCTTTGCTACATAGACTTCAGTCGGCTGCAGGTGGTATGGATCTCTATGTCAACGCATAGCCTGAGTTAATATTCTCTCTCTCACATCAAGTCAGTAACTTCATCTACCATGGCAGCAATTCAGCTTTCACAGAAGCTGTTGTTAAAACAAGAATTGGTAAATCATAGGGTTGCACTTGACAATTTGAATGTTATATGGAAATCTGCTTTGTCTGATAATATCAAACAAGGGTTAGGGTTATCAAATATCAAACAAGACTTCTTCCAACCAGCCATTCGATCTGTGCTCTCAATTCTGGACACTCACCAAAAAACGTGAAGCAAAGCTTGACAGCACCTATGCCCGCATGATATGAGCCATCCTGAATATTGCCTGGAAAAAGCATCCGATGAAACAACGAAAGTATGGCAAGCTCACCTAAAAAAACCCATCAGAGAATACCGCATTAGATTTGCAGGTTGCAGCTGGTGGAACAAGCAAGAACTTATCAGTTATCCATTGTTATGGTCACATAAATATGGCTTCACCAACATTGGCCAACTGTGTGATGATATGGAATGCAACTCCAAAGATCTGAATGCAATGAGTGATTGTGATGCATGGTGAGAGAGAGTCAGAACTATCTGTTCAAGCATATCCTAATGCTGATAATGAGTTGACAAAGTGGAAGGAGCAGCTGGAATGGGCTGTAGTTGGAGCAAGCTGAAGCTGCAAACCGTAGAGAGAGCAAACTGAAGCTGCAAACCGTAAAAAGAGCAAGCTGGAGGTAGTAGTTAGGGTGAGCTGGAGCCAGAGAAAGCTGGAACGGGCTATGGTGTTACGTTGGATAACTCCCAACTGCAGAGTCTTAGTAAGTAAGTTACAACAAATGAATTGCGTTGTATGTTAATATAGTCCTGGGACGCAGGAACAGACACTACTCATATCAAATCATTGAGTACCGGAAGGTCAGGGAGCAGACTTGCAATATGAGCAAAAAACCCAGTATATCTCCCTGATGAAGGAAATAAGGGTTATATATATATATATATATATATATATATAATGACTACAGTCAAGCTGTGACGGTTCTATGTTGATATTTTTTAAGAAACGGGAAGCATACTGGCTAGTTCTTACATATTGGGATTGTATGCCATCCAGTTGAGCCAATCTTGACTTCACTATCCCATCCATTCACTGTGGAAGTCCCCAGATACCGAAGAACCTTCTACTCTAATAGCTTCTTTCCTCGAGCTGCCGGCCTATGGAACTTCCTTCCTGCTCCCCGTTTCCCCGACATGCCTAAATTTAAAACTAATGTGAACAAGCATTTCGCTGCACAGCTCCCACTTTCGGATATCCCCCTAAACTTTCATCCTAATTCTCAGTAGCCCCTTAGATCTACAGTGGCAACTTACCTAATTTGGAGTGAACTAAATTAAAAAAATAAAAATGTTAAAAACAATGAAAAAAAAAATGAATGTTTTGTTTTGATTTAAGAGGAAAATGTATCATTACTTGACTATTGTCCTTAGACTTATATTTAAGCAAAACATTACTTTTCATTCATCAGTTTAAAAATTGTTTTTAAGTTTCATAATTACTTTCAAATTTCAAAGTTTCACAATATAGTAAACAAAAATCAGCCATTTTAACTTATTGTGAATAGATTTTAAAATGGTTGACGTATTAATTATAGTGTCATCGTGACAATTCGAAAATAAAAATCCATTTACTATATTTTTTGCGCCTTTACAAAAAAAGCGCACAGGGCTCCCACCCCAACCATGTGTCAGACCTCTACAGATTCTCATTTATTTCTAAACCATTGCTGCATTAAACTAAAAAAAAACAACAAAAAAAGGAACATTGAAATTCGTTGAAGCAAATCTCCAATCGAAGAAACGGTTTTCTGTTGTAAGGAGTCCAAACATTGTAAGGATTTCTATTCAACTAAGAAAGCATTCATTTCTGACAAAGGGGAATTGAAAGTATTTTTTGATATTAAGTCATCCGAAATGACATGGACAGAATCACAAAATAGTTTATGACCTCCAACTAAAGATCAATAAATGTTCGATGAAGAATTTAATAATTTATGATCAAATAACTTTGTCTACAAATGTTTATAAATGCTTTGTGGATCCTAGGTATGACCTTAAAGTGCATCCGTCTGGTGTGCGAAGACCCAATTAGGGAGCTTTGGAAAGTGGAGTTACCCCTTAGTTGCCGTTACTCCCAAGTCCATTCTGACCCAGCGTGGTAGTACCTGTCAAGATTTTATTTACATGGGTTAAACAGAATTGTTTCGGACAAGACACTAATGACAGCTCCTTGGCCATTTGTAAATAAAAAACGTCTAAAAACCGAGGATAACGGTAAGTAGGATTGCCCATAGAGTAAATGTGGTATTGTAGTGACTGGAACTAGTTTAGAGAATAGACAAAGAATGCGACAGACGATCCCTATCCATCCCCACCCAATTTTGGCCTTGTGCCACATCTTGTTATTTTGTAAAGAATATTGCTTATGTGAAATTTAAAACAAAATCTTTTAAGATAAATAAATTGACCTTTTGATTTTCTCCATTAAAACAATCATTCACATTGGTTTCAATATGCAGTACGTTCGTTGAAGCACATTCCATGGATTTGTTTATTTCTTTGTTGGTGTTTAAGGACCTTTCAACCATTATCAGATCATCCCAGGTCAAACTTTTTATTTTTATTTTTTTCGAACCAAATAGTTTTACAATGTTTCTTCTTTTGTAAAGGTAAAGTGTGGGATTTGACTATTCAGAATGTGTGAGTGATTTTTTTTATATTTAAATTTTGGTATGCCATTTCGCTTCTATTAGGTTGTTTAAGATATTATTTTGGCCATTCTTTTGAAGAGAGTTTTCTAGCGCAGAGCTGTGTCTAGTCCGGGCGTCTTCAGCTTCAATAGCAGGGAGTCAGACCCAACTCTCTTGTCAAGGCACACACCACAAATCCACCAAAACATAGCCATTTCATTCCAGTGTATGCTCACAAATACTCAGCTCGTCAAAAACAAAACGTAAGAGAAGAAAAATCAAAAGAGAAGCAGCTAAATTAACTATTCATAAAATAGACCAAAAAAATTGTGCGCAAAAAACATAGCTAGGGAAAGGACACATGAAAAGATCAACGGAATTCCTACTGATAGCCACATAGAGCAACACCATGGCAAACTACATAAAAACCAATATAGACAAGATCCAGGGAAATAGTAAATGTAAACTTGGACAAAGAGACGAAATGGTAAACGATATTACAAATGAATACAGCTAGTTAGCCAAAAAGAAATATAAAAAATACATGACTGGATTGGAAAATACCCCACTGGGAACAAACTATAGCCAATATTCATACATTGGAATACACACTCTCCAAGCAAGAAAACCGGACATAATAATAGTCAACAAAAAAGTGTAAATCTACCAAATTGTAAATTTTGTCATCCAATCAGCTCACAGTTTTAGGCTGAAGAAGACAGAAATAATAAATAAATATATGGAGCTTACCATAGATCTGAAGGAAATATAGAACATGAAGAAAAGTACTGTAATACCAATAATTGTAGAAGCACTAGAAAAAGTTCTAAAGAAAGTGGAGAAAATATTAAGGGAAATTGAAATCAAAGGGTGAATTGACACCATAAAAATAATGGAACTGATGAAAGCCGTCGAAATATTAAGAAGAATGCTTGAGTGTTGTGAAAACCAATCCACATAGTCACTGACCAACCCCAAACAATGGTCCATACCACATAAAATCTACGTAAAGGGTCTCAAAGAATGAAAGGACCTCAGAGGAAAAGCGTCAATCCAGACTTCCACTGGAAGAGCATGGAGAGTACTGGAATCCTAATGAAGGTTATAGTCACTCAAATTTAAGAGAAAGCTATCAGATATAATCAGTGAAAAGTCAATATAAACACAACGTCCTGCAGAGGGCGTGCTGACAGAACAGTGTGCATGGGCATCCAAATGGTGGAGGGGGGGCATTCAATAATATTGAAACTATCTCTTACTTAGACTTAGGAACTCCCGCATCTTGGTCTGCATGATGAAGTTAAAGCATTCTATTGTGTTAGGTATGTAGCCAGATCCACGTCATTCCTCAAGCTTCTGCTCATTGCTGGCAAATCTCTCTTGATTGTTTGCTTCCAGTTCACTTTGGTCTTCCTCTTTTCCCATCAGGGGTTCACTGAAGCACTTGGTTAGCAACTATCTCTCTATCATAATATTTCTCAGTACTAAGACTATACTTGAGGCTTTGGGTATAGAAGTGACAGCATAGTTCCGGCTTTGGGTATAGAAGGACAGCATAGTTCCGGCTTTGGGTATCTGTCACTTCTATACCCAAAACCGGAACTATGATGTTACTTCTATACCCAAAGCCGGAACAATGCTGTCACTTCTATACCCAAAGCCGGAACTATGCTGTCACTTCTATACCCAAAGCCGGAACTATGCTGTCACTTCTATACCCAAAGCCGGAACTATGCTGTCACTTCTATACCCAAAGCCGGAACTATGCTGTCACTTCTATACCCAAAGCCGGAACTATGCTGTCACTTCTATACCCAAAGCCGGAACTATGCTGTCACTTCTATACCCAAAGCCGGAACTATGCTGTCACTTCTATACCCAAAGCCGGAACTATGCTGTCACTTCTATACTCGAAGCCGGAACTATGCTGTCACTTCTATACTCGAAGCCGGAACTATGCTGTCACTTCTATACCCAAAGCCTGAACTATGCTGTCACTTCTATACCCAAAGCCGGAACTATGCTGTCACTTCTATACTCGAAGCCGGAACTATGCTGTCACTTCTATACTCGAAGCCGGAACTATGCTGTCACTTCTATACCCAAAGCCTGAACTATGCTGTCACTTCTATACCCAAAGCCGGAACTATGCTGTCACTTCTATACTCGAAGCCGGAACTATGCTGTCACTTCTATACTCGAAGCCGGAACTATGCTGTCACTTCTATACTCGAAGATGGAACTATGCTTTCACTTCTATACCCAAAGCTAGAACTATGCTGTCACTATGGTAGTATAGTATATGGTATGTTGTCATGATACCATCCTCTCATGCATTATCCCCTTCCTTCGATATAGTGCTTAGTCTTCATATATACTTGCAAAAATATGTGACCAGAAAGAGCATATTGCTAGTCATAATAATCTCATTACTTTTAAAACAGATACACGAAAGGACCTATAGCGTGCACTTTCCAGTTTTATATTCGATAGAAAACGGGTTCACATTAAACCTTTTGTGCTTCTTATCGTGTTAATATTTTACCAGCATCTGTCTTCTTAATCCCAAGACGACATAATGTAACTTTTTCCAAACAAAAGGCCTCGTCGCTGTTCCAGATTTAGTTTTGAGAACATAACCATTTTTTTTTTTGGAATTAATGGATTTCCAGGATTATTGCTTTCTTTTTATATGAAAAGGTTTCTAAATAGGGAACGAATTTTGTTCCTGGAGCGCCTATTTACGATATCAACGTTTGCCAAATGTGTTCCTATGTGCACCATCGTACGTATATAGTATATATATTAGGTAGATTTTGTATAATTCCATATTCAACTGGTTGTATCTACCTGGCGTTGCCCGGGTGTAGATATATGGCCAGATGGAAAATAAAAAGATAATCTGTCGCTTTGGCTTGTTATCTACGTGTCATGATTCTACTTTGGTATGATATCTACACCTCATATTGCAATCAACACAGTACAAGAACAAGGAAACACTTCTATTAATTAGTTTTGAAATAATGTGTGTTTACTGAGCCTGGAGCCCTAATCTTTAAGTTCAAAGAAGAGACTGTGTGACACGTCAGTCAATTATTCAAAGAGAAGTCGCTTGAGGCTCAGTAGTCTATTCTGACGAATGTAGATACCAAGCCAAAGTAGCACCCATACCGAGTAGATATTTTTCCTTGTAGATAACAAGCACAAGCAGCACCAGAAATAATTCAAAATAGTCATGTTTACAATTTATTAAATAGCGTTTCTAAAAATTCGTTTAAGTGTTTTACTTATTTTATTTTTTAACTTACTGTGCATATTACGTGTTTCCCGATAGTGTTTTTATTTGTAATTTGCTTTTTTTGTTTTTAAATACCGTTTCTTTTATATTTAAAATTTATTTTAAATATTTTTTGGTTTCAAACAAAAAGTATTTCGATATTGACGAATACAGTTTTAAACTCCTTTTCATTAAGATGGTGCCCGTATGAAAATAATTCCGACCTAGTAAAAGTATTTTCTGCAAGGAATGAAATCAAATTACATTTTATTTGTCTTAACATGCTGCAACGATCTACCAAATGAACCTGACAAACAAGAATCAAATATCGCTTTTCTATCAATAATTTTTTTTTATGAATCGAAGAAAAGACTGACTTTACTTTATATATAAGATTTCAATAAATATCGATTAATAGCAAATAAATAATAATTCAATGTGCATTTATCAAAGTTACATATATGTGAGAAATACACACACACGAGATCTTGCCTGATAGTTTTATTAATACAGAGACCAGAAAAATGCCCACCATTAAGGGGGTATTAAATAATTGATATTCCAATTCATAAAAGTAGGCTTAAAGTAAAATTTAGTCAATTTGTAACTGACATATTTCAAAATTTTTAAGATGAGGATTGATAATTTGCATTATTTGGATTATTCGGACTACGATTCTTATCTTGGTTGTTAAATTCACAACATTTCAGCCGATGTAATCTCCAACGTATTTCAGGTGCATCTTTTTGAACTTTAGAATCTTTATTTCAAACTCGGGAATCTATACGGAATTTTGAACTGATCACTTTATTTTATCCCAAGGAGTTGATTGTTCTCGTTCCGTCAGCAATGACCGGATAGCAGTGCTAAGTGAGTAAATTTGATTTTATTCTTTTTTATTGTCATCTGTAGTGAGGATTTGACCTTCGACCTCCAGAATGTCACTTAGAAGTGATTGTTACTTAACGCATCTATCCATTGCGCCACATGCCCATGGATTAAATAAAGGGTTCAGTTCGAAATTTAAGGCATATTGCCACTGTAGCATAAGGGGCTACTGTGATAGGGACTAGATTTATAAGGGGCAACCTGGGTGGAGAGTTGGGCAGCAAGATGTCTGTTCACATTAGATTTAAATTTCTACATGTTGGTATGGTCAGGGAAAAAGGGAGCAGGAAAGGTATTCAAAGGGCAAACGGTCCGATCTGTATATATTATCGAGTTTGACAAAGATTCCCGAGTTCAGAACGATGCCCCTCAATAGGTTGGAGGTTATATTGGACAAAACGTTGTGAGAATAACATCCAATTTGAAAGTAGTTGACATGTTTTTTTTTTGCATATTAATATTTTCGGTTTATTTAAAGCTAAACAGTTATAGTTTTCTTGCACAATTCTTCTTTTGAGGTTAACGTTTGGTTAAATGGTATATTTAATACAGAAAACATCTTGGCGACGTTCTAACAGTAATTCTTCGTCGCTTGAGGTGGAGAGGCATGGAATTTAAAGCTATGAGAACCATAAAAAATGCCAATTTATTTGTTTGTTTTTACTATAATGAAACTTTTTTATCTGAATGTTTATAAACAGAACTTGTAACATCATTTAAATAGAACATAATGGTAAATAACATGAATCATTAAAATAAGGAGATGTTATGTCACACCTTACCGATGGGCGTATAAATCCTTTATAAACAGGTGTCGCCGCAATCGCCACCATCATCGTTGTGAACACAGGTCAGTGCTTATATAACTAAAGGGAAAAAATGACAGACACCCTGATTACAAAGCTACTAAACAGAATAAACACTAACAATAAATAAAGACAATCTTCTGTTAGATCCTAAGCCATATCGGTATCCACATTAATGAAAAAGCCGATAAAGCTGAAAAAAAACCCTCATAACAAAACCCCACAACAGAAAAAAATCCCTTATACGAACTTAAAATCAAAAATAAATACACATATCCTCAAAAAGTGTCAGGAATCATGGAACTCCTGTATAGACAATAAATTACACCAAGTGACACACACCATTGGAATAAGAGACACCAATAAAAAGATCAGAAGTGGTAATGACTAGACTTCGAATAGGACACACCTATGCCACCCACTCGTACTTACTAAAAAGGGAAGAAGCACCAATCTGCATATCATGCCAAAAACCCTACACGGTGCATCATATGCTGATAAGAAGTATCGACTTTGAACAGATCCGACTGAGACACTACCAAGAAAATAACCTAAAGGAGATCGTCAACAAGGTTGGCCCAAATAAAATTTTAAAGAGCAACGAAGCTATAAAACAATATATAGTCGAAAGGTTCCTCTGATATGTTAGTATCATTTAACTCCCATCCACCATACTACAACTAATGCTTTGGCATTAAATGACCCCTAAGAGGTTGATATGTCGTTAAGAAAAAAATCGTTTGTTGATAAAAAAACTCATGCCGACACTGGTTGTTTAGTTTATAAAATGTTTATTTTAAAGGAATGAAACAGAAAAACGGACCGATGTTTGCATGCATATGAGTGAGTGAGTGAGTGAGTGAGTGAGAGACACATAGCCGTCTTAATACATCAGTAACATTTTTGTGACAGCATGCAAGAACGTTTTTCCTCTTTGAAATCTCACCAGCTAAAAGGGAGAAAGAGGGCCTCACCTGGAAATCACCGGGTTTGCTTAACTTCCACCCAGAATCCTCCTCTGACCTCTAAACATTTCCATTCAAAACACAACTTCTACTTTGCAACAAAGATAGGACCATCAAAGTGTTAGAATCAAAATAGGTTTTTGTGTATGAAGGGGCTTAGATACATTGCTAATGCCAGGATGAGGCTATGCAGAAGTAGTCTTCCATTGTGGGAAGTTGTATCACTATCTCACATCATATGGATTTTTTTTTTTACTAACGAGTCACCACTCATCAAGGCCAAGGGTTAATGGTTTGTGTCAGCTTGATGGTGAGACAAACACTTTCAGGATTGCAGACCATGGTTGGATCTGGGCTAAAATTGATTACTTAATGGGACGGTTTAATAAGAATTTGTTAACATTAGACTTCGAAATGACTATGCTGTAGTAAACTGGGAAGAAGTCTTATGGTATTGTGTTCCCCAGACGGTCAGTTCTTGGAAAGAAGCTTTGCTCATGGAAGTTCTGTTTAATTTTAGGTACACAGAGGAAGAAAGGTAAATTATTTACAGTGGTTTTGGCTAGACATGTTTTTGTGTGAATGTGTTACAGGGGGACCAGAGATGGGAGCTCTGTCGAACACCTACCATGAAAATAATGATAGAGTAGAGGAAGACTAGCAACGTCTCTTCAGTGAGAAAGAGGCTGCAGGGAAGAGAAGAAGACATCCCCCACTAGATTTCAAAGTCGATGCTGTACTCTTGTCAAGGCAGGAGAGAGTGCTGAGTGGCAGCTCCCCAGATGTGGCCGCAGTACTCCATCTAAGACCATATTTGGCTCATGTTCATCAAGAGTAGGATCTGGAGCGGTAGAATGATCCAACCATTTTTCCAGAGACCTAAGCAATAGATCTTGATGTAAGTCTTTCACTTCAGATCTGGGATGAACGTCAGATCTGGAAGCTTATCAAAACAGGGGGCCTCCTCAAGGGGAGCTCCATCCATTTTAACTGCAGCAAAGTGAGGACCTGAGTGTTAATTGTGAAAGAAGGGAGCTTTGTTTTAGATGTATTAAAAGTAACCAGCCACCCTTTTCCCTATTACACAATGTGCTCCAGGTCGAAAGAAAGAGAATCAGAAAGATCTTGGTCATTAATGCTATTCGAAGTGCTCCCATAGATGGTTGTGTCATTTGCATAGATATCAACGAATGATCTTAGAATGTGATTTGGGAGATCATTGATGAATATCCAGGAGAGGGGTGGGCTCAGAATTGATCTTTGAGGCACATTGGCGTTGATACAATGTGCTTCAGACTTCTGACTATCCAGAACTACTTTTATAAATCTGTCAGAAAGAAAGGATTTTATGGTTGAGAATACATTTCCAGATATTCTATAACTAGCAAGCTTGTGAAACAGACCTTTGTGCCAAACCCTGTCAAAAGCCTTTGATATATCAACCGTAGTACAGTCATTAAAATAATCTAATGTAATCTTGTGTAATGACCTTATCAACACTTACTGGTAGCAATGAAAGATGTCTACACAGACATAACAGAAGTGAATTATCAAATAGACACCCTTATTAGGATTAAAAACTAAGTTGTCTGTCAGATGTTCCTGGTCGTATAATCTTAGATGCTTATTTCAAAGATTAATTATTTAACGAAAATATCACAATGAAATACTAATACTTAATGTCTTTTAATGCAAGGACCGTTTTAGAGAATATTGCATTAAAACCTACGGGTCCCTTCATGCAATATTCAATAAAAAATGCAGTATTTGTTGTGATAATAACACTTCATCTTTTTGTTAGCGACTGAGAAATCCTCCTTGATTGAGGCAATTTTTATTTTTGTCTCAATCCAGAGTGCATTGTTTTCAGGAGCTGGATTGTCTTCATATTAAAAATCAACTTCTGACTGTCTTCATGGGGAGGCAAGTAAATAGGGACTCTTAATATTTTCAAGTGGTAGAATGATAAAACACGAGTCCTTATTTCTAGAAGATAGGACTTCTTGCTACAAGCACAAGACCGGTCGTCTCAAAATAGGATTAAAACACCTCCATAGTGAACCCGAACGAGCACTTCTGGGCCATATTCTGTTTCTACGCATATATATATATATATATATATATATATATATATATATATATATATACTTGCTCAACTGCATCTTCTGAAGTTGAAGGGCAACCTGTTCGTTTACTTGGGCACAAACACCCATCTTTCACAAATTTAGCATGCCATCTGACAATGGATTTCTTTTCAGGGGCTTCTTTTTTAAATTTCCTGCGAAATGCACGCTGAACACATGTCCACGATTCAGTCTTTGCAAATTGGAGGACGCAAAATGCCTTGTCTTGTTTAGAGAACGCCATTACTGCACCTGGAAAGATAACACGAAAATGATTAGTATGACCAAAAACTTGATTAAGCAAGCTTTAAAATGGCACCAGTTTCATTTTTCTACCTGAAATAGTTCATGAGATATACGCATTTGTAATGTTCCCAAGACTTTTGAAACATCCTGTATATCAATGACATGCCAGTAGTGATTAGTGGAAATGTGCTCCTATTTGCATATGAAGTCAAATAGTAATTTGACGTCACCTACAAATAGAAAAATAGAAGTACGTTTCTACCAAGCCCATAGAAGGGAGATTGCCAATTTCAAGTCTAACCATCAACATGCCTGGAAATGGTCCATTGAATGTGACCTCAATGTCGATAAATGAGACCATATTGCAATGGGTTCTCATTTCGACTCGACTCGACTCTTACTTATGGTGCCAAAGTGAACGAGACAAAAGATCTCAGCCTTCTGGTCCACTCGTCCATTGCATTTAGGTTGCAAACAAAGCAAGGAGCACTATTTTTCATTGGACGCTCCTTCTGCAAAGTAACTCCTGACATATTTCTCCCACTTCATGTTTTCCTCATCAGACCACTGTCAGAGTATGGTGTCTAGGTCTCTGCTCCATATCTAATATGCGATATCCAGCATCTGGAAAGAGTTAAACGAATGGTCCAAGAACTATGGGATCTGTCCTACAAATGCCAACTCATTACGCTTAACCTTTTCTCCCTTGAAAGGCCCAACATGGAACCATAATTCCAGACAGTATCGCTCTGATACTACCACATTGTCACCTGCTACGTTGTCATAATACGGTGAGAAAAGTTAGACTTTAGGGGAGGAGAAGGTCCTTGTGCTGTGTAGACTAACTTGTTCAAGCTTAGTTATAGAAGCCTATTTTAGCATGGATAGTAAGACAAACCGTGATAATATTTTTGTACCAACACATACGTCTAACAAAGGAAAATAAACCCTTTCTACAAATAACAACAATACATATTCATTTATCCACACCGTTGAGTGTAGATTAGCGAAAGTTAGGACAGTATATGAGTGAAGAAAAGAATACAGTGAGAAAGTTCGTCTGCCGTAAGTCTTCGGAGAGGAATATGTCTTCAGTGAAGAGAGCTTTATTCGGTTCTTCAGTGAGCAGGAGAGAGGAGGTCAGACGTCTTTATTGGCTGGTGCCAGGAAACTCTCTGGGGCTGCTGTCCAAATAGCAAAGAGGTCTCGAAGTAGTTTCTCAAGGATTGGATAAAATTAATACATCCTGGAAGCTGATTAGTCAGTGTGTGACCAAATCACCTAACAGGAACTGCTTTCAGCGAGTAGAAATAAATGTTATGTTTATGACTGTTACATAGTAATTAAGCTTCTGTTTATGTTAGTACACATGTTTTTTAGCACTAAGTTTTAAATAAAATTCATGTTTAAATTTTCTTTTCATATTTACGAACGTGTTGTTTCCAAGTGTACAATCAAACCTTGGTTCATGCACGTCTCGAAACTGGAACAATTCGGATTTCCAACAAAAAATCCACTCCGAAACTGCCTCGAGTTTTCTAGCAAAATTTCGGTTCTCGACGGCAACGGAAGCATACCAACTGATGAAACGTTAACAGTTCTGTACAGAGTTGCTAATCCTGGAGTTATGAAAAACCAAATCTGGGTTTATTTCGCATGTTAATCTATGCGAGTGATCTCCCCCTGAACATGCTCCCAGGCTGGAGGCGGCTTCCGGCCGGAAGTGATGAGACCGCCATTATTGTTTTACCTATAATCTGTAATGGAGCGCAAATAAACTATTCTCTCCATATACGTTATCGAAGTCCGTGTTTACATTCCTTTTGTTACATAGTAACACTTTATTTTAATATTAACATCGCAGTTTTTTTTTTTTAAATCGAGAGTGACAACTTTGGTCCGTGTAGTTAAAGAACCATAAATGAAAAATTTGGGTAAATAAACATTCATCCGTTCCTTGGGAACGAATACATTTTTTACATTATTTTTTAATGGAGAAACATGATTCAATTTTCAAACAGCTTTTCACGACGAATTATGTTCGAAAACTGAGGGTCTACTGTACTTTTTTGTTTGTGAAATGTTTACTTATAATTTTAGTGTTTTAATCTCTTAGATTTTTGTATCACAATCTATAATAAAACAACAAAAAACACATAGGAACAAATTTATAAAACTGAAGAATTGATAATTTTCAATGATTTATGTCGTATTGTTTTGACCTCGTGTCTGACGAAGTTACAGAAAGCTAAATGCCCGGCACCAGCCACCACCGAAAACGCGTTGCATCGGCGAGCAACAGAAAACATGAATTTGCCATTTGGGGGCAACAAGTTCCACTCTCGGCATATTTGCGTCGTCAACCGAAAGAGAAAAAGGATAATGAAATGTCTGGAATAAATAATTGCATTGGTTTGAAAACGAGGATTTTAATAAGATTAATGAATGGATTTTGTTGCCAACGAAATGGAAAGCTTCTTCAGACAAACCTCTGTTGATCATGGGAGAAATCATGGAAGCTGATATTTCATTGTTAAATGCATTTCTTAAGATTTACAGACAGACGAAAGTAATAAGTAGGAAGATATTAACTCCAGAAGAGATGTGTAGTTACCTTATAAGTCTCCCTGTTCCTGAATTTTTTAATGGAAATCGCTCCAAACAAGGCATGAAGCCACTTGATGTACAGAACTAAAAAAATACTACTTCAAGGTTAAAAACTAGCCAATAATGAGTGTTTGATGAATAGATTCCGACCCAGAAAACAGCAATCCTCCCCCCCGTCATAAACATCGCTCATGGAATGTGACGACGAAAGGACAAAATAAGTGAAGCGAGAGTTACGAGGCTGCCGACAGTAAACCCAAGGTCCACTTTCTACTCCCCTTCTTGTAAATATGAACGTTTTGATCATAATTTATTTAATTTATTCATATATTTACTATGCTTAAAAAATTAATCTCACAGAATGTGTAAAATCAATATACAGACCAAATTCTTCTAAATGTTTTCATCAGATGGCGCCCCCCCCCCACAATATCTGTAAATTCATTTTTTGCTATTATTTCTCAAGTTACCTTGTTTATTCGTAAAATTATTTACATTAGAACTATTTTTAACCTGATTAGGTATTTTTTACCAAAAATATATATTTCTAAAAAAAATGTTTAATTTCACACCAAACAAGGCGCATAACTACTGAGAAGAATGGGGCTACTGGGAATTAAGGGCCACATTTATAGGGGCATGCTAAGTGGGGAGTTGTGCAGTGAGATGCTTATTCACATTACATTTAAATTAACAGATGAAATGTAATACACAAATATTAAAAATGTTCCTTTTCCATGAAATTCTTAGAATATATAGAACAAAACGATCCTTATAAACTATTTCTTTTAATGGAAATCGCTCAAGGCAAGGCATGACACCACTTGATGTAAGAAACTAACAAAAAATACTACTTCGACGTCAAAAACTAGCCAACGATAAGTGTTAGATGGATAGATTATGGCAAATTCATCAGCCAATTCCCCTTCGAAACTAAGATCCTAATTCGGACTATTGAAAGGATCTACCAAAGGATATCTAGACATGAGTTGTCTCTTATATTCAAAAATACTTGCCTGTAAGAGAAGATGCTGCCTAGATATACATATATATATAAGATTAGTAAAATAAATAAATTAACTACTGTCATCATATTTGGCAACCACAGATTCTTGTGAGTGAAAACGGCCTATAATATAAGTTAGCAAACTTTAAACAATTTGCCAAAGAATGGGATTTGAAATGCCTAACTTCCTACACTCGAATGGCCTGGTAGAAAGTAATAAAGCCGATTCACAAGAAAGCATTTAAAAGTCATCAAGACTCACTCGTCTACCTTATGGAATTCATTGTGCAAATGGAGTTTTCCAAATGTAATTGGCTTTCCCGACGCCGATCACCGTTGGCAAATGGTTCTCCATCTCTAGGAAAACAATGACACACATTTTATGCACAAAACTTCGAAGGGGAATACGCTATAAAAATGCAAGCAAACGAAAAAAATCATGAACACTCGTGAATTATATTAATATGTAAATGAATACTTTTCTATTATACTAATGAATCACCACTTATCGTGGCCAAAAAACAGTCGGGGATAAGGATTAATTGGGTAAATCGGTTGTAAGTTGAATGTTGATGAATATTATGAGAGGGTTGAAAATAATGAATGCAATGAATAAAATTTGATGACTTATGAGGACAGTTTATGAAAAGTATTTGACATTGTATTTGAGGATGACCAGGTTGTAGCCCTCAGAAAAACAATCTTGTAGCAATATGTTTCATAGATAGGAAGTTCTTGGAAAGAGACTGCTTGTGGAAATTCCGTTGTATTGATAGGTCATCTGAAAGTTCTTTTTTTGTTGCGTCAGATGTGGTTTAACACCTTTTTCTGGTGTCACTTTGGCTGGTTACCTATGTGGCATGAATCTGCTTTGGTATGATATCTACACTTTCTTATGCGATTTACACCTCATATTGCAGTCCACACAGTACAAGATCGAGAAAAACACTTCTAATTGATTTCGAAAGAAGGTGTGGTTACTCAACCTGGGGCTCTAACACTTAACCCTAAACTCTGACCCTAACATACAAAGAAGATAAGAAATGAAGGCTCAGTAATCTATTCCAACACTAATTTAAACCAACTCAGTTTTCTTATTTTTAAGGTAAATCATGAGCAAAATGATGCCAATCATAACACCAGTGCACATACACAAGGAATTGAAAGATCATGGCTTGATGCAAAGATTCGGATATTAAAATAAAATCAGAGGCGTACAGTGTAGATATTTTTTCCTTGTAGATAACAAGCCAAAGGAGCATCAATTTTTTTAGTATTCAATTGTGTCAATGCTCTGGTGTCAACTGAAAAGAAAAACTCTTCTTCGTAAGCAATATGAGGCTTCAAGACTTATTTCGATAAATCATACAGGAAACATTATGCTTGGTTAATAAACATTTTAATTTTTGAAATTTTCCTCTGGCCATGTGATCTGGTTTTGCTGACGTAGTTGTAGACAAAAGTTTTACGTAGATCCCACTTCCATTTGTCCTGTGAGTGTTGCTTTTTAAAAGGGAAAGAAAGAAAGGAAAGAAAATGAAAGGTAAGAGTGGAGCTAGACGAGTATTGATTTACTCCTCTCCAGGAGTTAGGCACTAGGCCAGTTTTTATCTTACTCCCACAAGTAAGATGTGACCCAAGGTCGGGTCGGGAAAGTGGGGTTTAAAAATTGCCTAGGCAGCCTCGTTGGCATTCCCCGGTAGGGGCGCCTCAGGCAGTAAGCAATAAACTTACTCCTCCCCAAAGAGGGGAGGCGAAGCCTGGGAGGGTGGACCTCCTAGAACTGCACAGGACAGACCCATAGACCGGTGTAAATCAAGCCCCGAAGGCCAAGACAATACCAGTCTATAGGGTGCAGTATCCATCGGAACAGATACTACACTTTGATCTTAGCCAAAAAGCCAAAAAAGTGGAGCTAGACGAGTAGAGAAGGAAAGGCAGTTGCTTAACATGCCAGTCACATACCAGTAATAGATACATTATCAAAATAAAAATGACGAAGTCTATTCATACAAAATAATTTTTATTAACAACAAAGACAATGCAAAATAAGTATTTGTTTTTCTGAAGAAAGGTAGGTATTTGTAAGGATAAACCAAGTACACGTTTGTTTTAGCTGGTGCCGTATGTGTTTACGTGTATGTAAATGAATATGCAGGAAGATATATGCATTTGTGTATTAGCGTGTCTTTGTTTTGTTCGTGAGAGCGTGTGTGTGTGTGTGTGTGTGTTAATTTTGGTGAACTGTGTACATGTGTTTGTTTAACACTGTATGTATACGCTGCCGCTGTGTGTAGTGGTCCATGAAAGTCTCATTCGTCTGTCGAGGTCAGAATTAGCTTTTAAGGACGTATCCATGTGCGTCGGATCTTGACAAAAAATACTGGAATAAAGAGAGGAAAAAACGCTGTGTTTTGGATTGTTATATTATGTACTGGAACTTGCTGATTGGAGGTTTTGTCTAATCAAGGTCTGATACATAATAAAATCATTCACCACTGCAGCTGCTTCCAAAACATCTTAGGCTTTCTAGCCTTGCCAAACAGTGGTTTGAATAAAAGGTCCAGTTTAAAGTTCTCAGAAGACTACCACAAAAGACGTCTGAAGAAGGCTGGAGAGTACAATGGCCGAAACGTTATGTACACGGGAGTATGACAATAACATGGAAATTATGTAAATAACTATACCGCATTTGCGGAAATATCATCAACAGAAAATTAAGCGCTTCGAAATAAATAGCATTTCAAGAATGCGCTTCAAAACCCGAGGCAAATCATAAAAACTTAATTCTAAATTGAAATTATATTATTATCGGGCATTGAGAAAATCGCATCGCCAGAGGCAAGACAATGAGGCGGCCATTCGTGTCCTTATGAAGGCGGGATATTTTCAAGTGGATTCCGATTTAATAAGTAAATCGAATTCGTATGATTTCACCCGTCAAAGAGAACATCCAAATTCAATAATCTTCCAATATCGAACTCGTCCAAGTTGATGAAATATGAAAGACCGATTAAAAGTCTATTTTAGCGCATCAAGCCATGATTTAATCAGGTAATAATCTACAAAGAAAATCTATCTCACAAATAGATTAGATTAGCCATATTAAACTAACACCAATACTTTTATATATGAAGCTATTAAGATCTATTTCGTCCAAATGTAGGTATTCACCTTCCTCTCACCACGGGAAGATGTGACACAATGGCGGAAGGTAGGGATTGAAAAGCCAGCATACAATTGGTGCATACACACTGGCCATCAAAAAATGACTGAACAGTTAACTTGGCATTCCCCAGTAAAGGCACCTCGAGCGATTAACAAAGGGCGAGAAGGTAAAGCCTGGGAGAGTGGACCCCTAGAACTGCACAGAACGATACCTCAGCCCGACAGATGCAAGGTCATCACCTACTCAAAAATAACCCAGTCTCTGCCGGACTGATTGCCGAGGACGTATCTTCAACTTGGTGTGATAAAAACCTACTCAGGCTATGCAGGGAATTTCCGCAGTACTTGTAATTGCTTAGCTTTTTGTACATGACGTAGCAAAGACAGTGCAAATCTTCTCTTTACGTCGCCAAACTTTATTTAGCACCAAAGAACGCTGATTTTATTTTCGAAGGACGAAAAAATACCTGTACAGTTCAGCCAGCCCTTCCTAACACAAGGGTCTCTGTTTACTTGCCTACCCATGCTGGCAAAATTAGACACAATGTCGGTTTTTAACGTGGTAAGTAATGACTCATTAGTATAGAAAAGTAAAAAGTCCTCCCAGACTGTTAATAACGATTTTCTGTGCTACAAATCAATGTTGGTACCATTGCTTTCTTTTGTGTAGTGTGGGTGAAGGAATGCCCTTATTTACTTGCCTCCCCACAAGAGCAAAGTTAGACAAAAAGTCGGTTTTTAATGAGGAGAAAAACTACCTCTCAAAAAAGGGGTACTCTGGATTGGGACAAGAATAACATTTACATCAGTTTAGAAGAATTTGTCCTCTGATCGAGGACAGAAAGGATAAAGTGTAATGTCAGATCAGATACTACACTTTGATCTCAACCAAAAGGCAGTAGTAAAGCAATAAACTTTTCGAAAATGAGGAAGTAACGTTTGAGACGATTTGTTTACCTGTCTCCCACGAACAAAGCTTAGAGAGTGTCAGTTTATAGTGGGGAAATTTGCTCCCCAAAAAGAGACACACTGATCCGGCTAAAAAACAGTCTGATCACCCTGTTGACCGAAAGCTCTCAAGCGACAAGCAATAACCCCTATCCACTCCGAAAGGATGGGGGTAATGCCTAGGGGCATGGTTCCCTGAGATATAACAGATACTACACTTAATCCTAACCAAAAGTTGGATATATTGGTCCAAAACTGTGAGTGAAAATCAATAAGATTTACTGATCTCCATTTAGTTTTATGAACTCTTTAAAATCCACGCACATTAAAAAGAAACTATACGCACATTTTTGTTTGTTTTATTTTATGTGCGAAAATACACACACACATACATATATATATATATATATATATATATATATATATATATGGATACATACTAGAAGAATAACCTTCTTTAAACAGAACAGTTTTGTAACACTTTTATATCTCCTTACGAAGAGTAAATCAACATATAATGCGACTAAACCTTTTGTTTAGAATCTTCATTTAATTTTAATCAAAATCCGTTAAATTATTTTGATTCTTGAAAATGTCTAAAATTTAAGGCTGCAGCTTGAGGAGCTTTAAGAAATTGAAATTCAGGGAATCTAGCTTAACTTATGTCGAATGATTATGTATCAAATTTCATGCAAATCTAAAATATTTCAAAGGTAACTTGTGCCCATATTATTAGCGCCCCCTGGCAGCCCTTTAACATATTTGAAATAAACTGAACTTTTGGGAATATTTCTTTATACCTATTGTTAAAATTTCACAAAAATCAGAGGTATCAAGATTTTCACAATTTTCACCCATTCTTTGCTCTCGTTTGCATGGCACTAAATTAAACTGAACATAGTCTACATGACCCACCCTTACACCCCGCTACTGTTTTCCAAACAAAATTCATAAAGATCGGTTAATTAGTTTAGGAGCGAATCTTTTGCAGAGAAAGATATACACATACATAACTTTATATATATATATATATATATATATATATATATATACATATATATGTATGTATGAAAGCGTATCAATTATTTAAATAATTTATTTTAAACTCACTCAGAAATTCTCATGTAGAGTTACGTAATGTGGAAAATAAAAGCTCAATTTGTCGTCATCCGATAAAATAAAGATTAATAGCTACGTGTATGAAGAGTTAGAAAAGCATTCAATTAAAATTTCTGAAGAGAGTTTTTTCATTATTGAGTGAGCCACTCGTGGATAAGTGTTAAAAGGATTGTCAGTTTTATGATGATGACCGCCATGAGAGGATTGGAAACATGAGTGGGTGGAATGGGCAGAAGATTACTTAAGCGGAATTGATTATCCAAGAGAACAGCTGAACAAGTATTTGTTTGAAGACGACCATCTTGTAGTCGGTTGGGAAACAACCTCGCAGTATTTTGTTCCACAGATGGGATGTTCAACTGAAGAAACTTTGTTTATGGAACCTCTGTTTGGTTCGTGATACAGAGAGGGAGAACGGAAAGTTTTTGGTTATTGTTGTAGCTAGGCTAGTTCTTGCTGTGAATGTTTTACAGAGGGAAGGGAATCAAGAATTTAAACTCAGTCGAACACTTACCATAAGCATAACGATACAGTAAAAAGGCCAACAACATCTCTTTTGTGTGAAAGGGGCTTCAAGGTGAAGAAATCTTCCTTACTAGTTTGCGAAGCCGGTTTTGTACTCTGTCAATGCAAAAGAGAGTTCTGTGAGCGGCGACGGCGACTCCTCAGATATGGCAGCTGTACTCCATTTTAGAATGTATCTAGCTCTTATACAGGATTGCGTCAGGTGTAAGGTACTTACTGCAGCGGAGAATGATTTAACCATTTTTCCAGTGACCTTTGCAACAGATTTGATCTAAGTCTTCTATTTCCGGTCTGGAGTTAAATTTAGTCCTAATAGTTTATCAAAAGAGGAGAGAAGTATTCATTTCGACTGGAGAAATGAGGATCCGAGCATTGGTGGCGAAAGGAGAAAAGCTTGGTGTTAGAGTAAAATGACATTTTTTCCACCCATTGAATGATATGTTCCGAATCAGTTGAAAAAGTATCAGAGCACCGTTGGTTATTAATGCTCTTCGAAGTGGGGTCATATTGTTGTGTCGTCTGTATAGCTAACAATAAATAATCTAAGAATGTAATTGAAGATCATTTATGAAGATCAGGAAGAGGGTTGGGCCCAGAGTAGACCCTTGAGGTATGCCGGCATTGATACTATGTGCTTCAGACTTCTGCGCATCAACAACTATTTTTTATAGATCTTTAAGGAAGGGCTCTGATTTTCAGTCTTCAGACATCTCTTCTTGTTGATAATTTGGGACAGTGTGAGCCTGTCTTCTTTTCCATTTTACCTGCTTGTTACAAAATGCTTACCAATTCTTTTTATTGTTCAAGATGGTAAAAATGTCTTTATACTCCAAGCCTCTCTTTCTCATCTCTGTGATTCTGGTTTTCGCAATTTCATCCAAATGCTTATTTTTCTCCTTATGTGACATTTTATATAAAACATTAAGATAAATTTAGTAGCTCGGACACAAACATGAAAAAAAGATCGGATATCATTAAAAGTACGTGAAAACACAATATTAACAAAATTATTGAAAAATTAGCCAGGCTCAGTTTTTTTCACCCAGGGGTGATAATATATATGAATAAAAAAATAAATAAAAAATACGTCAAGGTCATCCAGGCCTTTATTTGGGGGAAGCTCAGCCATTGGCTTATGAAAACATTAACTCCTGAAAGAGAAATTACAACGAATATGGTTAGTTAGTTAGTTAGTAAGCTAGACAAAACAGCACATATATAAAAACAAACAGTAACAAAATATCTTCGGGGATGAAACGCAGACGCCTTTGTGTAGTTGAATAGCCATGAATATAGTTTTATACTTTACTACTAAGCTCTTCTCGCATATTGAGCTCTGTTGAAGTAAATACTGAAAATCTAAACACTATATACTTTATCACCTTATAATATTACACGTGTATACATGAAATATATATGGATAGAGAGAAAGAGATATGTGAAACCAAATGTTTTTACTTAGGATACTAACTAGCCAACGAATAAAAAACACCCAAAAGTTACATAGGTGAAAGGTGAAGCAAATAGTCCATCAGATATCAATGTATACTGCAGGTATTAAATAAGCTCTATGGTAGAACTTTGGGTCAACCAGATCTATTATATGTCAATGTAGAAAGATACAAAATTGAGACACATTCATCATTTAGTATACAAGCTCCAATAAGTCAATATCAACAAAGTTTTAGTGTACATACGTGTCTACTAACCATACAAAAAAATGATAAAAATTTTGATTAATTTATTTTTTTAATATTGTTGTTGACTGTCTATGAAGCATCTATGATCCAATAAGGATTCTGGTCTCTGACTGGACGATTAGCGAAGTGTTACCGATTTTCCTTCTAATTTGTGCAGATGAATTTCCTCTCAGAAACATACACACACTAAAACATTGCTGATGTCGAATTATTAGAACTTGTATGTATAATTTTATATTTATCTAAGTTGTTATATATATAGTTATTTATGGTTTTCGAGATAATAATTGATGCACATATTCAACAAATACCATTTCGGTTATGGTTATTAGCTATGGACAATAAAACATTTTTGAATTAATCAATATTGAATAATTTGGTAATACTTAATTATGTTCTGTTAGTAAATGTGATTATTTCAACAAATTATTCTTATTAATTCAAATGATTAATAATAAGAATAGCACCGTTTCATTCAACATATCTTTTTTTACTTACATATTTGAATAATTCAAGATAATTTATTTCAATTTTGTACAATGTCTGCCTTACACTTAATGAATAATTCGTGATGAGAAAGATATAAAAAAACTAAATTTTAATGATGCCAAATTACAGATTTTTGACAATTTGTTTAAATGTTTATTGAGCGCTGTTGAAGTAAATACTAAAACGGAACATATATAATATATTATCTTCTAATTTAAGTGCATATATATGACAGTGTATACATATATGTATATATATATATATATATATATATATATATATTTCGGCAGCAAGTAATTTCTTATACACGCGTCGTTAAAGACCACAGAGTTTTCTCTCTTCGCTATCTTTCTTGTTAATTTCTCGACACGGCGAGTGATTCGTCGGTTTCTGGTGTTAATTGGTGGAGTATGGCCCATAATGTTGTATCGTGTGCCATTCCTCTAGCACTTTCGGTCTCTCGACCGTCTTCATGAGGCTGTGTCTTATTGTTACGAAGAGCCGTATATAGTTTTATTATTAGTTATATATCTATTAATTTTCATATGTATATATATATATATATATACATATATATTCTTATTCATTTAAAAAAAAATTTATATATATATATATATATCCTTATTCATTTATTTATTTAAAAAATATTTTTTAATATATATATATATACTATCAAGAAGACCCGACGAACACTACGATGTCATTTTTCACTATGCTCATAACACAATATTAATTTCTTTGTTTTTACTGCCCCCTACCCCCGTGTTGTCCCATGATATAGTCGGAAGAAGCTGAAATGTTGGAAAACTCTGAATTAGTGTCTCATATATATGGTTTAAATTTCATTAAAATGGGATATTCATATCTAAAGCTTTAAGGAGCTTCTGTCCCGGTAGGTATGGGGGCATATAGATATTCGAAACATGGCTGTGAACGTAGAGATTCGGAACAACTTCCATTGTCTTCACTAGAAAATTTCAGAAAAGTAAGATATATTTGAATTATTAAGAGGATTATACCCTCATAACCCCCTTAAGGTGCATTAAGAAATTCCGGAACACTTTCATTGTCTTAGCCGGTAGATTTTACATAATACACTTTTAAATTTTATGTAGAGTCTCTAACCTTTCTTTTCTATAGGGAACACAAAACCATCACATACATTCAGTTTTATATATCTTTATAATAATCTTTATCATAAAGTTAAGTTGATTTTTCCCGTCTGCATTCAGACGAAATAAGAAAATAACCAAAACCTTCATGGGCTAATCTGTTCTGCACTCCAATTCGTTTAAGCCCTCATGCGTATTTTCGAAAATTATGCAGTCATATCTTCTTATTACTCTTTTTACTGTATTTTCTCAGGATTACCGGATTCGTCCAAATAAAACTCCCAAAACGCAGGTAGCTTCCATGTTTACCCCCTTCATAATATCTACTACGACTGCCACTCGAAACACTGTCCTTTCTTAATGGAATGCAAATATTGTTAAATCACTTAAATTATCTAATTTTATCCTTATTAATAAATTATAAATAACATACAAGCTATTAAACCTAAATAACGATCGCTCCCTTCCGCAGAATAAAGGAATACCGGATTTCATTCGTTCGGTCTTTCTGAATGGCTGTTTCTTATATGCTTTGTAAATAAATCAGTTTAGTGGGATAAGTAACGAACACATTGCCGCTTGCAAATACTGACATATGTGTGAAGTCTGCACAACTAAGTATATTTTTGACTTTTGAACAATGACTACTTTTTTTTTAAATTGTTATTTAAATTGGCCTCATGATAAACATTGCCTCAGTCTAGAAGGATTTCTTCTTACCTGACCAACTACTGAAGTATTATTTGGTAAAGAATAACAAAGGCTTGGATGAGGAGAGAATTTACATACGTTTATTACGTGAGGTTATGGAGACGTTCGACCTCTAAGTAGTTCTTATGTATTAGTACGCAGATGGTTGGTATATAATATATCACAACATCCTCCCTGTTTAGTAGTGTCCATATGAGTGTATGAGTCTGAATTGATATATTGATAAGGATATAGTGATTGTTTTTTTATGTATTATTGTCTGTTTTGTAATTGTCTTGTAGTGCTGGTATTTGTTGAGTAATCATAGATTCTGTCTGCGATGTTTATGGTTATATAGAGTCCTTGAATCTGGCTGGCATATTTATGACTCGTCCAGATCTAGTGTGAGTTGAGTTTCTTTGTATATGGTCTTCGTTTGGTGTGATTTCTCTATCATCGTGTGGGATGGTGGTTTGTTTCTTGCCGTCATTTGTATTGGGTTGGTCATTACATTGTACCGTCCTTGATGTTGGATCAGCAAAGTGTATTTTCTTCTTCACTATCGATATTGGTACAGCACGTAGGTGAGTACGGGTATGGCGGAGTCTTGTTCCATTTGGAGTTTCCACAATGTAGCTCCTTGGGTTACCATCCTTCTGGACGATGGTTCCAGGGTGCCACGTTTTGTCATTTTTGTTTGTTATTGACACATGTTGGCCTGGATACAGTGGTTGTAGGTTTCTAGTCTATCTATTGAGATTGTGGTTTGTTTTCATTACTGTCGATCTTTCGTCTAGTTGTTGTCGGCGTTCTTCCTTTTCAGGCTCTACTCGGCTGGGTAGTGTTGTTATAGGCCGTCCGAATAGTAGCTCAGCTGGTGATGGTAATTTGCTGTCTATAGGTGTTGCTCTGATCTGCAGTAATGCTATTTGGATGTCACCTTTATCCTTAAGGCATTTCTTGATTGTGGACTTAATGTGTCGCACATGTCTCTCAATGAATCCATTACTTCTAGCATAGTGGGGTGAGCTAGTGACATGCTTAATACCCCATGATGTGATAAATCTTTGGAAAGCTTGTCCTGTGTATTGTGGACCGTTGTTCGTCATTATCTCATCAGGACGTCCGAATAGTGATGTGTAGCTTTTTATTTTGTCAGCTACTGCCTTGCTGGTTATTGGTGTGGGCATTTCGTCCACGACAGGGTATTTTGAGTATCTATCAACAGTTAACAGGAATTGCTGTCCATTGATCTCAAATAGGTCAGATGCGATATATTTCCATGGTCGTGATGGAATGTCGTGAGGTTCGAGTGGTTCTCATCTGTTTGCATCTTGATGTTCCTGGCAGAGTAAGCATGCTCGGCACATCTTCTCTATGTCCTTGTTGATATTTTGCCAATATACGCTTTCTCAGGCAAGGCGGCGGGTTTTCTCAATACCTTGATGTGCTTGATGGAGCTGGTACAGAATGTCATCTCTCATAGACTCTGGAATTAGAACTTGCTGTCCTTTGAAGAGTACTCCTGCTTCAACCGCTAGTTCATCTCGAAACGACCAATATGATCGGATGTCTGCTGGCACATCTCGGATAGTTTCTGGCCATCCTTGGAAGACAATTTCTTTGACAAGGTTAAAAGTTTTGTCTCTTGTTGTCTCACTGCATTTCTGTTGAGAAGTTGATGATCGCAATTGTATGGTGCTCGTCATCAGGTTCTGTATCTATCCCGTCGATTCTTTCGTCTAATTCGACTATTTTATTATTTTCTGGGTTGGGTAATCGACTTAGTGCGTCTGCAAGGATCATGTCTTTGCCAGGGCGGTAGATGACTCTGAAGTTGTAGCCTTGTATTTTTAACAGCATGCACTGTAGACGCGGTGATGCAGAATGCAGTGGTTTTGCACATATAGTGACTAATGGTTTGTGGTCCGTGATCACTGTGAATGTGTTTGCATACAGGTATGTGTGGTAACGTTGTATACCACGCACAATTGCTAGCATTTCACGTTCGATATTGCTATATCTTGACTGGCAGTCGGTCAACGTTTTGGAACCAAATGCCACTGGTTTGCCTTCCTGTATCAGTGCAACTCCCAGACCCCTTTGTGAGGCGTCTACTTCCAGTGATATTGGTTTTGTTTGGTCGTAGTATGATAGGAGGTCATCAGCAGTGATCATATCTTTTAGGTCATCGTAGCATTTTTGATGATCTGGGTCCCACACCCATGGTGATTGTGATTTCAAAAGACCACGTAGTGGGTGTGCTTTTTCAGCAAAGTTTGGAATATACTGGGAGAGGTAGTTCAGCATTCCCAAAAAGCGCTGTAGCTCATCTTTGCTTTGTGGATTTGGCATCTTTTGTCTGTCGCGTATTTTTGCTAGGTCTGGCTTGATGCCGGTGGATGTGTATATGTTCCCGAAGAACGTTATAGTGGGTTGTTTGATGACACATTTTTCGCTGTTAAACACGAGACCAGTTTCGGCTGCTCGTATCATCAGGTTGTGCAGATTCTTGTCGTGTTCCATATCATTTTCCCCGTATACTGCTACATCATCTGTGATGCTAGCGACACCATCTAAACCTTCAAGAATTTGGTCCATCCTTGTCTGGAATATATCCTGAGAGACGCTTAGGCCAAATGGCAATCGTTTCCAGCAAACTCGCCTCAAAGGAGTCCTGCACGTCGTTAGCAACTGGGATTTTTCATCCAGGTGGACTGACCAATACCCAGCTTTGGCATCAAGTTTGCTGAACACTTTTGCCTTTGCAAATTTCAGATTCAGCTCTTCAACTGTTGATATTTTGTAGGGACATCTTTTCAGGCTGGAGTTTAGTTTCTGTGGGTCGATGCATATCCTAAGGGATCCGTCCTTTTTCATACTGAAGGCCAGGCTGGAGCACCAGTCTGTGTGCTCTTTTACCTTTTTTAGCACGTCTTGTTCTATCAGCTTTCCTATCTCTTGTTTCAGCTTGTCTTTGAGGTGGAGGCTGCATTTGCGTGGGGGATCAATAAATGGTTCTGCATCCTCCTTTAGCAAAAGTTTTGCTGTACCGCTAAAGTTGCCAATTTTGTCAAATTGTTCTGGGTAAGTTTTCCTCAGTTGTTCAACGTTATTGATGGGTGTAGGTTGTTGTCGCAATTTTGTGTTTCCGATATTATCAACGTTTATTGTGAGAAGTTTGAGCTGCTCACTTGTAGACAGACCTATAACGGTGGGTCCAGGGACATCGACAACATAAAATGTTGCAACTATCCATTTCGATGTTTTATATTGGCATGGAATATTGATAGTTCCCCTGCAGGTGATTGTGTCACCACTGTATGACGTGAGCTTTATATGTTCTGCTGGTCGTAAGATATTGAGAGCGATGTCATCTGTTCCATACATTTATCGAAATGTTCTTAAGGGTAATGTGTTGCCTGATGCTCCTGAATCAATTTTCAAGCGGAGTGTGTGCGGCGAATTGGGGATATGTGGTGGTTTAATGTTTAGTGTTGTGTATGCTTCATCTCTGGGGTGTTTATTGATACTGTCCATACACTTGGCACTTACTGTAATGGAGTAGAAATAAACATCGCAGACAGAATCTATGACTACTCAACAAATACCAGCACTACAAGACAATTACAAAACAGACAATAATACATAAAAAAACAATCACTATATCCTTATCAATATATCAATTCAGACTCATACACTCATATGGACACTACTAAACAGGGAGGATGTTGTGAAATATTATATACTAACCATCTGCATACTAATACATAAGAACTACTCAGAGGTCGAACGTCTCCATAACCTCACGTAATAAACGTATGTAAATTCTCTCCTCATTCAAGCCTTTGTTATTCTTTACCAAATAATACTTCATGGTGGCAGCGGTAAAAATAAACACAATAACAATCATGGCTCACGTTCTAAACCAAAAAAAAACGTACGAATCGTACACAAGGAACTTAAAAGCGACTTTGTCCACAACACGTGTGAACAGTTTTGAATGAATACCGACGCCATTGTTGTTAAATCGTCAAACTAAAACAGTCGTTCGTAAGTACAAATGTGTAATTGGCAAAATATAACTTTTACCAAACACACCAAAAGTTTGTATTCTATCGATCTGCGTAGGTTTTCGGTTTTGGAACTTTAAAAAAAATGTATTTGCTTTTTTTTAGATCTTGTATTGCTATCACGAAGTCGGCTATTTTCCAAAACTATCAAGTTAAAATAGACACGGTCACTTCTTCGGTTATCCATAGATTGGATGTCAACTACACGAATGCCAGGACACGTTATGACTATTCGCGAATCTTCAAGCATTAAAAAAAAATTATATTATAACTTTTCTTACAAGCTTTCCCTTTGCGAATAGCATCGGTCAAGAAGGATTTCTCTTTTCATAATAGAGAGCAGAACAGATGAGACATTTAAAATATTTCTAAACCAATACTTTTATTGATACATATTTTGATTGAATTTTGTTCAGATAAGTCACAAACAGACTTTGCTTATTTTAATCGAACCTGATCCAATGAAACATGCGGCATCTAGGAAATAAGCCGATAACACAAACATATTTACTCATTTAAAAAGTATTTTAAAGATTTCATACATAATACTAAATTGATTTTAAACAGCAGCATTTTTCATGCCCGCCTCTAGTTCTGCCCTTGATTCAAATATTTGCCTATTTTACAATATTTGTTCCTTTTCGGTTTATTTTGTTTTTTTTTACTTTTAAAAAATAACATTACCGTTAAAGGATAGTATACTATACTTTATCTTTTCTG
This sequence comes from Sepiola atlantica, assembly GCA_963556195.1. NCBI lineage: Eukaryota > Metazoa > Mollusca > Cephalopoda > Sepiida > Sepiolidae > Sepiola > Sepiola atlantica. The sequence continues at coordinate 51,351,682 of OY744530.1, read as the reverse complement.
TCCTAGGTGAGGTTTATCTTTTCTGTCCTAAGTCAAGTAGACTGAGAAACCTGTTTAAATAACACAATGGATTAATATATATTGGATTGAAGAAGTCAAAATATAAATGAAAATAACAAATTAGCTTAATACTCTAATATTTATTTTTCAAGTTAAAGCATTCTTTCTATTTGCCCCCCCCCCCCCGGTCAACACCGGGACACGGGTCCTGCTAGTATAGATAACAACGTCATGGGTTTGAATCTTGGGGGTTATGTTTTGTTTTTTATACTGTTGGATTACCACTTATCAAAGCAAAAATAAGAGTTAATGGGATGGAACGGAACGATTGTCAGCCGAAATTGATCAATGCAATGAACTAAGTTTGATTATTTATAGGACAGTTTATAACAAGTACTTGTTGACGTTGGATTTAAAGACGACCCACTTGTAATCAACAGGAGAGCAGTCCCGCGGTAATGTGTCCCATACGTGGGAAGTCATTGCAAAGTAGTTATGTCCATGGAAACTTCTGCAGCTTAGCACATGGAAGAAAAAAATGTTTCCCCTTGTGGTAGAGAGGCGAATCGTTGCTGTAAATGTTTTACAAGAGGGAAACAGAGATTGGAGCTCAGTTGAGTACTTTCCATGAAAATGTTTCCAAAATCCATGTTGGCTGCTTCCATGCTCCTTTTTTTAGAAGAGTCTGTAGCTCCAACTTTCTAAAGATAAACGTGTTGATACCTTTCCCACTCTTGTAATATAATTAAAAAATCAACAAATTACCAATAGTATTTTCAAATAAATAGCACATTTTCTCAAAATATCAAAAAAAAAAACTGTTGAATATCCAGGACTAAAACTTAGTGGACAAGTCAGGAATAGACAGAAGTTTATTTGTACCAAATATAGTCGGTTTGGTGTGGTTTACGGCCTAGCAACCACCCATGGGTTATGTAATGTTGAATAAAGTTGTCAAATGTAATTCTTTAGGTAGGATAATTATTTTATATTCCTAGAAAACATTGCTTTTAGAATACATTGCTGTTAGAAGGCAATTTTACAGAGACGGTAGGAGCATTACTCCTAGAAGGGAATTTCACAGTGAGAGTGGGAATATTACTCTTAGAAAACATTACTCCTTGGCAGTAGTAATCTTCTTTGTTCTCAAATGATTGATCCCCAGCCACTGTCCTCTAGTATCTATTTGTGAGGAAAAATAAAAAGGAGAAATAAGATTTTTATTTTTAGAAGAACCAGATAATACGGTTGGTAATGAACGTATAGATACAAGGGCATGATGTGACTAGCTGATTAATCGGATCGGGCCTCCCGACCTCCAGTCTAGCTAAAGTAAAGGCATCACAGGTTACCACCCCGTTTTCGTGGAGGCGGGGGTTATCCCTCTGCATGGGGTTGCAATTGGTGAATTCGTGGCCCCGCCGACAGGGCGAAAATATATTTCAGACACAATGAGTTGCTTATTGATATAAGCATATATGCTGAAGAAAAAGCGATTCCTAAAATTATTATATAGGTTCTAAAATATATACATGATTTTTATTTAAGTAACTTTTGAGGGAAAAGATTATTTTGTAACCTTCAACATTTGTGGCAAGAAAATAATTTTCTTAATTTCAAATTAATAGATTAAAATATTCTCGGCTTCTGGGAGTCAGTTTTGCACAGATTTTTAATTAAAAATATCCTAATTTACCTAATTGATTTCTTTCTTTTTAAAAATGTTAATTATTTTTTTTGAAACGTTAATATTAAATATTTAAAAAATCTTGTTTTGATTTTGTTTACAGACAAGATTATTATTTAAAACACACACGATAATATATATAATGGGTCACCACTTATCAAAGCCTGGGGACCACTGAAGGATAACAATTGAAGAGATTCTCAGTTGGACAAAGATCGCCACCACGAGAGTATTGGAAACCAATTATGGTATAGACAGAAGATTACGTAAGAGGAATTGGTTATCCAAGAGAACAGCTCAACAAGTATTTGTTTACATTAGATTAAAGACAGTCACGTTGTAGTCGATTGGGAAGCAGTTTCGTGGTATTTAGTTCCACAGATGGGATGTTCTAGGAAATAAACTTTGTTCATGGAAGTTCTGTTTAGTTCTTGGTATAGAGATAGAAAGAAAGGAAAGTTCTTTGCTGTGGTTGTAATAAGACGAGTTCTTGCCGCGAATTTTTTACAGGGGGACAGGGATTGGAGCTCAGTCGAGCACCTACCATGCACATAGCGATACAGCAGAGAGAGGCTAGCAACACCTTTTCTGTGTGAAAGAGGCTGGAGGGAAAAGAAGAGATTATTCTCCACTAGATTGCAAAGTCAGTCTTATATTTTGCCAAGACAAAAAAGAGTGCTCTGAGCGCGACCCCCTCCCCCCCCCCCCGGTATGACAGCAGTACTCCATCTTAGGACGTATCTGGCTCTGATAGAGGTAGAGGATTGTGCCAGGAGTCTGTTACTTTCTGGAGCTGTAGAATGGTCTAAACATTTTTCCAACGACATTAGCAACAGGTTTGATGTAAGTATTATCTTCCATTACAGATCTGTAGTAAAAGTCAGTCGTAAGAGCTTATCAAAGAATAGGATTTCACCCAAATAAACACATTGGGATTTCTAATGAAGTGGAGCATGATATTTCGAGATATACCTTTCCAAAATATAACGGATATTATTTTTCTTTCTTCATTTTTATGCTGGATCGAATTACAAACAAAGTTATCATTAATTTTTATTTGATAAGGAGATATATCTCGAAATATTATATATAATAACTATCAACATCCGAGTTATTTCATTTTATATTAAAATTTGCATTAATAAGGCTTTCAAAACATTATCTATTGACTCAATGCTTCTAATAAAACTGAACAGATTATGTACTGTACTAGAAGAATACCAGTCCCTCAATGACAAATATTAAAATCAAGGTATACTGATACAAAACTTTATGTATAAAATCCTTATCTCTATTAAAATCTATTACATTATTTTGATTCTAGAAGATGTTTAACAGTTAAGTCCTCAGCTTAACGTGTTTTAAAAACAAATTGAAATTCAGGGAACTTTGCTTAATTGGTGTCTAATAACTATGAATAAAACTTAATGCAAATCTAAAATATTTGAATGTTTACATGGAATGTCGTTCCCATATTATGCACCTTAAGAAAAATACTCCGAAGAAACTGAAATTTGGGGATTTATTAATTGATACCTAATACTTATTGTTAAAAATTTTACAAAAATCGGACATATCTGAATTTTCACGAAAAGCTTCCACTCCTCTTTGCCCCCGTTGCATTAGACTAAATTAAAATAAATATAGCCCACATTACGACCCCTCACATCTAGCAGCTGTGTTCCAAAACTAATAATGTTCGGTTAATTAGTTTAAGAGTGAATCCTGTACATACAAATATACAACATTTGTAACTTCTCTCTCTCTCTCTCTCTCATATATATATATATATATATATATATATATATATATATACATATTTATACAGCATTGTTGGTTACATATGTGTATACATATTTCGGTTGTACTCTTCATAAAGAGTCAACCGCTTCAGACCAAAACGTGGAATTGAAATGAGATAAAAAGTCCTTTTAGTATATATTTTTTAGGTTGGGGTGTGCTTATAATTCCACAGTCAAGCTTAGTATCAAATTTCGTTTTTTATTCGTTGACATTTTCAATTCGTTCCTATTTCTTTATTTTGTTTTATTGTTTGGCTTGACTAGCGACCCTTTCCTATCATTTTTCTTACTTTCATCTTTTTCCACCTACTTGCAATAATTCTTTATCAACTCTGGGGATCTTAGTTGCTTGATGGCTGGCTGGATGGATATATAATTTATTCATTTATGCTTTCCATTGTAATTTGTACTATTATAAATATTACTTAGATAAAGTTAACATTCCTTTGTAATAAATTAATTTGTATTTACAATAAATGAAATGTTACTACTTTTGAAAGTTGTTTACAAATTCAAAGAACGATCAAATAAAAAAAATGGCATTTTTGTATCGACTTGGACTTGATATTCTAGATTGGAAGATAAATTTAATAATATACACATGTTTTGCTGTTACACAAGGACGATGCGCTCGTTTTATTTATATTAGGGAGACTAGAAAAAAGGTAGCTCCTTACAAATGATTAACAACAGAAAAAAGACCCAGGACAGATAACTCTAAATTCTTATACAATCATGGAACAAGGGAGATAATCTAATCTCCAGAATAAAAGATTTTAACAGGTTAACTAAGTTGATAATACTTTTTAAATTGCCTATTTTTGACTTGTATATCTTTAAAAATTAATATTTAACGTTTTAAAAATCACTTTTTGTTAAAATATTCGTATAAGCTTAAACATTAAAGCGAAGAAAAAGTTAACTTTGATGTAGTCATGGTTACAAACAGGAAAAGTTTAGTTTGTAGGTGTTGAAGGCAGCAGCGGCAGCAAATGCTGGTTTTATGTATCAACTCTCGATTGGACAAAAGCTCAAATCAACAATTTTTTTTTAACCAATCGCAGCACAAGAAATATTCAGTACCGAAATTGTGCGCGTAATATAGATTTCTTCCTTTTTTCCGGTTGTTTTATTTCATAGACGACACACGTGCGCATCTCACAATCAAACTTAGGCCCTTGACAAGTAGCACACACATGACAAATGACACCCAAGAAGTATTGTACGCCCAGCGACAGCACATACCCGCCGCACACAAAACGTACAAGTTCATAAACGCACACACCATTTCACTAACAATACAGAGGTACACAAATAAACACATGTACAACGCCTACTAATTTTAAATACACTGTCACACGTAAACTGCAAACCCACAAGGCGACAACCGAAATGAACACGTATACTCAATTACTCCTTACAGACAAACCACCTTTGGTCTAGAACATTTTGAACACTTTGACCTCTAAAACTTTACCAACTTTTTATCTTTCGTTGTCTTAACAAGTTGTCAATAAAAACTATTTATTTGTATAGATAGACTGACATTCTTTTTTTCGATAATTTCCTATCTCCAACAGCGTAAATAGTAACAAAGTATTTCAAATAAATATGTTTATATTACGTTTTGAAAGTTTTTAGACGAATAATCATCAGGTCTGAGTGACAGTTTTCTGGAGGTTGCAGGTTCAATCCTCAGTACGGACGATACTAAGAATAAAATTACGAATTACTCGATCATGGTTGACGGATCGAGAGAAAGCTAAACTCGTATGATTAAATGAAGCGTTCCGTTCGAAATTCCGTACAGTATGCCAAGTTCGACAAGACGCATGTGAAGAAGGTCGGAGGTTATATCGGCCGAAACGCTGTGAAAATAACATCCTAGATGAAAACAGTAGTCCGAAGAATCGAAATATATTTACATTTTGTTTTTTGCTTTGAGATTTGTACAAATTGGTCAATAAAAATTATTTAAGTTACAATTTTAAATTTGTATTATTTGCAAGGACCCGTGATGCAAGGGATAAAATGCTAAGTGTAATCAGTGACGTTGAAGGTTCAATCCTCAATACATGCGATAATAAAAATACAATTACGAATTACTTAAGCATTCTACGCGGTCATGGCTGACGAGAGCAAGCTACCCCTGGTGGATTAAATAAAGGGTTATAAAATCTAGTCATATTGCCTAGTTGGTCATAAAAATTCTTAAGTTCGACAAGAGGCACTTGAAGAAGGTCGTAGGTTACATCGGCCAAAACGTAAGAATAACATCCAAGATGAGAAAAATAGTCCGAATAATCTAAATAATAGAAATTATCAATCCTCATCTAAAAAAATCCGAAACATAATACAGTTTCAAAGTTTCAAAATCTGAGAGCAATCCCGAACATAGATTCATGTGGCGCCACTAAAGTGAAGTGAACATTGAAATGAAATAATAAATGCTTTACGCTCTTAAACAGTGGACTTTGTTCATATTCTTTGAAGCTGGCGCTCGTCTGTTATCTATTTAGGATAGAATTTTGCTAACATGAGAGTCTTGTATTTTGGGGTGATTCTTCTTTCTTGTTAAAACATATTTAATTGCAGATTAAAATTTATGTTGACTGTTGAGGTTGGCTGAGATATTAACCATACACAAACTTTATTGTTAGTGATAACGTGAGCTATTTATTTGTACACAAACCAAACACACACATATCTAAGTATATGTGTATTCTGTATTCATAAATGAATATATATATTTATTTATATATGAATGTTTATATATATTTATTTATATATGAATGTTATATATATATTTATTTATATATGAATGTTATATATATATTTATTTATATATGAATGTTATATATATATTTATTTATATATGAATGTTATATATATATTTATTTATATATGAATGTTTATATATATATATATATATATATATATATATATATATATATATATATATATATTATAGTTTATGTATTTTATGTAATTGTTTTATTGGTGATGGTAGCGTTTGTTGCTTTGGTATTCTTCTCTCTCATTTTCCTCATTGTTCACTTCCTAAGTGATACAGATTAATCCAAAAGATTGCATCATTAGTCGCCCATAACTTTATAGGACGTATTTTTCGTTAATTTATATCTTTTTTATTAATTTTAGACGTACATAAAAGTAATCTATGGACACATGTTTCTGGCTCACAGCCGGCTAACTTAGACAAAGATCGAACATTCGATATTGATTTTTATAGTCTGACGTTTTGTCTCCAGATAATGACGTATTGCCTGGAAATAAATACGGTTGTATCACCTAAATATTTAATGTATTTGATGTAATTGTTTTATCGTTTGTTTTTGTTGTAGCGTTTGTTTAGATATACATATATATAAAGAACACACATGATTAAGTAATATATATATATATATATATATATATATATATATATATATATATATATATATATATATATATATATATAGGCAAACATTAAATAACACGGAATTAATTTAGGTTTCTTAAAAAATATGTCTTTACGGTTGAGTTTTTTTTTATTAGCGGGTAGATAATTTAGCTGAGGGTGTTAACCTACAAATTTGTCAACGTTTGGTGTTAAATTTTAAATTACAAAAAAAAACTAGATTCTTATTTTTTTTTAAATTGTCATTAAGCTTTTTTTTTCTGTCTTTAATAATAAAAGCAAAACACACAAAGTAACTATTTTAAATTACTCAGGAATTTATAATTCTTTTATTTGACCAATAGACGTTCCGTTGTTCGCGATTGTCAAGAATAATCATCAGAAAGAAAAGGGATGCGAAAAGTCAATAAATAACTGTTACGAAAGGCAATAAAACTTACTTTTCTACCTACCTGCCTTAATTTTTTATGTTTTAAAGTATGTTAAAGAGTTTATTTCAATTAAAAAGTTCGGTCAAATATATTACGTTTGACTGAAAAATAAAGATGGCTGACAGTCGATCGCCGACCGTCTACGATGTCCGATGATTTTTTTTTACTTTTCTCCTTTTAATTAGGTAGAAAGTACATTTTAAAACATTTGGGACAGTTATTTGTTGACTGTTTTTTTATACCCCAAAAGACGAAAAACTCATTCAACAAACTTTCGGGATGTTCGCTTACGCCATCTTGAAAATACAACGGTTATGCGATCGTATTTGTACGAATTATTATAAGGCAATAAAAACGCTTGAAAATACTTCAGAACACACACAATAATAAGCAGGTAAGAAGAAAAGTAACTTTATTGCCTTTGGTAACAGTTATTTGTTGATTATTTGTTTTCTTCGATTTTTTTTTCTGTTGGTTATTCTTGACAATCGCCCCGATTTTTAATTCATTTCCTTCATTATGGGGAATTCATTTTTATGTCTATACCAAATAAAATCTTAACATTGCAACATATCAAATAACACAATGAAAATCATCTTTGTTATTTTTCTTCAAATTACCAAAATGTGAATAGAAACTAGTTTCTTTGTTTTTCTATAGATAACGCTACAGCGAGATTAATAGCTGCCCGGAGGGCGGGTAGCTTTTCGATAGTAATATTATATATATATATATATGTAAAAATAAAAATGGATTAAAGGATAAGCAAATCAACAACTAGCAAAAATAAACTCAAAAACTCATGTTATATAGTTATACCGAAATATTTCGGTCGTTTAAAATACGACCATCTTCGATCGGTGGCAAACTTTAATTAAAAACGGAAAAGTTTTCAAATTTATACAAAGAATGCAATTGGCAAAAATAATTACGTGTAATAAACAGTAGAGAGGGAGAAAGAAGGAAAGAAATGTTAAAGAAGGGGAAGAAGAAGCAGAAGCAGAAGAAGAAGAAGAAGAAGAAGAAGAAGAAGAAGAAGAAGAAGAAGAAGAAGAAGAAGAAGAAGAAGAAGAAAGAGAGCAAAATCAACAGTTGACTTTTGAACGCCGATTTATACAGAGAACGCAACTGGGAAAAACAGTCACGTGTAATAAACAGCAGAAAGGTAGAAAGAAAGAAATAAAGAAATATTTAAAAAGGGGAAGAAGAAGAAGAAGAAGAAGAAGAAGAAGAAGAAGAAGAAGAAGAAGAAGAAAGAGAACAATCAGCAGTTGACTGTCGAACGCCGATTGAAAATGCTGAGTGGCAGCAATTAGTAGTAATTTTAAAATTAATGACGGAAGAATTCAAACAAAGGAGGAAGAGGCAGAGGAAGGATTAAAAGCTATCCGTTGTAATATTGATTCAAGTTCATTTCAGTTAGAATCGATCTAGCAGAAGGTGGCAATATTATAGAAACCTTGTCTTTGAATAATTGTGTTATTATAACGTAGGATTTAACATGATTCTATGAGACGCCGAAGTTATATATATATATACATTAGCGTAATTAAAGTCTAATATATATATATATATATATATATATATATATATATATATATATATTAGACTTTAATTACGCTAATTACGAGAGTTATTTGACTTATTAGTCTTGCATAAACAGGTATAACCCCATTTATTTGGCACTATTGAGTTCTTCATATTATAGGATAATATTGACTTTTGCGTAACCTGTAGGATTAGGACTTAGTAAATTAAAAAAAAATCAATATTAGGTTGCACAAAAACAATGGCGTTTTCTCTCATATGTTATATTTACATATGTTTTCTTAATTAATTTATTGATAAATATAGCGTAGTTATACGGCATTTTAAAGCGCGTTTTTCGCTCTATCGAATCGTGTTATTCGTTTCCATTTTTAGCTCTTCATTTATTGTTTTTGCAAGCTTTTCTGTCAGCATGGGCAAAATTGAAATCCGCACGATATTCTTGTTCCAGTTCAAACTAGACCGAAAAGCTGCCGAGACAGCTCGTGACATCAATGATGCATTTGGTCCAGGAACCACTAACGAACGTACGGTACAAAGGTGTTTCAAGAAATTTCACAATGGTGACAAGAGCCTCGAAGATGAAGACGGTCATGAAGACTGATAACGAAGATCTGAAAGCCTTAATTTAAGCCGATCCTCGCAAAACCACACGAGTGGTTGCTGATAAACTTGAGGTCGACCACTCAACAGCCGTTCGCCATTTGAAGCAAATAGGGAAGTCAAAAAAGCTGGATAAATGGGTGCCGCACGAATTGAACGATAATTTAAAAATCGTCGTTTTGAGGTGTCTTCTACGCCCTTGTTGCGCAACAGAAACTGCCCATTTCTCAAGCGAATTGTAGCGTGTGATAAAAAGTAGATCCTCTATGACAATCGGCGACGTTCGGCACAGTGGTTGGAGTCCGACGAAGCTCCAAAACACTTCCCGAAGCCGAAATTGCACCCAAAAAAGATTATGGTGACTGTTTGGTGATCTGCGACCGGTCTCATCCATCATAGCTTCTTGAATCCGGGCGAAACGATTACGGCGGAGAAGTACTGCCAACAAATTGACGAAATGCACCAGAAGCTCCAACGTATGCGCCCGAGATTGGTCAATATGCAGGGACCGATTCTCCTCCATGACAACGCTCGCCCGCATGTTGCACAACTGACCCTGCAAAAGCTGAACGAATTGGGCTACGAGACTGGCTCATCCGCCATATTGACTGGACCTCTCGCCCACCGATTATCACTTTTTGAAGCATCTCGACAACTTCCTGTGCGAGAAATGCTTCAAAAGCCCAAATGATGCCGAATCAGCCTTCAATGACTTCATCGCTTCCAGAACTCCGGATTTTTATTATAATGGAATAAGTAAACTTGTTTTCCGTTGGCAAAAATGTGTTGATTCTAATGGATTTTATTTTGATTTTATTAATCAAAATAAAAACCATTAGAATTGGTATAAAAGAAGTTATGGTCTTTTGAAGTTGAACGTCAAAAAACGCCAATAGTTTTTGCTCAAACCCAATACTATCTTGAATAATAACTGAATAAATTATACTAGAGTAGTTTCTTTCGACACCCTTGGCCTACTATATTATGAAATAAATGTGCCTCCTATCGCCTATTGTATAATATGCTGCTAAACGTAGGTGGATTTAGATTTGGTAAACGTTTATTTAGAGGAGGGATTTTGTTTTCTAATACATGAATTAAGAAGTTTAATTAGAGTTATTCACTTTTAACTGGTCGGCTCGATTCATATGAAAATTGAATTCGATTAGTAAATCTTGTCATGAGTTTAGGATTGAATTATCGCCCTTAATTTTAGAGAGTTCCACCCGAGTTCTACGACTGCCTTTAATGACATTTATTTTCGAAAATTATTGGATAAATATTAATTTCCTGCAATCTGAAAATGTGTTTTCTTTCTTTTCTCTGCACCCATAGGTATTTTAAAGTTGAAAATTATTTACTATTTAAATTATTCATTTTTCAGAAGAAATTAAACATCATTTATTAAAATATGATCTTTGATAGAACTTTTAAGAAACTATATACATTCTTTAAAGAATGAATGCATATTTTATTTTTAAATATATACATTTGAATTTTGAAACCAATTATTTTAGCCAACCATAAAAGGGGAAACAACGAAAATAAGGTTTCTGGGTTTTGTCGATTTTTTTGTTTTATGTGTTTGTGATCATTTAGCAATTCAATTGTTAGTTTTGCCTATAACAGATTGATAAATCTTTGGGGAGAACGATTACAGAATATTGATTATGTCATTGATTTTGTAATATATATATATATATATGTATATATATATATATGTAAAATGATACATTATCGCTCATGCAATCAGAATATATAGTACACTACTCTCTGCCCTAAAAAAGGGGGAGAAGGTAGTCCTTCGAAAGATTGTCTCATGAGAACAAAACAGATACTGCCTTACCCCTCCCTAAAATAGGATGTAACATCTGTGAGGATTAACCTTTAAAAATGGTGGAGATCATTCTTGGGAGGACGATTTTATGACAACAGAACTGATACTACACTACCACACCCATTAAAATTTAATACAATAATATCTGAAATCAGATTTTTTTTCAATCATTTAAAAATGCCTAGTAATAAAAACATTTTTATAGTTCCTTGGCCTTTTGGTTAAGATCAAAGTGTAGTATCGGCTCTCAGCATCACAGTGACATCAAACGGGGTACTATCGATATGTAAAATGTTACATTATCGCTCATGCAATCAGTCTAGTTATTTTGTAAAGTATTTTTCTGCTTTATCCATTATTATTTAAGGTGTTGTTTTATTTATATGAATATATATATATATATATATATATATATATATATATATATATATTATATATAAAATACCTATTTATAAATCGACTTTTAATCTTAAATGAGACTGACCGATGGATAAGGCCGACTGAACGCACCTGAACTTGTATTTTATTGCAAAAAATGAAATTTAAAATTATTTCTGCTAATATTTCTTTACACAAATACCAATTTCATAAATATGTTTAAATGATTAAATAAGTATCGAAAAATTGATTCAAGCTTGACACTATAATCTGTAAAAAGAAACCAGCATATTTTTCTCAATCGCTGAAATTGACTCATTTCAATAAGTACTGAAATATAGATAGCGCCATTAATAGAAAATCCATATGATTTTTATAGAGTATTCAAATGGCACGTGTCAAAATTTGAGCCCATTCGGATTATGAGTTTACACATTAACATTATTTAAGTGAAGCTAATGTTGCAAGTTTAAAAAACAATAAACAAATCTGAATTTCGTGTGTTTATAAAGCATTGCTTTCTGATGGGAAAAATACTGTTTAAGCAAAGCAATGGCTTGGGATAAGCGTTATTCGGACTCTGTTCCGTTGGAAACCACGTATAAGAAGTGGTATGCTGACTTTCAACACGGTCGTACGTATACATGATGCAGCAGTTGTCCCGGAAGTCATTAAAAAGAAGTCCACAAACTCATTTTGGCTGATCGTTAGTAACAGAATCGGCAACAAACCCTTGGACATGCAGTAGCGATAGCAGAGGACCGCAAGCGATCAAAATACGCCGGTCTTCTCGACAGATTTGTGTTCCAACCAATCGCCGCGGAGACGAGTGGGGCGATAGGCTCTGCTATACGGCACTCCCTCAACAGCCTCAGTCTGTTGATGACGCGCCACACCGGGGGGGGGGGGGAGGGCATCGTGAATCGACTTGACTTTACGAGCGCCTCTTCATCGCAACTATTAGTGGAAACGCCGTAAGTCTGCTCTCGACCTGCCAACTAGCAGGAGATCCGATCAAACATCCTGATATTTGCATATTGGTTTTGAAAACGGACATTATTTTAATTAACTATTATTTGTTATTTATTGAATAAATCTACTTTTTAAAAAATATAATAAAAATGATTAATACATATATATATAACATTTCGCCGTACATGTATTACAATAGAATACTCAGTCATGACGTTTTTTTGTTAAAAAAAAACAAATCATTTATTAATGTGATCTGAAATGCAGTAATTTTCTTTTTAATATTAGTCTACAAAAGAAAGAAAATATTTTGCTTTCAGAGATGATAAAGATTCGGTGTCGCTTTGACTTGTTATCTACGTATCATTAATCTACTTTGGTATGATATCTACATTTTGTTATGCGATCTGCACCTCATATTGCAATCAAAACGGTACAAGAGCACGGAAAATACTTCCTCTAATTGGTTTCGAAAGAATGTGTGGAAACCGAACCTAGAACCCTAACCTAAGAGATTGCGTGACACTTCAGCCAGTTATTCAACGAGAAGTCGCTGAAGGTTCAGTAAACTATTCCGACGAATGAAGAGCTGACTATAATTTAAACCAACTCAATTGTCGTAATTTTTCCATAAATCATCAACAAAATTTCGTTGATCACCAGAGCACATACAATTGAAAGATCATGGCTTGACGCGAAGATTCGTATATTGAAAAAAGATGAGCAGCTTACTGTGTAGATATGTTTTCCTTGTAGATATCAAGCCAAATTAGTACCAACAATTCTTTATTGATGACATTCAAACTACAGTTATACTGATCGTAAAAAAATAAACAAATGGCTTATACTACACGCACTAGATTTTAATTATCTACCGACTTGTATACTTTGAACGTGCTGAAATTGTTTTAAAGATTTTTTTCAAAATTTGATTTCGTTTAAAGCTGTCTTTGATACACACGAAAAAATAAAAGATGGCCGCCTATGTTTTTAGTTACCGCCGATTTTTTGTGTAAGTAATTATTTTACTATCTTTTCGCATAAACATTCTCTCAATAATTAAACTGCATCTTGGTTGACATTTTGGTTTGTGTGTGTCGATAAGCCAGCTTTCGTAGAAAGATTTTTTTTTTTAATTTTATAAGAATTTGGTATAAATTTTTTTTTTTTTTAAGATTTCTCGACTGTTAACTATTCTGCATGTTTGACTCAATGGCTTTCAATCTCTTTTTTGAACTGGTGGGAAGAATTCAGTCGTTTAGTGATGTAGAATGATAGATAGAAGCTACTTCTGACTTTTTAACTGAACAAACAAGAATGGGGTTGGCAGTGAACTTCGTTATCTCGACAAGCGATGAACACAAAAAGTCAATTATGTACACTTCGACGTTAATTAGCTGTCCGAAGAGTACAGTGTTGTATCTGAAATTGTTTTTAGTCGTCAAGCAGATTTGGAGGTACAGTTGCCGAATAGGCACCCAAGAAAATATCGGTATTTACGTCATCAACGCAAAACAAACGTTTGTAACACAGTAAAATAATCAAAGCAAAAGTTTCCCAAAAAGTACACGAAAAGGGTATTAAAAACTTTTTTTTTTTTTATTGAATTAAAACGTCGTCTGTTATCCACAATTTCAAAATGAAAAGTGTTAGAAGAATAACAGTGGGAAATTGATCCTTTTATTAAAAAAAAAAAGAAAGTCGTCTGGTAAGAAAAAACGTCTTTTATGTTTGTATATTTTATTCGGCTTTCTTCCTTCGTAGTCGGAACTGGTTCATGCAAATCTCTAGATCCCTATTCGACAACAGCACCTGTTGATTTTCCAAGTGCCCTGAGAACGATGTTGGCATTTAAACCACAATTTAAATAGCATACTCGTTTTTAAGGACCCAAAATACTTAGAAAAAAATAACGGTTTTAAAACGGGAGTGATTCTATAAGACATACCTCCAAAATTGTATACAATCATTTTTTTTAACACATCAACAGTTTTAATTGATGAACTGGTCAATAGGGTTAAAGAGGAGAGTAGCGAAAGAGTTGACTTACCACTTGGATTAAAGCATGTGAGGTGTTTCGCCTGCAAAATGTTCTGGAAAGAAAGACATGGCCGCTTCTGAAGCGAAAATTAAAACAAAAAAATAATAACATCTCGTGTTCAGCGTGATTTTCACGAGATTGAGTACTACATATGCAAATTTTGTCTACTGAGAAAACGTTCAGGATGTGTGTGTGCGTTTTTTTAATTTTTATTTATTTATTTTTTATATATATATATATATATATATATATATATATATATATATATATATATATGTTTATCATATAAAGGAAAACGTATACGTATCGTTATAAGTTATTTTACTTATATAAATACATTGTAGAGATATCGTATACGAGCGACAATCCCGTAGCTTATTGAGTAATACAATCAGCTATGGCCAAGCTCGGCTGTGACATATTTTGACCCAGACAGACTACCAAGCTAGAAATATATATGGGAACTAATAAATCCAAGCCGTCTGCAATTCACTTTTCGCTTCGCTATAACTGCATAGACTGCTGCTGATAACGGACTAGCCTAAATCACGGCTTTCACTTTTTGCTTGTTCTCATCCACAGCTATGCCGAAAGTTGGACAATTTCTGGACAATCAAAATTATTAACTGTATGATTTCTCTGCATTTTTCTTCATCCTGAGGAAGTCTACAATAAAGACGAAATGTTCATGAATACATGAATAATATAGTTTTTGGCTTTCCTTTTTCATTTTCCATACACACACATATTATATATATTCTCCATGATAAATGCCAGTATACTGAAATCATATGCCCTTAATAGGGTTAAGATGAAAATTCATATACACTAAATGTACAAAAGCAAGGAAATTCCCAAATTTTTACACTTTTATTGTCATTAAGGTTATGACTACATATCAACCAAACCATTTAATTATCACATCACTACAGTATAAATCTCTATGCATGAGTGGATGAAGTGTGTGAGGTGCGCTGAATAAAAATTCCTACCAGTAAAATACATAGCCCTGTTGTGCCCGCATATCCTTAATGACAATAAGAGTGTAAAAATTTGGGAATTTCCTTGCTTTTGTACATTTAGTGTATATGAACTTTAATCTTAACCCTATTAAGGGCATATGATTTCAGTATACTGGCATTTTTTCATGGAATGTCACTACTTTTGTAAAGGCTATGACTCAATACAATGCCTTCTCATGACTGATATAATTGGTAGTTTGACTAATCAATGTTTCTACCAATATCCACAGGTATTTTTTTTAAATTATGATGAGTGTATATTTACTCATGATACAATTCAAACTAGAACAAATTTTTTCAAACTTTACCATGTATTCATTGCAAACAATAAATGATGATTAAATAATTTTACAGTCAGTGTGTTTGAAAATTGACAAGGACACAATGCAAAAATATTTAATTTGAATGAAAGAAAGAAATCTATCAAACATTTTTGGAGCAGGGAGAAATATAATAAAGTTATTCACAATAGTAAACAATAAAATATTTAGTGTACAAAGGAAAACAAAATACAACCTCTATCTGTGGCATAACACAGCTGAATTAATCAAATAGCCGATGAGATATAGAAGAAAGTGTATGCGGACTAGTCATTTTTTAAGGTTTGTTGAAAATTTCTGAGAAACTACAGTATACTGGTAAACTGAAATTATAAAGCCATTAACTCGGGCCCAGAGCCTCTATCTCTGTCAAAAATCAGCTGAATCCATCAAATGGTCGATAAGATATAGAATAAAGTGTATGAATACTGGTCATTTTGAAGTTATTTTGGAATTTTCTGGAAAACTAAGGTATATGGTAAACTAAAATTAAAATGCCATCAACTAGACCCTAGAATCTCTATCTCTGCCAAAAAATCAGCTAAATCTATAATAGTTGATGAGATATAGGGTGGCATATACGTACGTACATACGTATACATAGTTAATATGATTTCATGATTGAACTTTCTGGATCTCTGGGTTGCCTTGACTAATGATGCTGAAATTCTACACACTTATAGAACCTATCAAATAGAAATGTTGTGCAAAGTTTTAACTAATTTGGTTTATTGGTTTTTGAGTTATGATTGATCAAAGAAATGAGATTTCCAGCATAGGCCATTCTAGAAATCTATTAAGGGATAGAGCACTCTCGCGCCTCCTTGATATATATATATATATAGTCTAAAGAAGATTTGAGTCATTTTAAACAAAAGTTCCGGGGAACTGAAAAAAAAAAGAAATGATCAACTCTCACTAGATTGTGAAGTCGATTTGGTACTCTGTCGAAACAAGAAAGCGTGCTATGAGTGGCACCGCCCCAGATGCGACACGTATCTGACCTTATATAGGTAACGGATGGTATTTTCTGAGGCGTTAGAATGATTCAACCATTTTCCCAGCGATTTTTAAATCTGGAATGAAATTCAGTTATAGGAGCTTATCAAAACAAGGGGTTTTCTCAAGAAGATGGCCATTTTATTTCAGCTGTTATCTTGAACCCTAACCCAGGCAATTCACTTTAGTCTAAGTTCACGCAGGACATTACGATAATGGATATTAATGTTACTTTAAATTGCTTCTATTCATATTAATCTTCATTTCTTATCAGAATGCATTGTAGGCACTTGGGAAATATTTATCGCAGAGCTCATGAAGAAACACCAAAAATAAAAAGAACGAGCAGCAATATAAACAGAAGTAACAAAAAAATGGCACGAATCAATAAAAATATATCATTATCAACTTTCTTATACGACGCGAAAAAAAGTTAAAAAATGCATGATATATATTTGCAAAAAGATTAAAGAAAAATAAAGCAGGAAATGTTATTGGGAATTAAAGATGATGATACGAGAGAGAAAAAATATTAAAACTTCATTTGAAAATGATCAACATTTAGAAATATAAGTTAGGAATAAGTAAAAAAAAAAAGCTTTAAAAAATACAATTTACAAGTGAAAAAATATTAATAAAAAAATGAATTTAAGCACGGATACAAGTAAGAACAACAATTCGTAAGATACGTCTTTTTAATCAGCGCGTTTGGCGATGAAAATGCGATATTTTAAAGAGTGACAGACCAACACACATACTATGCTGTCTACGGAGTGCGTTTGTAGAAAACATGTAACCCTTGGACAGCTAGCAGAAATTCCAATCGACAAACAAAACTCTGAGGCATGGTATATTTTAGACACAGGTTTATTGTTCATCGACAAAGGTAAAAACTGAAAAATAATTTTAAAAAGATTGTTTTAGAAACACATAAATACAAAAATGAAGACGAGACAGTAAGGGGAGTGCCTAAAGTCTAATGGATCCGTAAGCTAATAAATTTTCAGAATAGAAAATATTAGGAGCATAAAAGATAGTACTAGAACGGGGAAATATAATTATGCGATGAAATGGGCATGTTACGCGCGGTAAATGAAGATTCGCACGTGGTGTAAAAGGTAAACAAAGTTCGCTTAAATAAAAGAAATATAAAAAAAAAATACTAGCGCTATTTAATTCTATTTTGAGGGAGAAAAAAGCCAATATTTCTCACCAGAGATGCCTAAAATATAGGAATATTAAAGGAGAGGGAAATCTCTCCATTAAGGTCGGGTGAAAAGGCTGCTAAACAGAACGAGAACAGAGCGCCGGAAGCTTCTCGCCCAATGTCGGAACTGAAAGAATCCCTGAAGAAAAAAATGGTCGGCAAAGAAAGATAAATGCTAAAAGATTTATTCTACACAAGACATAACACATACGCTTCGGCATCTGGGGACCTCCACAGTGAATGGATGAGATTTTGCAGATTGTCGGGTTGCTCTAATGAATTTACGTCGTGGGTGCACCAGAGCAGCCAGTTCATCCGAGCACAATCCATTGAAGTACTTGTAAAAAACGCACAAGGAAGCAAAACTGCGGCGATGGGACAGGGGCTGAAGCTTGGTGAACAGTGAGGGACCTATTAAGTTGGCGACTTTATTTTGGACCTTGTCTAACAGGGAGAGACTAGTGGATGATGCCCCAGGGCAGATCTGGCAACAATACTCCATGCATGAGCGGATGGTGGCTTTGTAGAGATATAGGATAATGTCCGGTGTGAAAAGTTTACTAGCACGGAAGAGGGAGCCCACCTTCTTTGCAGCAGCCTTGGCAATGTCTTCAATGTACTTATTTAGCAAAATTAGCAATACAAGATGATGAAAAAAAAAATGACTCAATACTGGTAACCCCTGAAGAAGGAATTTTATTCCGTAATCGATAGGATTAATGTAAGAAAAAAAAAATAATAAATTAATCTTGTATTGCTAATTTAGCTTTTATTTCAATTTTATTAACTTTCCATGCAATACTTTAAAACTTTAACGAAAAGCACACAAATTACTCGACAGCGTGCCAACGCATCCCTCGTTCGACACCGGTTTTTGAATCCTACCCGCCATTTCATAACAGCAAGGCGATGACGTCGTACCATCAAAGACGTTTATCAAATTAACAAAGAAATAAGTTTCTTTAGTCTTGTTTTTTATGAAAAAAACAAAAAAAATGACTCAATACTGGTCACCCTTGAAGAAGGAGTTTTATTCCGTAATCGATAGGATTAATATAAGAATAAATTAATTAATCTTGTATTGCTAATTTGGCTTTTATTTATATTTTATTAAATGTATATATATAGAGAAATATATATATCTACATATATATAAATATATATATATATAGAAACATATATATATATATACATATATATAAAAACATATATATATATATACATATATATAAAAATATATATATAGACATATATATATATACATATATATATAAATATATATAGAAATATATATATATATACATATATATATAAATATATATAGAAATATATATATACATAAATATATATAGAAATATATACATATATATGTAAATATATATATATACCTATATATGTATAGAAATATATATATATATATGATATATATAAATGCATATATATATATAAATATATGTAAATATATATATATATATATACCTATATATATAGAAATATATATATATATGATATATATATAAATGCATATATATATATATATATATAAATATATGTAAATATATATATACATATATATCAATATATATATAAATATATGAATACATAAATATATATATATAATATATAAATATATATATATATATATATGTATATTAAATATGTAAATATATATATATATAAATATATAAATACATATAAATATATATATAAATATAAATACATATATATAAATATATAAATATATAAATATAAATACATATATATATAAATATATAAATACATATATATAAATATATAAATATATAAATATAAATACATATATATATATAAATATATAAATACATATATATATAAATATATAAATACATATATATAAATATATAAATAAAGAGGTGTACTAAAAGCGAACTTTTAGGAAAGGTAAAACCTAATTGTGAAGAGTATACAGCTCAATATCCAGGATAGAGCAGGTAGAAATGAAGGAGAATGAAACTTCTCTCATTACTTCTCGTGCCTCTAACGACCTACCTATCTACATCGTATTCTCTCTGCTGGACTCTTCGACACCGGACTTTTTAGCAATCGGACATTTGCTTGCACCCTGGCACAGTTTTGCCCTACGTTTCTTTCCCTACAACTTTTATTTTATTTCATTTTTTCAAATTTTAAATCTTGGCCAATGCCAACTTATCTATCCCAGCGACTTCCTCTGATAATA
>OY744530.1:51311199-51326199 GCA_963556195.1 Sepiola atlantica | reverse complement strand
GCCCATGACAGTGTGCGACTCCCACAGTTCTGTCGTTGTTCAGACATGTTGTTAGCGACCTTACGCTTTAAACTCCCAAAACTTCAACCGTTTCTTTTCTCTTTTGTCCCACGTGACGTTATACCTTGAGCCCCCTCTCCCCATATATTCTGAGCCTTGGCCTCGTCTGACCTCACGTCGGTGTTTTTAGATTTTATCAGCGAATTATTATGTCGTTAGCCGTAGCCATCGTTTTCCGGTCATGACATCAACCTTCCCTAATCCCCCTGTTCCCTGCCCCCTTCTGCGTTGTTAACAAGAATGGTGAATCATGATTTAACACTAAGCAAGGTCGTTTATGATTGTACTCATCCACGTGTTCTAAAATCTATACTAACAGATCTACACCCCTATTATTCAACAATAATATAACAACAACAATAATAATAATAATAATAATAATAATAATAATAATAATTATGAATGTCCTGTATGAGAAATCCTAGTGAGTACTACTACTACTACTACTACTACTACTACTAATAATAATAATAATAGTAAGTACAACAATAATAACAAAAATAGTATAACAATAATAATCATAACAAACCTTGACAGACAGAGCCTTTTATAGAGATGCTTGGACGCAACTTAGATAAGATGCGTCTATTTACTTTGGATGTTTAGCGATGCAAATTTTATAACAAACTGACACGTGACTGACCGACAGTCGACGTACCAACCGACGGACACAACCTCTCAGAGTTATTCGAGGACGCATCCAGAATCCACCAAAAGACTATTAACTCTGACAATGTCTCTTGAATATGGTTGACCTAAAAGTCACCAGGAAAATAAACCGCAATTCGAATCAAAAGACTGAGCCAAGTCTATTTATAGAATTCTATAAGTCGTAAGTAAAAATAATAGAGAAAAGACATTTATCGAATAAATGGCTTAAGTACAATCAGCCATGTATGTTGTAGAAAAACTAAAAGTAAAAAAAGGAAAATTAAATACGTACTTATGTTATGAAAATAAAACAAAGCAACATATTAAATAAACAGAACCTTCTCCAGCAAAGTTCAACAAGAGATTAAAAGTAGACAAAAAACTCGAAAATGACTTAATAGATGTTTGCTTTTAAATGTCAGCGTCAACGTTGGAGATAGTTTTTGCAATAATTGGATCTCCTATAAAACATCGTGATATAAATAAAAACCCAACTCAGTTAGCACAGCCTGAGTAGATGTTGTACATACCAGTCGAGGATCTGTCTCCTCCCTGTAAAACATTCACAGCAAGAACACGTCTTGCTACAACCGAAACAAAGAACTTCCGAAAATGCTATTTAAAACTTAAGCGTGACAGACCAACGGAAATGCTATTTTAAACTTAAGCGTGACAGACCTACTTTAATATAGCAGACCATGTGCCATGGTGAACTTACATAAAAAAAGATTTTGAAGAGTGTTTCCCTCAACCCGTTTTTCAACTTATATTAATTAACTAGCTGGTTTCGCCCGCTTGTCATCGCTTCACAATTTAATTGTTATTCACTATTTTGAAATAATTGAAACAAAAATTGATAAAACATGACAAAATTAATTGATAAGAAAAAAAGACAAAATAATCGATAAATAAAGGAAGATAAAAAATCGATAAAAAAGAAGATAAAACAAATTTTTGCTCATAAAGATTTGATTATTCTTTCCTTTCTTTTCTATTATTATCAATTACTTTTTAGATTAAGCCTCCCCTTGTTTGTTCATCAAATTAAATTTGCATACGCGATTATTCATACCGCGAACCGAGTCGGACATACGTACGTTCACTTTTATTATATAAGTTATTTGTAATTTCTTTTGTTATTTATTTAAATTTTATTTATTTATATTCATTTGCCCTCTCTTAGTTCTTGCAAGAAACACGAACAAGCATCCTCAAATATAATCATCGTCTGTCCAAACAAATACTCATCTGACTCTTCCCGTTCCAATGATTCTGTTCAAATCTCGCGCATTTTCTCGCGAGTTCTATGTTGGCTTAACACCCGAAGAAAGAGAACAAATTGAGAAAGCCCAAACACACTGATTCAGCGCAGATTATCAACTCTAGTCGCGTGTTTCAAGCGACTGTTTCTCACCATGTCCAGCAGCGTGATTAATACCATCTGTTGCGATCAAGACCACAGAGGAGACACGAAGTTGCTGACATATGAGACGTCCCGGGAAAGGTATTCATCGAGGATCACGCAAACTGTCAACTCAACAAGGCACTTCCCAAGCAAGCAGTGCAACCAGTTGTATTTCTCGGCAGTTTCCTATGAACTATTAACGTTATGTTCTAGCCATATTAATTGGTCAACACAGCACGGTGCTAGGGTCTCATGTCCCCTTAAATATCTGTTACAGGTTCCCAAATGATTATTCTTTGTAAATTAAATAATTTATGGGTACAAATTAAAAAAATACAATAGGAAATATTTATTTAATTTACAGTTTTATTTTTGTTTCTTGACAGTGGATATGAATGGATATCTGTATACATGCAGGGCTTTACAGAAAAGAGCGCATTCTTGGTGTGTGCTCTAAAGTGTGGAGGGCTCATTTTTATCCAGCAGTGGAAAGGCAAGTAAATAGGGACTTATTTTAAAATAATGTTGGAAATGCATTGAATTTTTCAACAGGTTATTTTAAGGTGTTTAAGAAGCGGGAGTAGGAGCAACTCCCAAACTAGTGGAGCAGGTAAAGCCCTTTGCATATATATATATATATATATATATATATATATATATATATATATATATATATATATATACGAGAAAGGAAGGATGAGAGTAATCCCACGTAATGGGAAATGAAAAAGGAAAAACCAAGAGATATTTTTTATATATTCATCAACGTTTCGTTTTTATGATAAGACTTCCTCAGGATGATAATTTTAGGAAAAATGTCATGCAAGCCTGGACCCTCGTCCAGCCCTCTTAGTAGCCACGGCTACTACTTTTCCTTATCAACCCATCATGTCAACCCAATATTTCGATGTACTTGCATGACATTTTTCTTTAAATTATTATCCTGGGAAAGTCTTACAATAAAGACGAAACGTTGATGAATATATAAAAAATATCTCTTGGTTTTTCCTTTTGCATTTCCCAGATATATATATATATATATAGTCATCAACATACATACTGTTTCATTGTATCACAGCCTTTCAGTGCAGCTAGACAAGTGCCTCAAGTCGGAGCTTTTACCCTTACACTATCATGCGACACCAGCTGAATGTAAGTGAAATCTCAATGTAAACATGTCAAGTGCCGAAAGCTCGAATTGGTTTTATCCAATAAGCTAGGCCTTAAAACTAGTGGCAGTTGGCGATTTCCTTACGAAAAGCTATACCCAAAAAAGGGAGCTTATATAGTCATCCAAATACAGACTGTTTCGCTGTATCACAACTCTGAAGTACATACATGTGTAATACACAACGGACACATGCATATACATACACAGTGTACATGTATATGCATGTGTCTGTTTAGTGTGTATTCTTGTATTTGGTGAGAGCAATTTCCACATGTTGCAGTATATTGATTATTATCGATTTTAAGTTGTTGTATTGTTATTGTTTTCTTTTTTGTATTTTGTATGTTGTATATTTTTCTTTTCTTTTCTTTTACTTTTCTTTACTTATTATTATGAATAATTAAATGAGTTGATTTAGCCGAAAGAATACCTTATAGGTATATCCTTGCTTCCGCTAACATTTTTATATTTTTGTATTTAAAAATTATTAAATAGAAAACGTTTTTTTATTAATTACTATTATTTATACTCACTAGGAGTTCTCACACAGGTCATCATCAGTGATTGCTTACTGACAATAACCGGTGATGTACCATGGAGTCTAGGTGGAAAGTCTCTCTTGATTTCCACTACTCTCCACGTCTTTCAATAACCTTTGGAAATGGTTTTGCATTATTGCAACTGCTGCTTACCATTGATTTCTTTCTGGCAATGACCATTGGTCTTCACTGAGATTTGGGTGCAATAAGACTCTCCAAAGTCCCAGTACTCCTCGCACTTATCCGGTGGAAGTCGGGTTAGTGCTCTCTCCACGAAGATTCTAGCTGTTTTCATCACTGTCGTCCGTTGTATAGTCTCAGCCTTCCACTTGATTCTAATTTCTCCTAGTTGTTTTTGCAGGTGTTCCGCGACTGTTCCTAGTACTCCTACAATTATTGGTATTATATTGACTTTCTTCATGTTCCATATTCGTTTCAGGTTTGTGGCAAGCTCCGTGTATTTGCTTCGTTTTTCTGTCTCTTTGATCTTTTTCATTATGAACTGCTGGGATGGTAAACTCTACAATTTGACAGTTTCTTTCCTTATTGTAAACTTTTATGACGTCCGGTCTCTTTGCTTGGATGAATTTATCAGTTTGTATCTCCATGTCCCAAAAGATTTTGTGGTTTTCGTTTTCCAGTACTGTCTCTGGTTTTTGTTTGTACCATCTGTCTGCATGTTTAAAATGCAATCGTTTGCATAGCTCCCAGTGTACTGCTTTCCCCACGCAGTCTTGTCTGTTCTTGTATTCTTTTGAGTCTAGTTTGCTGCATTCACTTATGTGGTTTACCGTTTCGTCTCTTTGTCCACATTTACTGTTTTCCTGGGTTTTATCGATTTTAGCTTTAATGTAGTTAGATCTATTCGTATTGTTCTGTGCAGCTGTCAGTAGCGATTTCGTTTTTCTGTTCAAATGTTCTTTTTCTTAGCCATGTCCAGGTGTTTTCGTGATTCTCTTCTCTTGTAATTATCATTAATCCTCTATGTAGTTGTTTCTCTCCCCATATTTTTTCTTGTCTTTATTTTCTGTTTCGCTGTTTCACGTATTGTTTATTTTGACTGTCTCTTGCTGCCGTGATCAGTTTCTCTGAGTTATGTATTTTTCCAAGTTTTTTTCTTGTGTCTTTCACACAGTATTCTATATTTACCAGTTTTCTTTCCTCTTCGTTCTTTTTCATGTAGAATCGGTCAGTATCATCCTTCAGGTGCAGTGTATTGGGCATCGTCATTAGTTTCCTCGTCTTCAGCTGGAGATGCCTAAGTTCTTGTTTGGTCCAGCCTATGAATGGTTCAGAGCATCTTATCAGTGATACTACCCGGTTGTGTATTCCTTTAACTAGAATTCTACGATATAGATTGTTTCTAAGAGTTTTCTTGTTCTTCTCAAGTATTCTTTTCCAATCTTCTCTTTCATTTCTGTAAATTTTATAGTGTCTGCTTCCAGAACTACCAGATATTTGTAGGTATCATGTTCACCAAGTGCCCTCATCTCCTCTTGGTTTGGCAGTTCCATGCCCTCCGATTTTTCAAGTTTTCTCCTTTACATCTCTAGTAGTGCACATTTTTCCATTTCGAATTCCATTTTAATGTTCTGGCTAAATATTCTTGGTGTGTTTTTCAGCTTCTCTAGTTTCGTGTTTTTTGCTGCAAATAGCTTCAGGTCGTCCATATATATGAAGTGTTTTGCGTCTGTAAACTTGTATCAGGCATCACATTTTCTTAAGTATATAGTTGAGTGGCATCATGGCTATGCTATACAGTAATGGTGATAGAGAGTCTCCTTGGAAGATGCCTCTCTGTATTCTTTATTATTATTATTATTTACCCGACTTTTACAGATCACATCCTGACGCTCACCAATTCATGAATCATCCATTGGCCAGCACTTGTATGACAATAAAGTGTGTTGAGGCGTACTCTGATAGTTGCTTTCGCATCGTACACAATGCCGGCTTATAACACCACCTTAATGTTTTGGAGGGCGTAAGTTTAACTATGCAAAGACCCTTGCTTTTCAGGTAAAAAGAGCCAACATAAGTTGAACCTATTCAAAGAGCTCTAAAAAACAAGCAAAAAAATAACTTTGCCTCTAAGTAGGTTAATATATTTTCTCGTCTGCTTTGCATATAGCAATTTCCCTCTCGTTTCTTTGCAATTTGAGCGATATTCATTTTTTTGTTTGTCAAGGAAAGTTTATGTACGTACTAATTTATTTATTGAAAGCGTTATCCGGCGACGTTTCCTTCTTTAAGATGTGTTGACTGGAAGGTACCTCAAGTAATAGTTTTCAAGCTTTTAGTCGAATTGTTTTTTATACTATAATTAATTTTCTTTGTACGAATGGTCTTTTGACTATTAAATATCGAGAAAAAAGTTGTTTTTTTTTCGTTTCTCTCTCCCTCCTTACAATGTAATTTTGTCCTCTATTCACTATGATTCCATTTCTTGTTTTTAAAAGCTTCATTAAATTTTGTACCCCCAAAAATCATCATATATATATATATATATATATATATATATATATATATATATATAGCGAGAGAGAGAGAGAGAAAGAGAGAGAGTGAGGCGAAAGAGAGATGGAGGGAAATAGAGAGTAGGGAGGGGTAACAAAAGAGAAAAACATTTAAATGAGTAAATATGCTACTACATGATATGCCGCCATCTTGGAATTCCGTCGATTATACTCGCATATTTGCTCATTTAAAAAGTGTTTTTTCTTTAGATTTCATGCATAATACTAAATAGATTTTAACTCCAAAAGGTTTATCATCTCATAATATTAAAAAAATCATGAAAGCATTTTTATTGCCTATACACAATTTATAATCACAATCTGTCCTCTACACTAATCTCAATGTTTGCATATATATATATATATATATATATATATATATATATATATATAGTAAGTTATGAAAATATATTTATGGCAATTAAGCTACACAGAGGCTTCCGCGTTTCATCCCTGGGGGAATCTTCAAGCTAAAATGCATGGAGTTAGTTTTGCCGGGTGTTTTTATATACGCGGCTTGCTAGTTAACCAATCAGATTCTTTGTTGTTCTCTTAGCCAATCCTTGGGCTTCTCACGAACAAAGGTTCGGTTTGTTTTACTTCCCTATTTATTGTTCTTTTGTTCTGTTTTCTATAGAGTGGCCTATATCCTGTTTCTTTGTTGTGTCAATATAATGTGTGAACTTATTTTAACACGTGGTTCCTTGTATTTCTATTTTAGGTTTTAGTTTTTAAGTTGTTAGATTATAGTTTAGTTTTTTTTCTCACTCATTTGTTTGTTTATTGATTTATTTATTCATGTATTGTTAGCCTAAGGTAAATTTCATTCTGTGCAGGCAGCTGTTTGCTATCTCACTTCTACAGTTTAATAGTTTTGGGGGGTCTTTAAAGTTTAGGATTTCAAATTTCTCATTAAGACATAATCTACATGGGTCGTCTAAATTTCTACATGTAATGGCCTGTCGTATTATTTTCCATTCAATTATTGGTGATCGTCCATTTTCTTTGAGCTCCCAATAATGGTTTGCTAGTGCTGTTTTAATTCGACGTTCTCTGTTTTTAAATGTGCTGCTGTGGTTATAATATCTGGTTTTAAAATTTAGTACTTCTTGTTATTCGGTCTTTCCTTGGCAAATATTGTGGCTTGGTAAACAATACTTCTGGTTAGGCATTTACTTTGTAGTGGGCAAAGTGTACAATTTATGCAGTTACATCTTTTTTCTTCATTGGTAACTTATTCATTTCTATTTGGGTGATTACTATTAGGTGTTTGTTTATTTCTATTTGTAGTGTTTATATTTTTGTTCTTAGTGTTATTTTTGCTATATTGTTCACTTTTTATGTAATTTGTTATTTTTTTCTTCTGCTCTGCTGTTCTCTTTTAGTATTGTGTTATTGTGTGCCTTGATTTTAATTTCTAGGTTTTCGCAGCAGCTGTAGGATAGTTTTAGATTATTTTTATTGAATATTTTAAGCCGGTTACGGAGAAGTGTTTTTAAATCCGATTTAGGAATTTTTTTGCCCAGTTTAGGTTTCAGCATCTGGGTATATGGCGGTGTATAATAGATTATATATCTTTTTCTTTTATTTTAAATTTTATTATAGTTATTTGTGTCCTGTTTTTTTATATTTAACTTCTTTATGATGGAAACCACTATTTTTTAGAGTTGTATTTTAATTGTGGCTTGATTTTTTAAAAACATTTTCGTTGCTAGAATTATTGATAAGCCTACGTTCGATAGAATTCGGAATATATTTTATGATTGATGTATATAAATATAGAAATTATATAAATAGGGAAGTAAAACTAACCGGACCTTTGTTCGTGAGAAGCCAACGATTGGCTAAGAGAATAACAAAGAATCTGATTGGTTTACTCGCTAGCCGTGTATATAAAAACACCCGGCAAAACTAACTCCATGCATTTTAGCCTGAAGATTCCTCCGGGGATGAAATGCGGGAGCCTCTGTGTAGCTTAATTGTCATAAATATATTTTCATAACTTACTACCTAGCTCTACTTACGTATCGAGCACTGTTGGAGTAAATACTAAAAACTGATACATAAAAAATATATCTCCTTATAAAATTTTATGTGGATACATGAAATAGTAATATAAATATTATATATATATATATATATATATATATATATATATATATATAAGATTTGTGTATTTCATCACGATACTGCTAAACCAAACGTTTCTTTGGTGACCAGACAAAAATCGTTGCAGCTAGGCTGGAATGTGTTACCCAATTCGCCTTATTCACCAAATAATGCTCCCCAGATTACTATTTATTTAGAACTTTTGAAGAATTATCGAAATGGTAAAAACTTAAATTCTTTGGATTACATAAAATAAATACTGATGAGTTATTTGCTGTGAAACCACCACAGTTCTGGGAAAATATAATTTTCAAGTTGAACGATAAAAGTGGTAAACCTTGTGTAAAAATGATTCTTATTTGATTGATTAAATATTTAATGGCATGTATTCTTTTTAATCTTAATTTACTTTAAGATTCAGCACAAACTTTCAGGACAACCAGGGGTGCTTGTTCGCCAGATTGCCTCCAAAGTGATCAATTACAATGTTGCTACCTGAAAACTTACGTCTATTAAAGTAGGTCAACCCACCCATTAAATCAAAGACTGCTATACATGAAACAATTGCCAGGAATGGCTAATCTAGTGATGGTAAATGTCACAAGAATCAGCTGTAACAATAGATCAGAAATGTAAGCCTTCATTTGAAGGATAACATATATTCCATGAAAAATGCCAGTATACTGAAATCATATACCCTTAATAGGGTGAAGATGAAAATTCATATACACTAAACACTAAATTTAAAAAGCAAAGAAATTCCCAAATTTTTACACTTTCATTTTCATTAAGGGTATGCGAGCACAACAGGACTATGTATTTTACTAGTAGGAATTTTTCTTATAAACAATATAAACATTGTTACTATTTTAGCACTGTTAATATAAGCATTGCCAATAAACATTTTAACTGGTAGTTTACTTACCTTTATAGTATCCTTATCAATCACGCCCGAGTGGAACCATTATTCATATGACACTGGCAGCATTGTCATGTATTAAGGAAAATGAAGGTATTCTTGTTGTATATAAGTCAATTTTATGTTTCACACTTTAATTTATTAGAATTAATAACTTTCACCATTTGTTTAAAATATATAAACGATTTTTACTGTATTTTTCAACAATACAATACATTTCTTTACAATTCAGATTGAAGATCCTCAAACAAGATATTTTAAATCTTATAAATTAAAAAATGTGAACCGTAAACCTTGGTATTTTTCATTTCTCTGAAATTTTCGTTTTCTCTGAACGAAAAACAGTACTCTACGGCTCTAATATGACAAATATAGGCAATAGAATGGCACTTTATTTCGGTTCTTACTTTGTAACCTTGCCTAAGGGTTCAACACGTAGCCTACAGCCAAAGTCTAAGTTCTTACTGGATCGACCTAGGCCCAGTCGATATTAGGTAGCTTCCATAAGAACATCAGATCGATCAGAACGTTTGTCAATAAAAGAAGACGATGAGTTCCAGCCAAATTCCCATCGGAAAAGCCCAAGAGATTTTGTATAAACGATTAATTCTTGTTCGATGTTTTGCGCTGAAAAAAAATTCTTACCAGTAAAATACATAGCCCTGTTGTGCTCGCATACCCTTAATGACAATAAAAGTGTAAAAATTTGGGAATTTCTTTGCTTTTGTACATTTAGTTTTTAGTGTATATTAATTTTCATCTTAACCCTATTAAAGGGCATATGATTTCAGTATACTAGCATTTTTCATGGAATGTCACTACTTTTGTAAAGGCTATGCCTCAGTACAATGGTCGCCCCATTTCACCGCTACTTTCTAATTTTGCCTTTTGCGAAAGCTGTTTCTTTCCAACCATTCCTCCTATGTTGCCCAGGGCAATAGTATGACATATTTCTATAAAAAGTACCATCTCTGTCTGCGCCTTCTATACAGGTACTTATCTCAGCACCGGTGTTCATACTATATACGTAACTATCGCCGCCCCAGTGCAGATAATATATAAGTACCTATCGCTGCCTGGTTGCAGATACTATATAAGTACCTATCGCCGTCCTGTTCAGAAGCTGAATACGTACCTATCGCCGCCCCGGTGCGAATGCTGACTACATACATATCGCCATTCCAGGGCGAATGCTAAATACGTACCTATCGCCGCCCCGGTGCAAATGCTAAATACGTACCTATTGCCGCTCCGGTGTGCAAACTACATAAGTACCTATCGCTGCCCCAGTTCGAATACTAAATATGCACATATCGCCGCCCCGGTGCGAATGCTAAATACGTACATATCGCCGCCTCGGTGCGAATGCTAAATACGTACCTATCGCCGCTCCGGTGCAAATGCTAAATACGTACCTTTCTGCCGCCCCGGTGTGCATGCTAAATACGTACCTTTCTGCCGTCCCGGTGCGCGTGCAATATACGTACCGATCGAAGCCCCAGAGCGAATGCTAAATACATACCTATCACCGCCTCGGTATGTATGCTATATGCGTACTTATTGCCACCCCTGTGCACATGCTATATACGTACCTATCACCACCCCTATGCACTACTATATACGTACCGATTGCCACCCCGGTGCACATACTATATATATACCTATCGCCGCTCCGGTGCCCATACTATATACTTACCTATCTTTGCAAGGGTGCACATACTATATATGTACTTATCTCCAGGCCAGTCTGCATACCTAAGAACTCATATTAATGTGCCCCTGTCGTGTCAGAAAAACAAAATAGTGTTCATTCATGTAGTGTCACTATCATAAATGAAAAAAATTTTAGGTTAAAAAAAGAAAAAAATACATTTTTTTGCCCACCCTCAATTTGTTTTTTGTATCCTCTTCCATACATCGAAATATTTTTAATAAAAAAAATGTTTAAAAATTAAAAAAAAATTTGAACCCGCCCAAATTATTTTTTTTACCTCCACATACATATAAATATTTTTAATTAAAAAGAAAAAAAAAACACTCCCCCCCCCCAAATTTTTTTTATCCTCCCCCATACATAGAAATATTTTTAATTAAAACGAAAAAAAAAAAATTTTGACACCCCCAATTTTTTTTTACCCTCCCCCCTATAGATAGAAATATTTTGAGTTTACAAACGAAAAAAAAAAATTTACATCCCCCCCCAAATAAATTTTTTTCATCCTCTCCCATACATATATTTTTAATTAAACAAAAAAAATTTGGACCGCCCCATACATAGAAATATTTTTAGAAAGAAAAACAAATTTCCGAGGCGCCTCGGTGATATCAAAGAACCATACTGCAGATGCCTCCGGGTCCTATATTGTAGAAGCACCCCCGGTGCTGGGTCCATATACTGTAGAAGCACCAGAAGCACCCCCAGTCCGTATACTGCTGAAGCACCTATCGTCCCTGTATTGCAGAAGTCTCCAGGTCCTATATTGTAGAAGCACCCCCGGTGCTGGGTCCATATACTGTAGAAGCAACCCTGGTCCATATACTGCAGAAGCATCCAAGGTCCCTATTATGCAGAAGCCTCCGGGTCCTATATTATAGAAGCACCCCCGGTGCTGGGTCCTATACTGTACAAGCACCCCTGGCCCCTATATTGCAGAAACACCCATGGTCCTTATTCTGCAGAAGCTTCCGGGTCCTATATTGTAAGAAGCACCAGAAGTACCCCCTTACTGATCCCCCCTCCTTTTCACCTGCACAGTAGCTCTATCTAGGACATTGAGCACTTTTCTCCCGGACAACACCGAGTACTTAGAAAATGAAGGAGGCATCCAGAGTACTACTAAAATCACTCTTACTGATTTCCCCTCCTTTTCATCTGCACAATAGCCCGAAAAGAAGCGTAGATGCTGTTAAAATATTATACAAACTTATCAATACAGTAGCTCTATTTAGGATATTGAGCACTTTTTTTCTGGACAACGCCGAGTACTTAGAAAATCAAGGAGGCATCCAGAGAACTACTAAAATCACTCTTACAGATTCCCCTCATTTCCATGTGCACAATAGTCTGAAGAGAAACGTAGATGGCGTTTAAATATTATACAAACTTATCACTACAGTAGCTCTATCTAGGATATTGAGCACTTTTCTCCTGGACAACGCCGAGTACTTAGAATATCAAGGAGGCATCCAGAGCACTACTGAAATCACTCTTACTGATTTCTGCCCATTTCCATGTCCACAATAGTCTGGAGAGAAACGTAGATGGCGTTTAAATATAATACAAACTTATCACTACAGTAGCTCGATCTAGGATATTGAGCACTTTTCTCCCGAACAACGCTGAGTACTTAGAAAATCAAGGAGGCTTCCAGAGCACTACTAAAATCACCCTTTCTGATTTCCCCTCATTTCCATGTGCACAACAGTCTGAAGAGAAACGTAGATGGCGTTAAATATTATACAAACTTATCACTACAGTAGCTTTATCTAGGATATTGAGCACTTTTATCCTGGACAACGCCGAGTACTTAGAAAATCAAGGAGGCATCCAGAGAACTACTAAAATAACTCTTACAAGTTCCTTCTTCTTTTCATCTGCACACTCTTAACGTAGCCTCTATATGATGTTCTGGATACATCCGGACAGAAGTTATGGTATGACTTGATGCAACCGGACAGAATTTATGGCAAGACCGGGTACATTCTACAAGGGATTATGGGACGTTTTCAGTGACTCAGCATTTTTATCGGATTAGTACATGAATACGTTGGATAATAAGGTTTTGGGAATTTTCTGGAAAACTAAGTCATATGGTAAACTGAAATTTAAATGCCATCAACTAGACCCTAGAACCTCTATCTCTGCCAAAAATCAGCTGAATCCATCAAATAGTTGATGAGATACAGGGTGGCACATACGTACGTACGTACGGATAACACAAAATCATGCCTGACCTTTCTGGATCTCTGGGTTGCCTTGACTAATGATGCCGAAATTCTACACACTTATAGAACCTATAAAAAAAAATTGTGCAAAGTTTTAACTAATTAGGTTCATTAGTTTTTGAGTTATGATTTATCAAAGAGATGAGATTTCTAGCATAGGCCGTTTTTGAAGTCTATTAAGGTATAGAGTGCTATCGCGCCTCCCTTGATTATATAAAGCGACGTTGTATGTATGTATGTATGTATGTATGTATGTATGTATGTATGTATGTACAACTAAAAGTAAAAACATGACAAAACAAAGACTCACAAAGTTTATATTTTTTGATCATCGTTTCACTTGAAGATTAATAATATCTAAAATGTAGAAAACAATTACTCGTTCTTTGCCCCTAAACTGATGCAGATTTCGCAACAGGGGGTCTGTTTTCAAGCCACTAAGTAAAGGGAAGTTACTTTGATTATTTTACCGAAGTCTCGTCTTGAAATTTCGTTCTATTTTGTTTATATGTTATTTAATGTTATCAAATCTAAATTAATTAATTAATAGTTTCCGAATTCTAATGGTATACAAATATTATGAACGCTGACTTGAAAAAAATAATTAATTAAATAGTAATTACCAGCCCCCCCCCACCCTCTCTTACGTTTACAAAACTTCACGCCGACGGACAGACAGACAGACAGACAAACAGACAGACAGAGAACCGGCTTCTTGTATTATAAGTTGAGTTGTTGGGTGGGAAGATGGAAGAGAGAGAAAGAGAGAGAGAGAGAGAAGTCTTAATAGAAATATGTCACACTTTTTTACAGGCAATGCCGGGTAGGCCTGCTAGTTTTCCAAGAAAAAGAAGCAAACAAACTTATTTTAACGATATTAATTACTAATATAAATACATTTTTGCTTACCCTTATATATATATATATATATATATATATATATATATATATATATAAACATAAAATTTTGAATGGATACACAAATGCAATCGTATTTCATTCCCCGCTCTCGTCAGGCTAATGATTCTACTTTTCATTTGTTATGATTTTATAGATTGTTTTCTTCTTAATTCAACCGCCTTATTCTCAAAATATTTTCATTTTTATTTTTATCTATTTTTTATTTAATAAACTTGTATTCCTACTACTATTAGGCGATTACACGAATCAAGAATAATTTGAAATAAAAATGAAAATATATAATATTGAAAATAAAATATTTTTCTAATAAAGCATTAGTACCAAAACATCATATAAAAACATCAACAACAGAAAATTAAAGTACGTTGACTGAAGAAATCGGGAATAGAAACACGATTGAATTAATGTAGACATTCAAAATTATATGTTCGTGATTATAAAGTTCAACTTGGTATTGAGCACTTTTGAAATATAAACTGAAAAATATACCCATAATTTGATTTATATATATATATATATATATATATATATATATATATATATATATATATATATATATATATATATATATATATATTGGCGGTGCAGAATTTTATTAAGATTTTAAAGATAATAAACGAAGTGATATTAAATTTGGAGAAAATAGCAGATAGTAAAGAGGGAAAGCGAACGATCAAAAACAAGAAAATACTTTGTTTTCTTATATATTTGATAGTAAAACCAGCATTCGATTAAAACCTAAAAAAAAGGTAATAATAGTGAGA
>OY744530.1:51266199-51306199 GCA_963556195.1 Sepiola atlantica | reverse complement strand
TGGAAGCTATTCTCATTTCCAAACATAATCTAGTTTTGAACCAGAGACACGAATTAAATTCTACCTTCATCATATAACCTACTCCCCTCAAAACCCATCCCCCAGATAATAACCCCCCCATAATAAACACTATTTACACAAATCATACCTATTATATTAAGAATTGACCATTACATTAGTACCTGACATCCACTATTTGATCTCAAACCCCACACCACGCCCAACCTCATCTTAATAAATAAATAAACAAACATTATACAAATAAATAAATAAACAAATAAAACATACAAACAATTGAATAAGAAATCTGAGATTAGTTAAATAAATTCAACAAACAAAGCCAATTAACAGAATTTCCTTTATAAATTAATACCAAAGATAACAGATTTGTCTCCCTTTAACCAGTAAACCGATCTATCTCCCTACCTAAAACAAAAGACATCTAAGAGATAAATTAAAACCAATAAATAAGGATTAAACTTAACCAGACATAACTAAATTATAATATACTGCACCGATAACAAACTAATTAATTATCTACAGCATATATAACATTTAATGCCGGAACCAACCTGTTGACAAACATATATATTATAAGTAAAATCACCGTTTTATATACGATAAAAAAAACAATAACAATAATAGTAAATATATAAAAAATTTTTTAAATAAATAGAAACAACCTACAAATACATATATATATATATATGTATATATATATATATATATATATATATATATATATATATATATATATATATATATATACATATATATAAAGAATAATAATATAAGATATAATATCTAATTATTATCTTATCAGAACTTATTACGATCTATTTCATTTTCTTCTGAATACTTTATCCTGAACACTTCCGGTTTAACCCCCCAGCGTTCCTGGCATTTTCTCGGAATCCGGGATTTTTCTTTTATTTATTTTTGACAAGGAGAGGAAAAAAAATCTCTCGAAATATATCAAATTGATCCTTGATAATCCGGAATACTACAAACTAACACCCTTGCTCTCTTGTAAGTTCGTCTAGAAAAATAAACAAGCCTTTTCCGATCTATATGCGACTTATTTCGGTTTAGTTTTGTTTTTGTTCTTCACAGCGATCCGGAATTTCGCATTGCCTTCAACCTTTTTAAAACTGTTATTATTACTCCCAGCAATGCTTCCAGCAAACTACCAATTTCTATTATATATATATATATATATATATATATATATATATATAGTAAGCTATGAAAATATATTCATGGCAATTAAGCTACACAGAGGCTCCCGCGTTTCATCCCCGGGGGAAATCTTCAGGGCGAAGAAGATTTCCCCGAGGATGAAACGCGGGAGCCTCTTTGTTGCTTTATTGCCATAAATATATTTTCATAGCTTACTACCTAGCTCTACTTACGTATCGAGCACTGTTGAAGTAAATACTGAAAATTGATACATAAAAAATTATGTCTCCTTATAAAATTTTATGTGGATACATGAAATACTAATATATATATATATATATATATTCTTGTTTTGATAGTATATGAATCCCATTTAAAGAATTAGTTTCCGTCATATTTACTTTACACCAATATTGATACTCATTCAGTGTCTATTGCTAGAGTTTATGTGAATATATACTGAATTACCTCCCTTGGTGTGGCTAGCACATTTAGACACATAGATATTGAACCTAGAATACAACGTATATTATAATATTAGATATTCTACAGCCGATGTACATTTGTTCATGCTGGTACAAAAGGCTTGCACTTTTATCGCAATTGCCCTCCTTCAGTTTAGATCATTAGAAATCTCAAACCACCACCGGAAGGAGTACAGACGAATCCATTCCTTATTTTCCTCATTAAAGCGAGGAAAATTTTTTCCGTGAAAATAAATAAAATAAAATGAAAACTTTCTATCTGCTATGCAATTTTCGTTTTCAATTCGCTAATTATAGCAAAGTTTAAGGCGTGCATGAAAATAAATATAAGGAGTCAAGGAATGATTTCATTTCTCAAGATGAAAGAGTGGCCAACCTTATTACGAGTTGTTCCTTAAGCCCGTGGTTTCATTATTTTACCTTATGTGCACATGTTGCGTTCTCAGCCTTGTATTATACACCCAGCAGCCATGTTGTTGTAATCAGTACAAAAACGTTAAAATTCACAATGGTTATTCATAGCTTTGTTGCTGGTCGTTCATCCTGTACGCACTTCCGAGAGTGAGGGAAGGCCATATAATAATAAAAGCTTATTTTTCATATCTTAAAAAATAAACACTAACTCGACACAAAACTGATGGTGATTTATTCAACGTGATCTTCATTCCAAATCGTTGACCAGTTAAAAGAGAGTAAGAGAGAGGGGGGAGATAGATAGATAGATAGATAGATAGATAGATAGATAGATAGATAGATAGATAGATAGATAGAGATAGAAATCATTAATTAATGACATCTTATTTGCCCATGTCTTTACACGTTCGAACGTCTCACAGCTTCCAAGCGGTCTCTCTTATCTATTATCACCTCTCTTTCAGCTATTTGATGTCATATCTGTTTTTAGTACATTCTCAGAGGTTAAGCAATTTTTCACCTCGTTATCATCATGTTGACCTCTGTTGACACCTCAGCGAACAATATTTTCCTGTTATTCTCAACTAAGTTATATGCTAGGGATCCACCCGCTCAATATCTTACACACATATTAATGCGCCCGTGTCGGCATAAATTATGGCATATTTCTAACGAGAATCCTCCAACCCACTTGACTAGCAGCAAAATCTGACCCTTTGCTATAGAGGTCCCTAGACGACAGAAGATTTTCTACTCTGACAGATTCTATTATTGCCTTTGGAACTCCCTGTTTGCTCCATGTTTCACCGACTGTACCAACATGCACAGATATTTAAATGCAATGTTAACAAACATCTTGTTGCCCAACTCTCCACCCAGGTGTACCCTATACATCTGTCCGCTATCAGAGTAGCCCTTTATGCTAAAGTAGCAATATGCCCTGTTTAGGGTAAACAAAACAATTTAATAATTAGTGACTTCGAGTAAACAGTTTTCTTTTGTTTACAAGCAGTACTAATACTTCAGGTTGGCTGCTGCTTATTCTTAGTACAATGTCTCTTGGATCACAGATATATTCACAGAGCAGCATATTTTGTCACTACGCATAGCACATACATATTTAAACAAACTATGTTTACATAAGAAATATCTTTTGTAAACATTGTGAAACATATATATATATATCTCTGCCATCTCTGCCATCCACTTTACCCCTGCTCATCCCCCACCTCTTTCTCTTTCCACCAGCCACAGTAGTCCTGGCTCACCCCATCCTTCCATTTTTTCCCCACTCATTCTTTTCTACATTCATTTCTATTTCTCCAACAAATACGGACGTCCACCCAGCAGTTGGCCCCTATTTCATTCTATTTTTCCCAATATGTCTACCCTACATGTATCTGTGCTTGCATGACATTTTTTCTCTATTTTATCATCCTGATGAAGTCTTATAAATAAAGACGAAACGTTGATGTACACATAAAAAACATCCATTTTTTGGTTTTCCTTTTTCATTTTCCCATCACGTCGGATTACTTTCATCCTTCTCTTCCCATATATATATATATATATATATATATATATATATATATATATATAATTATTTACTAATGAATATTTTAATTATTATCTACATACGTATCGTATACTTTTCGTCTTCGCAGAATAATCAGTGTAGAGATAAATATTCAAATCTGTCGCACGGTCTGAAGCTCGGTACAAGAGTCACCTTCAACTCCAATCCCGAACGCTCTAACTAATGGTGCTAATTCTGACAACAACTCGAAGTGATGAGAAATAAACCCTATTATGCCGAAGTCGCGGACAGACATAGTCAGCCATCACAACAGTGTCTAATAGAAAGGAACTTGCATTTATAGTTTATATATATACATCTATATATATATATACATATATATATACATATATATATATATATATACATATATATATATATATACATATATATATATATATATATACATATATATATATACATATATATACATATATATATATATTATAAGAACAAAACATGAGACGGTTGAGACCAATTCATAAACAAATGCAACATCATTTTTGCATGTGTTTTAAAAATAATGGCACATCTCTACTGCTGTTTATAATTCTACATTTGGTTGAAAAGGCGACAGAAGTTGCGGAAAATTTCTCGCAATCGGAAATAAACACAGCTATAGATATGCTTCATTTACATACCTATCTTATAAACAGTTTCTAATAAATTTATGTTTTGTTTAATTCATTTAAAAATTTTATTCTCCTGTTCATTATATCTACGTAATTGTGTTGTTGATATCATTATTATTATTATTATTATTAATAATAATAATAATAATAATAATAATAATAATAATAATAATAATAATAATAATAATAATAATAATAATAATAATAATAATAATAAAAACGATTTAATAAAAAATTGATAAGATTTGAAATTTAAATTTCCAGTTCGATTATTTTGAAATTCAAAATATAATTTCCAGTTAAATTTTCACACGAATACCTACGTACATTCACACATACTGACAGCTTAGATTGTTTTGGAATAATTTATTTAAAAAAATAATATCCAAATTCAACGCAATAACAAATTAAGTTGTTTTTTTTATAATTAAATACATAATTTTATTTTCAAAACTAAATTTTTACTTAATAAATATTTGTTTGATTGTATAATAATAATAATAATAATAATAATAATAATAATAATAATAATAATAATAATGATGATAACTATTATATTTGTCTGAAAAAGAAAAATAGAAAAGCCCACCGCTAATATTTCTAAATTACAAAAAGAAAATTGATTCATATATATATATATATATATTAGTACTTCATGTATCCACATAAAATATTATAAGGAGATATAATTTTTTATGTGTCAGTTTTCAGTATTTACTTCAACAGTGCTCGATACGTAAGTAGAGCTAGGTAGTAAGCAATGAAAATATATATGGCAATCAAGCTACACAGAGGCTCCCGTGTTTCATCCCCGGGGAGAATCGTCATTTAGCCTGACGATTCCCCCCGGGGATGAAACACGGGATCCTCTGTATAGCTTGATTGCCATATATATTTTCATCGCTTACTATATATATATATATATATATATATATATATATATATATATATATATATATATATATACAGTGTAACCCGGATATAAGAGAGCTATCGGGACCAGAGAATAAGTCTCTTATATCCGGGGTTTCTCTTATATCCGGGTATGGTCTATTTTGTTTATGTAAGTATGGAAACACCACATATAACGCTTTTTACGCACAGAACACTAGTTTATTTAACAGTTATAGACATAAAAAATACTTTTCAATCAGTTTTCACAAATAATTCAGTCAAAAATTACTTTTTCTTAAAAAAGGCAGTCATTTTTTATTGTACACAAACTTCTTTTTTAAACCCGAATATAAGAGAGCTGTCGGGACCGGAGAATAAGTCTCTTATATCCGGGTCGCCTTCTAACAACAACAACAACAACAAAAGAAACCTTTTTTACGAATATTTAATGGTGAGTACATTTAGCAACGTCTTTCGACTGATTTACGACATCACACTGTCACTCAAAACAAACTCTCTTATATTGGGGAGGATGGGACCGGAGAAGAAGTATCTTATAGCCGGGTTTCTCTTATATCCGGGTTTCTTATATCGGGGTCTAATTTATAGATATTAACACAGGCTGTAATTTGGGACCAGAGAACATGTCTCTTATATTCGGGTTGCTCTTATATCCGGGTTACACTGTATATAATTGTGCAGCATTCCTTCTTTTATGTATGTTTGATTAAACAGGAGTGCCAATTTCCGCTTATTCAGCTTTTTATCCGTTTTTTCTAGTCTTCGTACGACGGATTTGATGTTATAATCCTAGAAGTGTAAAAAATCTCCGTATTTTATGTGAACGTTTTCGACGTCAGGCGGTTGCAAAATGAAATAAATTGGTGAATCTATCAAGAGGGCGCTATTTTAAATTATTTCAACAGCACTTCAATGCACATAACGGGAATGGTTGATGCTTGGTTTATTACTGCGTATAAACAATGCTTCCATTATGCGGAGGCGAACACTGCAACCCGAAACCACCAGAATGGATGTGTTATTTGTTAAAATGTTCCTAAATTCGTTCTTTGGGATGCCATGCTTTATAAGATGTTGGTATATGGAGCTTTGATATGTGATATGGTAGTCTTAGTCATGCCAATATACGTGCTGTTTGCAGAGACACGTTCTCCGATAGCGCATTTAAACACGTATATGGCATTACTAGTTTTAAGTAAGCCACTAGCAGCCGGGATATTTTTTATTAATAAATTACTAGTTTTTGACTTTTTGTTATATATAATGAATCTGATTTTAGAGTTATTATCTACTGGGGTTACGTGCTTGTGTATAATATTTTTTATTATTTTTCCTTCGGCTTTATAGTTGGGGTGCATCTGGTTACAGTAGAATAAGTTAATATTAATATTGTTGTTGTCGGAGTTTTATTTATGGCGGTGAGGGTGTGTTTTATTTGCTGATCAACTACATAGTTAGGAAAGTTATTGTAAATTAGTGCCTGTTTAATATCAACGAGTGCTTTATAGAATATTTTATTACACGAGGAATTTCTTTTGGCGCGATAAATAAGATTTTTTATGACGGCTATTTTATATCTATCTGGGCATTCGCTATTGAAATTAAGAAGGTTTGTATCTTTACTAGAGGGTTTTTTTTATACGGGTAGGTAATAAACTTATCTGTAGAGGTTTCTATTTCTATATCTAGGAAAGGAATTTTATTATTGATGCTAAGTTATTGTGTGAAATTTAATGTTGAGTTATTTTTAAATGTATTCTCGATGAGAGTCAACTTAGATAGGTTTTCTGTTGGTAGGAGAATGTCATCAACGTATCGGACGTATATAGAGGGTTTAGTAATAATATTGAAAGTATAAATTTCTAGGTTGGACATATAATATTCAACAAACAATGACCCCACCTGGGTTTATAAGCTACCATTGGGGCCGTAGAAGGGTACCTCAGTGGTGCAAGCTATTAATAGTTTGCGTAGTATATTGGGGTTTATTTTGAGTGCAGGGAGAGTTGAATTATTGGTACCCCGATTTATAAAATCGGGGGATTTATGTTTTGACGCATGTCCGTCCGTCCGTCCGTCCGTCCGGATTTTTCTCCGCAACCATCTATTGAATTTCTCTGAAATTTTGCATGAAGTTGTAACTTTGGTCAGGTTAGAAAGTGACATTCTCCGATTTAAAAAAAAAATCTGGTTAGCCCCCCAGGGGGTCAAAAGGCCCCGAAATGGCAAAAAATGACATTTTTTGCCCCATAACTTTTCATCCATCCATTCAATTGCTCTGAAACTTGGCCAAAATGTGGAGGCAATTGTTCTTAATAGAAAATAAGTATCGCTGACCTTGTAAAATATCTGGTTCGCGCCCCCAGGGATTCAAAAGCTCCCAAAATGGCAAAAATGTACCCTTTTCTCCCATAACGTTTGATCCATCCATTCAATTTTTCTAAAACTTGGCCAAAATGTAGAGGCAATTGTTCTGGATATAAAATGAGCATCCTTAGCCTCAGAACCATTCTGGTTCGTGCCCCCCCGGGGGTCTAATGTGGGGGGGGGCAAAAATATCCCAAATTGCCCAAATTTATTGCATTTTACACTCGCCACATCGAGTCACATACAGAGGGGGACCACGCACGCGCGACTTGTTATATATGCTATTGATAATTATGTTGATAGTTTCTTGTATTGGTACGTTTGTGAAAAGGTTCTCAACGTCCAAAGAAGCTAAGAGTTTTTTTATTAGGTTTTATTTTTAATTGATCTGGTGATTTTACTCTGTAGTTGGAGGCAGATACGGTGTTATTAATTTATTAAGGGTTTTGACTAGTTTATGTATAGGTGTGGGTATTTGAGATATTATGGGTCGGAGGGGGTAGTTAATTTTATGTGGTTTAACATTTCCGTATATGTAACCAAGCTTGGTTACATATATTTACATTATTATTTGTTCATACGCATTAATAAACCAAGCATCAACCATTTCCGTTATGAGAGGGGGGGTGAAGGTGTACGAAGATTAGAAAAAACGGATCAAAAGCTGAATAAGCAGAAGTTAGCACTTCTGTTTAATCAAACATGCTAATATATATATATATATATATATATATATATATATATATATATATATATATATATATATATACATATAAATGTATATATACTCGAACCTTGCGAACGTCTGAGATTATCATTCCCTACACTAATGAGAGCGAAAGCTTGAAACGCTGGCGTATGTAGGTAAAAATGATTTAATATTATTTACTTAAAATTAATATTGATATATATATATATATATATATATATGTGTGTATGTATTAATACCCAGTCATAATGCATATTATTAGATTAGATATATACATATATATTTGTTAGCCTCCTTCTGACACGCCACCCTGTTATATATTCCCGTGACTTATTTAACTAAAATTTTAGCACTAAACATTTTGTACTGAAAAAGAACTAAATAAACAGAGCTTTACTTGCTCCACTTGGCGTAGCTGGTAGGAAATTAGAGGGTTATACCTTTGTTAGCAGTATTAGTGCATACATTACCACAATAGATCTGCTATGATTTGAACCCGGTACAGTCGATTTAATACTACATACGCCAATACCCCTTTAAGGCAAGAGAGAGAGAGAGAG
Organism: Sepiola atlantica; assembly: GCA_963556195.1. NCBI lineage: Eukaryota > Metazoa > Mollusca > Cephalopoda > Sepiida > Sepiolidae > Sepiola > Sepiola atlantica. Next base: position 51,297,362 of record OY744530.1, on the reverse strand, counting down.
AGAGAGAGAGAGAGAGAGAGAGAGATTATCGGAAAATATAGAAAGGGCTTAACAACATAATGAGAGAGTTGGAAAATTTTAGACAGAACTTTAGAAAGAGATGCATCACTTTGTCAGTTAATTGCAAATTATGGCTAATTAGACGAATCAAAATGGAAGTCTTTTAAGTATAATTCAATTGTGAGCCCGGGAACATTTTGTGTAATTAAAATATATATGAAACATCTTACAACAAACGTTGATTATGTCAACTTTAGTATAATAATAGATTCCAATATTTTCTTTCTTTATTATTTTCGACTGTTAATAAACAGAGAGAGAGAGAGAGAGAGGGAGAGAGAGAGAGGGGAGAGAGAGACGGGTGAGAACAGAGAGAGAGAGAGAGATAGGGGAGAGAGAGACGGGTGAGAACAGAGAGAAAGAGAGAGATAGGGGAGAGGGGACCGTATAAAATAAGGGGCAGAATCGTTCGTGCAGAAAAGATGACAGCATTAAAATTCGAAAAGTATTAAGGTTTCAGTGGGTGAAAGTCAGCGTATTAAGCTGGTGAGAGTTTGACCCTCGGGCCAAGCAGGTGCAGACGTTTGAGCGAACATTCCTCAAAAAGGTCAAAAAGTGCAGTTATCGATATGAAAACACCTGAGTCTCATGGAGACATTATCGAAGCTTTGTTTGCTCTTCTCAGCAAAATTATCTCCTCCTGTCAATTTTGCTATACATTTATGTCTCTCTCTCATATATATATATATATATATATATATATATATATATATATATATATATATATAATGTATCAAATTGTTGTTCGGGTTATCGTAGTTAGACCTAAATAGCAATGCGTCTTACAAATATATATTTTATCCTGACTAGACACCTATTTACGTAAATTATCAGTCTGTATTCTTTGAAAAAAACATTGAAACTCCAATCTACTTCTTCGATTACAAACTATATCCAGTTTGATACTGTCTTTAGTAAGACACACTTCTCGTTCTACACCAGTCTTTTTCATTGGCCACTCATCTTTCTTTCATTAGCCAATGAGATTATTGCGTTTGTTGCAAATACGAAATTCTAAATGGCGTAAAAGAGCTGTTGTCTTTCGCAAGTAATCTTAACTTGTACTTACATTATTACTTCGCTGTTATTTCTTATTCGTTATTCTACATTTTACTTCTAGCTATAATCTAATAAATAACTAATTACATAATTAGTCCCGGGTCTGCTATATAGATGGTGCCACTAATAAAAAAACATGTGAGTTTTATACAATAGTAACCTTCAAATGGCACCTGTAACAATTTTAACCCAATCAGATAATAAGTTTACAAATTACAGTTATTAAAGTGAAGCTACATTTGCAAATTTTCATGAAAATGAAAAATCAGAATTTCGTGTGTGGATAAAGAATTTCTGTCTGATGGGAAAAATACTGTTCAAGCTAACTAATGGCTGGATAAGTGTTATTCTGACTCTGTTCCGTTGGAAACAACGATTAACAGATAGTATGCTGACATTAAACGCGGTCGTACAGCCACAAATGATGCTGAACACTCATGATGCAAAATAAAATGTATTATTATTATAGCATGTTTACTTAAAACTAAAAACATTCTGATTAAAAATGAAAACATTCTGAATATTTGCTTGAACTATAATCTGAGCGAACATTTTTTCACGTTGCACCGGCTTTTCAATCCTCTCCAATCCGCCCCGCAGAAACCGGAAGCCACAGAAAAAATATTTGGGAAATAACCAATTGGATAAATCAATATTTTTTTCTGGTGAGACAATTTCTTTTATTCTTTCACTGGGCCATGTTTTTTTACTGCCAAAAATATATTTTAGCTAAGTTTCGTTCAAATAACATTATTCCAGGTCGGAATTCTGTTAACACTGAACCATTTATCCCTAATCGCCTTCGTAGCTTCAAATGCTTACGTTCTTATTAAAAAACACAGTTCTACATGTCTATATTTATAACTAACTAGCAAATATATGTTCCACTCAGTCGCATATTTTTGCTAGTTCAACCAGGGTTTTTTACTCCGCCTAATAAACCGGTATTGTCCGGGCCTTCGTGTCTTGATTTACGCAGGTCTATCGGTTGTCCGTCCTGTGCAGTTCTAGGAGGTGCACCCTCCAAGGCTTTTCCTTCTCATCCTTTGAGAGGGGGTTAGTTTATTGCTAATCGCCCGAGGCGCCCCTACCGGGGAATGCCGACGGGGCTGCCCAGGCAATTTTTAAACAGCCAGAGTGCTCAAATTCTCGAGCGCTGGTTTTTTCCCACTTTCCCGACCTTGAGTCACATCTTACCTTGTGGGAGGAAGATAAATAGAATCATACTGAACGAACATATACTACAATGACCCCAAAGGAGGTGATTACTGAGTGGATGATATCATGACAACGAAATAGATACTACACTACCCCCAATTAAAGATAGAGGAGGTAATACCCGGGAGGGTCCGCCATAAACGGAGAAGGTAATGCCCGTTACAACAGAACATATATTACCCCCCCCCCTGCAGGGGGATTTTATCCATAGGAGGATTACCCCTATGGAAACGGAGAAGGTAATTCATTGGAGGGTGATCTTATAACAATAGAACCAATACTCACTACCCCCCCCCCCCCATTAAAAGATACTACAATAATAGATTAAATCAGTATTTTTTAATTCGTTTAAAAATGCTCTGTCGCAAAAATATTATTTTTGTATAGTTCCTTGGTCTTTTAACTCAGATCAAAGGGTATAATCTGTTCTCAGCATACAGCGACATCAAACGTTTTACTATCGACGAAATTATTGTGCATATTGCAATAAAATATGGCAATGCAAAGTAAAAATGTATATTACAAAATATTAATTTATTGGAAGCTGTTTATGAAATATGCAAATGTAGAAAACCCAAAGCAAATTGTTGGTGTTTTCGGATCACTATATATACGGTATTTTAAAATCTTATGTTGTATCAAAGAGGTTTATAAGCACAACCCGTTTTGATGTTAATATAGTAAAGATATGTTTAATAAACTTTCGCATTTATTCATTTAGAAGTTAATTTGTTAGCAAAAAGTACTTTACTGATATAATTAAATCCATTAGAATGCATTTACTTCTGCAGCGTTTATGAGTAGAACGCACGGGCACAACCTGACTTGGTGTTTTCCTTTCAGATTTCGGATGGGACTCCAACGTATTCGTAATTGTTGTTGTCAATAAAACTGAATGTATTTTTGTATGAATTGATTTGTCATTCATTTTATATTGTCTCTCTCGCTACACACCCTCCGTATAGATACACAATTATTTATACCAGTGGAACTCCGTAGAATTCGTGCGGTTGTTTTCTTCATTGAAATTCAATTTTTTCAAAGGTCAACTTCTATAAAACGTACGAATTGTAGATGATATTGTATGGTAAAAGTACACGTAAAACATTTATTTTTAACTTTAGTCTTATAGTTTTCGGTACTTTTTAGGAATAGGTATCCAAGAAAATTTCAGTACTTAAGTCGTCAATTCCGAGTTTCACTGGAGACTGGCGAACGTTAACAAACTTCACCAAACAAACTTTTTAGCGAAGTTATTTAACGAAAGAAACTGTTGCTTTTATCTTGTATTTAAGTGTATTTTATGATGTTGTTTAAGTACTTCTACACAATATGAACCAAACTGTTTTTTTCTTTGACATAACCTTAAACTAACCCTATCCTAACCCTAAACAAACTTTTTAAATAAAGGTAGATGAAAAGTAATAAAGGTATAAAAAAACCGTAAAAGTCGGAACTTGATTTTTCTAATTGATTGAAAATTAGTCGTCTGGCAAATAACAGCGCCTTTTTTATTTGCATATTTTGGTAAAAGTCGAAACTTTATTCGGTTTTCTCCGTTCTTTGTCAGAAACTGCTTATGGGGGGGGGGAGAAAACAAATAGCAAGTCAGACAACCCTCGCTGTCTGAAATGAATTCGGTAAGAAATCCACTACTCTAAATAAAAAGTCAGGGGTAGGTGTTTTTCTTTAGGTCATCAGAAATTATAATAATAATTTATATATGAAAAATAAAAATATCTGACGTAATTCTATGGTTTTATATGAATATTAGTGCGAACACTGGTAGAGCATAATTGTTTTCTGCCCGTTATTTTTTACGATGGTTGCACACTGGTTTACACATACTTTTCTTCTATGGGTATTTAATATTATTTTAGCAAATCATCCCCGCTAATTCTAGAAGCATAATTTAATTGAATAAATGCGAAAGTTAGGCCCATTTCTCGCACTAACAATAAAGTCAAAACACCCTATTACAAGTTAATTCAACTTTACACAATAGCGACATCCTTTCTTTTTATATGCTGTTGGTTTATGTGCGATATAAGTCGCATGGTTACCTAATTTGCATGTGTGTCTTGAAAAATACATTTTTATTAATTAACTATCATTTGTTATTGTTTTTTTTAATCCAATGATTATTTTTATTTTAATACAGCAAATACTTATGTTTTTCAATATTGTTTTATTTTCTGCACAAATACATAGCATTTGTGTCCAAATGTTTCTTTCTTTAGAGGGACCGTCTGATTTTCAACAAGTTGCGATATATTTCTAAATTCCAAGTGAAAAGGTACATTGATTTCTTCTTTCTTTTCATTTATTTACGGTCACATTTAAAAGATGAATAAATTTGTATCAACATTACCAAAATGTTCATGTTTATCTATCTATATGAAAACACGAGAAAGATTTTGTTTCGTGTTTAAAACAAAGTAATGAATGAAATGGTTATTATTTTTAATTAATGTTTCAAGTATTTCAAGAAGCGAACCGATAGCAAGCCGGCAAAACCAACGAGTATCAAATAAATCTGAGCCATCCGATAAAATATAAAAATATTAAAAATGAATGAAAGACAAACAAAACCTATCTACTATCATCTTTATATTTTTTTTATTTGAACGTGCTTTTTACTTCTTTATTTGGTTGTTACCCTTTTTCGAGAGGCTCCCATAATCCTGCCACAAACATGCAGATTCCTAAAAGATCAGCCGCTAAATATTTAGTTTTGTGACTCATGTCTATCATAATGGCCATTTTGTCATTTCTTAGAAAGTGGCAAACGCATTTGTTATGGCAGACTTGCTTAGATTGATATGTAGTTTGAAAAAAAAATGGCTTCCGTCAAAACCGACGAACTTGGGGCAAAATGGCGGCTTAATACTGGACCACAACATGTTTGTACGTGCAGACATTCTTTTGAACTTTAATAAAATTGATTGTTGTGTTCCAGACATAAGTTATTGGACTCTATGACCTTTGGTGTATATATATATATATATATATATATATATATATATATATATATATATATATATATATGTAAAGAATGGTATCTTTTTAGGGTAGGTTTAATGGCTTTGTTTTATGCTCGGCTTGAAAAGAACTCAATCATATTTTGTATAAACGTTGAAATAAAACAACATAAAATGAAAGTATAGATTTCATTTTTTGATTGTATCTTTCTTGTAAATAATAGATGGCTATTTGTAGTTACTCGCATGCGTTTTTTTTTTATTAATCATTTTGAAAATACAAACGGCTTGATTGATTGATGTCCAAACTATAGAAAAACAACACCACCACAAGCAACAAAAAACAGAAAAACACACACCCCGTCCCATCCACGCCAAAACGACAAAATGGATGTGTCTCCCAAGTAAAGTTCCTAAATAAAAACACAAAAATACATGCACGTATATTATTAGTGCCTGTTTGGTTTAATGTTTAAAGTTCAGTTTTGAACTCTTGGTTTTAAGGTTCAGGACTGAAGTGCGCTGTAAAAGAATAAATGTAAAATAATTGAATCATAATACATTTGACTGATTAAGAACGTTATCTTCTTTTAGAGACATTGTATCCTCGTTAGAAATGTAATTTTGTTTCATGGAAATTGCTCCAGACAAGGCATGAAACCACTTGATGTAAGGAGCTAACAAGAACGAAAGATGATTATCGAAAAAACAGGAGATGCCTATTGGCCTTAGTCTTCAAACGACTAAGGCTATAGCTAGGAGGAATGCAGTCAGCAGGTAGAGGGTTACACAAGCCATGTAGTTCTTGGAAATAAGCTACTGGAATAGGAAGCTGTATTACAATGAGGTATCAAAATAGCGAATTGATGGAGACCACTAAACCATCGAGCAAAACGAGATGGAACAAAGAAAGCAGGGAACAGATCACGCAATTCTGAAAAAAAAATGGCATAATAGTATTTATAGAAAAGAAAAGACTGAGACTAGCAACATCACCTCTGTGTTAGAGAGGGTGCAGAGAAGGAAAATAGGTAGGGCCAATCAAATTACAGATACGTTTCTGCAACTTATCAAGAACCTTCAAATGGGATAGATATTCAGCGGCCTAAATATGACAATAATAATTCATACATGGTCTTATAGTAGATCTGTAGCGATAGAGAAAAGGTGTTTGGGGCGATAGAGAGAACCGACTTCACAAGAATAATAATATTGATAGCATTAATATAGGGTGACTCCTCCCCAAAAGTTGAATCGTTAATAAAATTCACGATTCTTTCTGCAAGTCCAACTATATTTGCTATAAATAAACTCCAATCTATGTCTGACTTGTCCATCAAATTTAAGCCATGAATGTCTAACAGTCTTTGTTTTATCGTCGTTGGGTACATTTTGCTGATCGTCCCATACATACGAGAGGTGGTCCTGAATGGGCTTCACACTCATCGTATCTTAGCCCTCCGTTATTTTTATCTGTGGAGTTATCTCAAAAGATAATACTTATCAAAAGTAATCCCTATACTATTCTTGAGGTGAAACGGGCCATCACAGATCAAATCAGGACAGTACCAGCAGAGGAATGAGCAGAGTTATTGACAATTGTGCACGTCATATCCCGGTGTGCTTATCATTGAATGGCGATAAAAAAGAACTATTAAACATTCATGACTGAAACTTTGTAGACAAGTCAGGTATAGCTCGATATTTATTTGTACCAAATATGATTGAATTGCAGAAAGGATTGTGAATTTTACTAACAATTTAATTGGTGGCATTTTTTTCGGGTCAGCGATTAAAATGATTGCTTTTTTAAACTGTGTCTTACTTAAATATGATAGTTATATTTATATCTCGAACACAAAATATGTCAAATTCATATATAATACAGATGTTTGAAGCTTTTACAGCTGTTTTGTACAACACCAAGTGCTGGCCATCGACGGAGGAAGAAAAAGCTTTAAACATGTATGAATTATTTTGGGATGTCTCTTTACTTCTGGCATATCTGTTTTTATCATTTTCTTTTTATCATATATAGGGCAGTTGTTTGTGTGTATGTATGTGTGTATGTTCAGCTAAAAGTAAAAACAACTACAAAGCAAATACACACAAAGTGTGTACATTCTTGATCGGTGTTGCTTTGGTAGAATAATATCTAAAATTTTAAAAACAATCCATTCCTTTGGAGTCTACTGGGTCAGGTTTCTTCAGGGGGGTCGGTTCTTCAGACATTTCCAATGTTATCTATTATATAAAAGAGGAGGGGAATGACCTACATTATTATTGTTTTCAATAGAGAGGAATAGGTTGGGCGAAAATGAAAGAGGGTGGGGGAGGGAGATCGGGAAAAAACAGGGAAGGGTAAAAGAGTGAAAGATAGAGAGACAGATTGAAAAAAACAGAGAGATAGGAATTTTAATATAAAGATGTTACACATACTTTTTTGTGGCCCCGGGCAACTCCTGGTAGCCCTGCTAGTAATTAATAAAACTTACACACTGAATGAGAACAAAAAATATTAAAACAAGAACCTATTTTCTTTAATAAAAGCATTGTTCTGCTAATTATTATTAATATTATTATTGACATAAACGTCTGTCACTACACGTGTCTGCTTTCCTAACTCTAACTTTAACCTCACATCAGTTTATGAACTATAATTATCGAAGAATTAATATTAATGAAATCGGAAATTGAGACTGGAAATTGCATGATGGGCTTTTTATAAATCTAAACGCCGTTGAATATAAAAAAAGAACAAAGATGGACATTTTTTTTCTTACATAATTAGGATGTATAATTATAGTTGCGCCATCTTTTCTTGATTGGATCAAGGTGAATTTCCAGCCAATTACTCTTAAGGTTAAAGAAGCAGACGTGATCATATAAAATTGAAATATAATGCCAGAAAGAATACAACAAGCCGAGACAAGGTGATATAACAATGAAAAGGTCAGAATTCAATACAATAATAAGATACGTTGAAGAAGATAATTATTTAGTTGGGTTTTTATGATCTTTTAAATCACAATATTTACATTAGTATATGCATGATATACTAGAACTTAATTCACTGTTACAAAAAGACATGATTATAGTACATGGATACGACTAACATCTCTATTCATATAAAGTTAGGTATGTTGTGTATATTTATATGATATTAATCGCAGTACGACTTACCATGTAGAGTATAGATGAATAGATTATATATATATATATATATATATATATATATATATATATATATGTGTGTGTGTGTGTGTGTGTAAAAAGGCAAACGGAAAACAGGTTAGAATACAGGAGAAAAACAAAAACTAGAGATTTGACCGGGTTCATTCGTATTAACAAACGTCTTCATAAAAAGTGAAAATTTAGAAACAATTTTTAAAATTGTTTCTAAACCTTCACTTCTTTTGAAGACGTTCGTTAATACGAACGAAACCGGTCAAATCTTTTGTTTTTGTTTTTCTCCTGCATTCTAAACTGTTTTCCATTTGTCTTTTTTCACACATTTTGTCTACCACGGAATTTCATTTTAATGACATATCGTGCACTATATATATATATATATAGTCTTGGAAGTTTCTCAACCATTAATACTATATAAAAAAACAACCTTAAGTCCCAAGTCGTTCAGTGGAAAATCACTCATGTAAATCAATTTAACTTTTACAGTTATTATATTAGTTTGCTTCTAATATTATTTAAGGGATCATCAGTTGTTTACCATGAAAAACTGTTTCGGCAATATATATATATATATATATATATATATATATATATATTAGGAGTATGTTTTTAAAAGGCTGTGGACAATGCAAATTCCGGATAAGATGTAAGCTGGAAGGAACAAAAATAATAAATCGAATACGAAATGTGACTTACTATTTATTTTTTCTTAAAATCTTACATAACAGCAAGTGTGGTGTTAGCTGTTTGTGTGATGTCCGGATGATTATAAAAATCATTTATTTTATATTTCGGGAAAAGAAACTTCCCTTTGTCAAATATAATAGACACCAGAGGAAAACTCCGTCTGTGCAGAGAATCTGCCAAAATGGATGCCAGAAGACATATATATATATAAAGATTTTTTTAAAAGACATTTTGTATTCCTATAAGTCAACAAATAAGAAATAGATAAAGAAAATATATAAACATTTATATATTTTTCATATAATGTTTTAGGTTTGGTTTGGTAGTTTTGTTTTACGGCATATCAACCCTTTTTGGGTTATTTAATGCCGAATCTGGTCTTGTTTTCTTCTCTTTTTTGTTTCTTTCCCCTTTTAATATCTGTTTCTATTTAACCCATAGTTGGGACCCTAACAGGTACTACCACTCCGGGTCAGGGTGGACCTGGGAGCAATGGTAATTAAGAGGAGGCTCCACATTCCCCAAAGTCCGTAAGCCGGATCTCACCATCGGATGTAGTTTAAGGTCATATCCAGGACCGGGAGTAGGGTAGGAAAAATAAAAATAAAAAAGGGGAGGGAGAAAGGGAGAGGGGCTGTTGTTTTTGGTTTTGGTTTTGTCGAACATAATTAAGTTTTACAAAAAAAAAAAAAAAAAAAAAAAAAGAAACGTCAATGTAGGTGAATTTCGTCTCAGGGAGCCACAGGGCAGCCTGATCTGGTATCACCAGTATAATGTTTTATACATACATACATACATACATACATATATATATATATTTAAGTATGTGTATATGTTTATATATTTGTATGAACAGACTGAACACTTAAATTAATTAAGAGATCATTATGAAATTTGGAACACAGCTGCTATGTGTAAAGGTGGATAACGTGTCCTATATTTAGTTTCAAAATAAGCAAAATAACTTGAAATCAGATACCTACGATTTTTGTGAAATTTTAACAATAGTTATTCGACATCAATTAAGCTTAAACATTAAGCTCTAGACATTATTTAGAATCAAAATCATGCTGGGACGAGTATTCATCTAGTTTTATACACAACCACAATGTGTTGACTGCGATACGAGGGAAAACAATTCATAAATATCTCAATACAGACTAAACCAACGTCTGTGGCATGCAAAAAAGGAATACAAAGCATTAAGTTACTTGTCTGATGCATATGGTTGGTAAAGAGAGAGAGAGTAAGAGTGAGAGAGTGAGAGGGAGAGACTCGTTTTCAAGTAAAGATCACATGTCTCTTTAGGAAGCCAATCACGTGATCAGCAAGTTTTCTCCCCAATAGACAGATTCTCTGCAATAGAGATAAATGTATCCCTACAAAGCTACAAAAGGCCGACAAAGAAATTGGCAGTGGGAGCACATGACCATAGAGCATGGAGGTGCTGTTTCAGAAACGTCAAAGATTCAGAGAATGTTAAACTTTAAAACTTTAACATTTGTAAAATCTGTTTATTTACAAATCCACTTGAATATTTAAATAAGACAAAACAATTGCCTTTCTAAATACTTATCGTTTGCTCATATGTACTTACTGTATATTAAGGAAGTATATGTAACACAAATAGAAATAAGGAAATAGGTAAAAGGGCAGAGTAATATGAAGAAAAAGAGATTAACACAGAGTCATGATTTCATTCAATATTTTGCCCGGAGACATAATTTACTAAACATAAATGATAAATTAACAGAGTTAATATTTATACATTGAGAGAGAGAGATCCAGATTTCTACTCGCCTACTCTGCATTTTGGATTTCACCACTGTTCGAATGAATAAATATTCATCATCATCATCATCATCATCATCATATTCGGTTTAACGTCCGTTTTACATGCTGACATGCGTTTGAGGACTTTAAGAAATTTACTTCCAAACTAGTCTATCTCTAGCCAGGTCTTTATTTATCCCTCTTTTTTTTAAGTCTGTCATTATCACTACCCCCCCCCCCCATGTTTTCCTTGGATTTTCCCTGTGAACTAGACCTGCTGCCTCAACTTTTATACTAACCCAAGAACTCCCATCCATTCTTTCAACATGGCCATACCATCAAAGTCTCCTGTTCTGTACACATCTCCATATACTGTCCAGATTTAATATTCCTCCGAGGTCATCAGATCTATACATGTCTTTAACACTCACATTACACACCTATTGTATCATTCTCATATCATTTCTCTCCATGAAATGCATGTCCTTAGCCCTCATTGGCCAGATTTCGCTTTCATACATAATCACACTGCATACACATGCTTGATAGTCACGTTCTGCTGGTTAGTAATGGCAATAGTTTCCTGAATTTAATCCATCCATTCCTAACTTTTGCAATCACATGAGAACCGACTCCACCCTGTGCTCTGATGGTATTACCAAAGTAACCAAACTTTTCAACAACCTCAATAGCTCTGCTATCTAGATATACTTTCTCCACATCTGAGTTCTTATCCATCTCCATCGTCTTACACTTTTTGCACATAAACTGATTATCCTCTGTCAACTTACCAGTAATTCCATTGCACTTCTTGTGTACCTAATGCTTACAAGTACCACAAGAAATTGAATTGCACCCGACTCCCTTTCCACAAACTGAGCAGGGGAGCTTACCGCTTTTGGGGAGTTTTCTAACACTACAATCACTGATCATATCTTTGGTCTTAGTAACATTCACTCTCAAACCGTTACTTTCCATAGCATTCCTCCAAGTCTTTAACTTACCAAGTAAGTGTTCCATTGTTAAATCATCTGCATATAACATCTCTTCTGAACAACCCATAGGAAACTCCCTGGGTAACGCTTCTAAGACACAAATGAAAAGCAATGGACCCCATACAGAACCTTGATGTACTCCTACTTTAACATTAATACTGTTACTAGATGTGCTGTTAATTCTAACACGATTTTAAGCATTTTTGTACATTGCTTGAGCAACTTTCACCAACCACTCGTTTACTGCTTGTTCATGCAAACCCACTAGACAACCTCTCTTGTCACTCTATCAAAAGTCTTTTTTAAAACCACAACACCAAAATACAGGTTCTTTTTATTATCAAGGTACTTCTCTTGCCTTTGTCTCAGGATAAATATAGCAGCAGTTGAGGCATAAAACTAGACTGTATTTTGTAGAATTTGGTATATTCTACGAATTATCAACGCTCATCTAAAAAATTCCGAAGCATAGACTGTATTTCATCTAATTTCTTATTTTCTGCTCAATTATTTTCTCAATCACTTTCACAGCATCATCCATCAACGTTAAGCCTCTGTAATTACCTTTCGTTTGTAACAATTCACAGTTGCACTAAATTCCCAATCTTTCAGGATAACTTCTTCTTTTATGATCTGATGTTTCCAGTCTGTGATCATTGCAATACCTGTCTCACCCCCAGCCTTCAACATTTCTGCAACAACACATGAGGATCCTCCAGAATTACCCTTCTTCATTTTACTCACAGCTTCCCATACCACTTCTTTATCAATTCTTATAACTGGACCAGATATTGTTTCTGCAACTTCTAGATTTTCTCGGTTCCATGAAAACTCAGTGTTGAACAATTTCTCATAGTGGCATTTCCAAGCATCCCACTTGTCCTGCTCATTTGTTGCTAACACTCCATTGTTATTTCGAATGACCATCAACAATATCCATATTTGGCTTAGCCATCTGTTTAGCTATTCTGAATACTTCATTCTTTTGGTTATTCCTTCGTAGTATATCTGGAAACCTGGCTTGTTCAGCCTCCTTCTGGCTGTTTATATTGATCTTCTTGCTTCCTTCTTTGCCTCTAGATTCACACACATCCTTATTCACTAAGCTTTTTAACCACTGACTCCTTCGTATTTGCTTATCCTTTATACACTTCTCAATTTCCTTCTTCCACCCAATGTCCCCCTATGCATTGAAGGCCCTTGCGTCCACCTACAAGTCTGATCTGTTACATCCAACAGAGTATCATTAAGCGTCTTCCACTGTTCTTCCACACTTCTTGTATGAATATTGTCTCTGTTGACTAATCATGTTATCAAAAGTTCTGAGCGAAATATTGAATCAAATCATGACTCAAATTAGTCTTGCCTTTTGCTTATTTTCTTATTTCACTTTTTATTACACACGCACACATATTGAGCTGTTTGAATGTCTGGTGTTTATGGCCTGCTGTATTTGGCATGAAAAGAACTCAATTTCTCCTGCATCACATGATAATTTCCTGTGGCCTTGAGGATAGAGCAAAAGCGTGCAGAGTCTGAATTGACTCTGTGAACCGGGTTTGCGCCTTGTGACCATCTGAAATTATCGCTTCCCTACACTGATGAGAGCATAAGCTTGAAACGACGTCGTATGTAGGTATAAATAATTTAATATTTATTCATGAATATCGTTATATATATATATATATATATATATATATATATATATATATATAAATATATATCACAGACACGTGTTTAGTCATTTCCACGACTCATCAGTGTGGTTAAGCTCAGCAAGATTCGAAACCCGGAGCCCAGTGCTTCGTGTTAAGTCGTCTACTGACTAAGATCTCTCAAATCTGCCACTTATACTGGGGTGAATTATATCGTATTTAAATGGGGCTATTTATTTAGTTACATTTTTACAGAACTGATAACCGAAAGTTCTCAATGATTTTTATATAAGTGTATTGCTTTAACGACAAGTGTTTACCATCATTTCCTCCACCAGAGTGCTCCAGCCACAGGTGAGTGTAAATATACAACATATATTTATGCGTAGGCGCATGTTTTGTCATCTCTATGACTCTTCAGTGTCGCTAGGCAGCAACATTCGAAATCAGGACCCCAGTGTTTGGTGTCCGGTGCATTACTGACTGATCTATCAAGTCTGCCACTTATAGTAGGAGGAATTATACTGTATTTAAATTGGGAGTATTCATTTATTAATCTTTTTACAATACTGAAAATCAAAAGTACTCGATTCTTATTACAAAAAGTATTGCTTTAACGTTAAGTGAAAACCATCATTTCCTCCACCTTAATGCTCCAACCATAAGGGAGCACATATACATATTATATATATATATATATATATATATATATATATATATATATATTATATATATATATATATAAAATATGTTTATCCACATAAACGTGTTTCGTCGAATCATAGTAAGTTTATTGCTTACTGATCGAGGCGCCTTGATGGGGGAATTCTGACAAGGCTGTCCAGGTAATTTTAAAAGGCCAGAGTGCTCCTTCTTTAGGGGCGCTGGCTTGACTCTCCCCACCTTCCAGTGGGAAGGAAACAAATACCAAGAAGAGGTATATGCTTTTCATGAGCGATCAGTAGGATTTTTTGGTGAATTTTAACTTCATAGTTCTACTATCCATGTATGCAATGTAATTATTCTCCAACGTCAAAATAAAACCACCAAAGAGAAGAATCCAAAAAATGAAATGATTTCACTAAGGTAGGTAATTCTGTTTCAAGGGAGGTAACTTCACCTACCAGAACAAAAGAAACCCTAGTTTATTTTATATTTACAGAAATATGTAGATATCAGCAGAGTGAATACTCCTTCAAAAGATAAATACAAAAAATAGTTAGGCGTTACAAGACAACACGAATAATGATGAATCGATGACACTTCAAAAATACTGTCACAACATAGGTGGGTAATTAAAAGTGACCGAGTTCCTAGTCACAGATCACCGTCAAACCCCATGTTCAGTAGTGTAGCGAATAGGGGAACAGAGAGAGCAATCGCTTCCTTTAAGCACATTTTTTTTTAATTCGCGACTTTTCAACTATTTATGAACAATTCTTTTATTTATTTGTAAAAAATTTTTTTTTTTTTGTTAATCTCAACGTGTTAGAAGAACGTTTCCCATTTTATTTTGTAGGCTATATTTGTACAGGGCAAGGGGTCAGAAAGGTGAAAAACCTGAAGTCGAATATTTTGCAATGTTAAGTCATAGCACCACCCTTTTTAAAACTAGAGGTATGGTGCCGTATCATTTACTTCTAAAATGTTGGACAGTTTAGGGAATTTAACATGGTGATGATGCAACACAGTTTCTAATGCAGTTAAATTCTGCTCAAATCAGAAAATATCTCTCTGCACAGGGGCTACACGCATCTCTTCCGGTTCTCAAATAAATAGATAGAGAAAACTGAATTAAAGAATCAGTGATGAAGGTTATTTTAAATTAAAAGTGATTGTCAAAACCGCCAAGTCATTGATCCGATTTTTTCTAATAAGTTAGGCTGTTTTGGGACCAAATTCTGTTCACCGGCTTTGACAGAAGGCACATCTGCCAACATCAAATTATACGATAAATTTCTGTCAACACACAAGCCGACAACCACCAAGCATTCCTTGACCTCTCGCATCACTTTTACAATCGCCGTGATTAAAAAGATGTCAACAAAAAAGAAAATGAGAGAAAACAAACCACTGCTACATGTTATCAAACCAACTGTTTATGTCATTAGTTGCTGTCCGACTAATCTGCTTGGATCAAAGAACTAGTCCCTGTAGTGGAACAAGAAGCTCTCATTTGTGAGGGAGTGCCGACAGTAACATACAGTTTAATTTTATTCCTAATCCAGGGTGTTCCTTTTTGAGGAGATGGATTTTTTAATCATTAAGAACCGACTTGGTGTCTATGCTTACCCTCATAGGGAGGCAAGTAAATAGGTTAGATAGGAGGTGTCTCCAAGAAGGTTACTTATTGTTTTAATGCTCAGTGATGGCAATTATCCACCCGGGATGATCTTATAACAGTGAACTTCCTGGAGAGTAACATACTTTTTTCTACTACAAATGAGGAGCGCTTTGTTTACTTGCAGCCCATGAAAACAATACATTGGATGTATGTAAGAATGTAAGCTGCACGATTTGCTGTCACGAGATGCGCAAAATACAAGACGCTCAGGGTGCATGGAGCGGTTTCGCCTAGAAACAATGTTTTCAAAGGTCAGATCGTACACACGCACGTTTAGTAAAATATCGCTCCACAAAAAGACAAAATACATAACTGAAAACACATGATATTAAACGTGAACATTTTTTTAAAAATATTTATAAACTATTGAGAAATTTCCTTGAGCGTATACGAAATAAGAGCGTAAGAAATTTCCTTGAGAGTATAATATAAAAGGTTTAGGTAGTTTGCGTGAAACATTGTGTAATGTGTGTGTGTGTGTGTGTGTGTGTGTGTGTAAAAGCTCGAATGCAAAACGCGATAAATCCAATGTGTTTAAATTTAGGCCTTAAACAATAAAAGAGCAACTATATCAAATCCAGACTTCTACTAAAAGCTTATTTTTATTGAAAGCAAAATTAAATTATACTGGTATCATATTATGTAAAACATGATTTAATGGTATGGTAGAGTGTTGAAATGCAACATTTTTTGTAATGATAACTTCGTAAATTTTTATATGGCTTTTATCGCGTTTTGCATTCGAACTCTTGAATATATATATATAAAGAGAGAGAGAGAGAGAGAGAGAGAGAGAGAGAGAGAGAGAGAATTTATATAATGCAATAACAATTAGTGTTGCCAATTTAGCGGTTTTCCCACTAGATCTGGATATTTGGTTTGTAATTTAGCTAGTAAAATTTTGATCTGGTATCTAGCGTTTTTTTTTCTGTAAAATCTGGAGATTTAGTTTGCCACCCACACCTCCGCAATTTCAGATAGCGTATAGCGAAAAAGGAGACGGTTCTGGAGTACACTAACACCTACAATTATCTACAAATAACACATCCCAAACACAAGAAGACTGGTTTAAGACTGAAAACAATTCTGACGACTTCTTAGAATACCTGCATTTTTACTGTTGTAAGTGTATGATGAGCAAAAACTAAGTATGATTTAATATCTTGGCCTTGTGCTAATCATTTGTAAAATAAAAACAACATTTAAATACATCGTTCATGAATTACATCTTTCTTTTTTCTTTTTTCTTTTTTCTTTTTTTTTTTTAAATTGAATGCAAATAATATGAAAGTTACAAATAACAATTTAAATAATATTAAAATTAGAAATTTGTAAAAAAAAACACGAAATATCATGCATATTCGTAATATTTTTGAGAAAGGGTAAGAAAAGTTAAAATCTAATGATTTTTCGGGAGATTGATTTGTTCCATTCTAGTGGGTTTTGAACATTTCAGTTCGCAAAACTGAGTACAATGTGGGAATGTTTTATTGTCGGTTAAAAATCTGCAATAAAAATAGACAAAGGCAAAACATTATTATTATTACTAGCAAATATATGTTCCCTCCGGTCGCATATTTTTGCGAGTTGTTTTATTTCATTGCTCAGTAAAATGCGTTTGTTTGTTTGTTTTTTTACAAAAAAAAAGAAAGAAAATCACCCCATCCTTTATTTTAATAAATAAAACACGGAATAATGAAACCATAGTTTTTAAACAAAATTGACCTTTTACGGCATAAAATACAAAGCAAAAAATCCTAAACTCACTTAAGGTCGTAAAAAGATAATAATATTTGAAGTCTTTCAAATCGAAAAAAAAAGGTGTACCTCAAATAAAATCAACAATTAAAAAAATAAAATACAGTGAAAACGATTCTAAATTCAGTTATTTAATTGCTCAGTAAAATGTGTGTTTGTTTTTTTACAAAAAAATAGTAATTTTTAAATTAATTATTTTTTTATTTGATCAACATTCCCGAGCGGGCTATGGGCTTTCGTTACACAATCCTCGTGCAGTGAGTTCAAGAACAGGTCTAGAAGTGAGGCTTGCTGGTCTACTCAATCGGGAATGTGGGTCGGGAAATCGACAGTCTGAAAGAGGGAATGAGCTAAGGAGAAATTATACAGTGAGTTGTCGGCTGCGTCAGTAAAGCTGGAACATCCCAACCAGTCACGGTTATGTGCATTAAAATCCCTAAATACATGTATCTGGGTATTCGAGTCGAGTGAGAGTGCTCTATCTATGCTTTCAGAGACAGAGTTTAGCAGGGTACAGTCCTGGTTCGAAGGTGAACGGTATAAGAAATATAAGTAACTAACGCTGTGATGTAAAGTCAATCTAAAGCACATGTAGTCTTTGTCATCTGATTCTAACCTATGTTCTCTAGTCAAGGGGAGGGTGTTCCGAACATAAACTCCTAGCCTGTGCATATGTTTGTCAGAGTCTTTACGGTAGAGTGGGAGGTAATCAGTCATGTCAAAGTTGTGAGAGGAGACTGAGGATTGAAGGTTTGTTTCACTTAGTGCTAAGATATCCGGGGAGTTTGTCAGGAGAAAGGTTTCTACATCATCGATGTTGGTTCTAAGTCGCCGGATATTTGTGAATGTGAGCCTCAAGGGTGGAGGCGAAGAGGTTTTATGTTGGGTGTCTGGTTTAGGTTTGATTTTTGTTTTGTAATGACATGTTTGTTTTGAGATAGAGTGGGGTGGGCAAGGTGGGTGCTTGTTTGGTGCCCATAAGCTCGCACAACCATTCACCGTAAGAATAATTTTCAGCTAAATATTCTTTAAATCAATAAAACAAATGTAACTTTTTGAAATGTATTTATTTAAAATTGTACAATTTTAGTCGACAGGATGACATCATATGATTTTGGAACAATTCATTTTAAAATGATTAAAGTCGGAATGTTTTATCTTAGCGACATCAGATTAATCATTAATCACCATCTAGGCTAATCCGACGATCTCATTTTTTAAAATGCATGTGAAAGGTAATAACGTACGTAAGCCACCTCGGCTTAGCATATTATTATATCGATTCAGATAGGAATCACTTTTTTCTTTGAAACTTTTAATGTTCCAACACCATTTACATATGTATTATTTGGATTATGTGGACTGCTTTTCTCATTTTGGATGTTATTTTCACAACGTTTCGACCGATGTAACCTCCGACCTTCTTCAGAACTCGAGAATCTATATGGAATTTCGAACAAAACACTTTATATAATTCACGATCGTAGATTACTTTCGGTGGGTCATCAATGACAGGGTGGAAGTATTTAGTAAGCTATTTTTATTTTATTCTTTGTTAGTATCGCCTTTATTGAGGATTGAACCTCCAACCTATAGAAGACTATCACTTAGAAGTGATTGCCACTCAACGCCTTAATCCGTGTCGCCACATTAGTTGAGACCTTGTGACAATAACATTCAAGATGAGAATAGCAGACCGAATAATCCAAATAGCACAAATTATCAATCCTCATCTAACAAATTCCCAAACATACTATTTACATTAGTTCATATTCTTGTTTTTTTTTTTGGTTTTCGTTCATAAAGTTTACAATGATTTTATCAACAGCGTCTCTTTGTTCGTTAACCTTAAACTTTATTTTTCTTCTTCCCTGGCGTTCATACTAATAATAGTACTTTGACTTTATCTGTTTCATTTTCGGATTTAATCGTTTATTACACATGTTCTTTACTGATGATCCTGGTCAATGTCATGTTTACACTTACTTAATTGCAAAACCGTAAAAAGAAACAAAAATAATACAGGCGTAGCAGAAAGTGTACATGTCATAATACAAACTGACCAATCAAAACTATGCCAAAGCTCAACATAAAATTTAAAAAATAACGAAACCTCAACGTTAAATAAAAAAAGAAGCTCAACGGCAAATTGAAAAAGCTCAACTTTAAATTTAAAAAAGCTCAACTTTAAATTTAAAAAAGCTCAACTTTAAATTTTAAAAAAGCTCAACTTAAAAAAGTTCAACTTCAAATTGAAAAAGCTCACCTTCAAATTTAAAAAAAAGCTCAAGTTTAAATTACAAAAACTCAACTTGAAATTAAATAAAATGAACATTTCAAATTATAAAATAATGAGCCAGGGTAAGTAAGCGAATATAGATTAAAATTACCACTTTTTAAACTAATTACAAGACATTTTGAGCGACCAACAAGCGGTTTGGCTTAAGTACTTTTTATTTTAAAGTTTATAAATTATAAGATCATCTCGAATTGGATTGAAGCAATTTTGTTTGTAATTATTCTGCTTAGAATGAGGTTTCTGAATAAGCCATTCAGTATTGGCAAGGAATACTAGCAATGATCATAAGTCGGTTAATATTAAGTCAATAAATGAATGCTAAGGAGCACTTACTTGAAAATTGAAATTCAACTTTTGTCAATTTTTAATTTTTTAAATGTCAACGTATGTTTTCTTTTAAATTTAAAGTTGCCCTTTTTAAATTCGAAGTAGAACAATTTTAATTTGAAGTGAAACTTTTTAAAAATTACAGCACATGAAATTTGAAAAAAATTCGACCAATGAATTGAAAGCATATTCGAAGCCTGCAAAAATCGCAGATAAGAAGCGACTTTTCACCAGTCTTGTCTTCGTCTTTTCTTTCTCGGTCATAAAGAAAGCGGGTGTAAAGCATTGCGAGAGATAAAGTCTCCAAGAACTTCGCTGTATTTTTGAATATTCCATAATGGAAATCATCCAACTTAAGATAATCATATAATTTTGGGAACCTTCTGGAGAGTCGCATATCTATAATGAGCGTCTTTTCATTCAACACTCAAGAGATGCACTATCCTAGCGTAGATCTAAGGGAGGCTGCATGATTTATATGCATGGGCTGCACCGGGTAAACATTTGAGATTCTCAGTACAAAATGCAAGAGGATTTTGAATCGGATTTATTTCTAAAAATCTAGATACTAATTGGAATATTATTTATATTCCTTATGGATTATATATTCAACATGTATATATTCATCTATATCGATCGTAAAATACATTCTTCAAGTACGTCAAGGGAGATTTTCAGTGATGCCGATTGCAGGTTTCGCATCATATCGGCTCAGGCAGCAACCCCAATCTGACTCCGGACGAGCCAGATCACCTCTTTGAAAGCTATCAGCTACGTGTGCCAACATTATAAAAAATCGTGTTCTGACGATCGTTGGTCTTTCTTTTTTAACGACTAATAATAAATATATATTATGTATTAAGATCTATTTTACATTTTGTAACTAATAGAATACAGGATAATAGAATATCAGGAGTAATTTCCTTAGAACCATATCCATGTTATCTCCCCTGAATAATTACTAGCCAACGATAGAACGCACTCTTCTATTTCCAGAAATAATCATATCTAATTCAACCTATGTGAGGAATAAAGAACCAGATATATTTATCTTTCTGGCTTAAACGTCCAAGGCATGACTTATCCAAGGCATCAAACGCCAAAGGCATTGAATGCTATCCAACAGTCTGCCATCTTCACATGGCTTTAACAACTCTGACACCATCTTCATCAGAGGTCTTTCACAATTGTAGTCCAATAGACTCTCTTTTTGTCGCAGGCACCAACATTTGAAGACTATCCCACAAACATATAAATAAAGTATTCATTCATTGTCTATGCATATCTCTCTCTATTCTGGATCTTAGCAATTCATATATTACAATTATATTGGAACATTAACGTAGTTTTACTTTTAATAATCACGTCTGTGGTTTTCACCCCTTTATGTATCAAGTTACGTATATCCCCTAAGGTTTTTCTTGGACAAACGGTCTATGTGAGAATAAATGAAATATATGTAAATCCAACTGTTTCCTTATTTAATCCAACTCTCGTGTGTGTACTAAAAAATACAAGATACATTATGGCAGTCTCACATCTCAAAAAACTTTCTCGCACATGTAAGTCGTTAAAAACGTAAAATCCAAATATAATATATATTTGGTTGGTAACTAAGTTGCCGGAATTTTGTTACATAATGGATGGGCGTATATGAAGAACGATTATATCAGCTAGTATGGATTCAGTATCTAGGTGGCCACGTGCAAGTTACCTTGACACGAAAATCTGATAAACGAGTTCGCTCTCTAGAATAAAATGTAAACAAGCATGAACTGTGGGTGAGATTCAAGTTGAGGGTTCAAGGAAAGGTCGGACACAGATGTGTTATGACAAATTCATTTTCCTCTTGAAGTAGTAACGTCACGATACCGTGTGACAGAAAAAAATACGTTTTTTTTCCGGAGTCAGTTTTTGGAAGCGGTGACGGACGAACGCAAATTCAGGATGTAATTTTAAAAAAGGAAGATAGGAATTTAATTCTTAAAAAAAGTTGATAGCGCCACTTGTATGCCGCCCCTTCATTCTTCCCTGTAACTAAGTAGTTAAGTTAAGAACATGTTTGGTCTCTCTCCATTTAATGATAATTTGTGACTTTTATTCGTATGACCAGAATTTCTCTACGAAATAAAGACCAATTTAAACTCTCTGTCGATCTCGCCCTTTCCTTTTTGTGTATGAGAAGTTTTTGATTACAGATACGGCTAGAAACTAGTCAAGACGATTATTATGATGACGGCGACTATGGCGGATACCGCATTGGCGCGTCAGTATACAAAAAGAGAAAGACTACTGGATTGAGGTCCCCACGCAAAACATGTAAGTAGGAAGCTACGTAAGACTACTGAGAACATTTGAAGTAAATAACTTCGATTTAGAGAACTTGTTTTTAATAAGGCAATACGTAACAGTTTTTTGTATGTATATTTAAATTTAAAAAGTTTAATAAATAATAACAATTAATTGATCAATAATGTATTCTCTTACAACTTATTCCTAACATTCAACAAAATGTTCAATATCCCGTGGTCAAAAAGAAAAAAAGTATAACAAAAACAAGGTGTCGAATATGTTTATTTTTCTTAATTTGACAATCCATTTTTGTGATCTGAAAATTAATAGGAATTAACTGAAATCAACTCGAAAAACACTAAATAGATTCCAAAAAAGATTCCTAAATAAAATTCTCGAAAGAAAATAGATTCCAAAATTTGTCCAAAATTTAATAAAAACGCGATAACTCAATTGCCAATCCAATCCATACTACACAGAGTATTGTATCCTCGTAACGAGTGAACTAATACTGATGTCATTTCAAATGGGATTCGAAGTATCAGTGCGGGTAACAAGTACAAGTATTCTATAAATGCGATATTTTTCAAATATTTACATAACCACATGTAAACAAAACGGAGAGTATTGTTCTCAAATAACAATTACACTGCATTTAACTGAAATATAGTTTGAATACTATTCGTAAAAAGTGTTTACAGATTATTTTGCCAGACAAAGAATAAGAGATACACTTAAAAATAGCAATATAGAGTTTTCAAACTAACCCCAAAGTAGCGTATATACTAAGATCATAAGAAGAATGTCGTTAGATCCCGACAATGACGAAAAAGTAAAAAATGTCGATATATCATTGAAAAGGGCTTGTTAAGGCCGAAAAATTTGATAGATCTATAATTGTTTACATTTATTGTAAAAAAATCATTTTGCATTGTGATTTTGTTTCTAATTGATTTCTCATATTTTCCTTAATCGATGCTTCAAATGTAGAAATATTGCATTTAATTACTGTACACATGTGCCAACATTTTTACTACAAATTTAAAAACAGTCTCCAATAACATCGGAAGTAGTCGAATGTCTACGACGGCGATGCCGTTAGATTCCGACAATAAAGGAAAAAATCGTCTTGTATCGTGATTTGGTTTCTAACTGATTTTTCCTATTTCATTAACTATGCTTCAGATGTATAAATATCGAATTTAATATATATATATATATTCAAACAAGCTTTTAGTCATTTATACATGGAGAAAAATGCAATATATACGTATTCACTATTAATAGTATAATACAATCAACAAAAATAATATTGGTTGGTGAAAAAACAATGGCGTTTTTTGATGTTCAACTTCAAGAGACCATAACTTCTTTCATACCAAACTTTATTAATCAAAATAAGAACCATTAGAATCAACACATTTTTGCCAATGGTAAACAAGTTTACTTCTCGCGCAGGAAGTTGTCGAGATGCTTCAAAAAGTGATAATCGGTGGGCGAGAGGTCCAGTGAATATGGCGGATGAGGCAGAGTCTCGTAGCCCAATTCGTTCAGATTCTGCAGGGTCAGTTGTGCAACATGCGGGCGAGCGTTGTCATGGAGCAGAATTGGTCCCTGCATATTGACCAATCTCGGGCGCATACGTTGGAGCTTCTGGTGCATTTCGTCAATTTGTTGGCAGTACTTCTCCGCCATAATCGTTTCGCCCGGATTCAAGAAGCTGTGATGGATGAGACCGGTCGCAGATCACCAAACAGTCACCATAATCTTTTTTGGGTGCAATTTCGGCTTCGGGAAGTGTTTTTGAGCTTCGCCGGCATCCAACAACTGTGCCAAACGTCGCCGATTGTCATAGAAGATCCACTTCTCATCACACGTCCCAATTTGCTTGAGAAATGGGCAGTTTCTGTTGCGCAGCAAGAGCGTATAAGACACCTCAAAACGACGATTTTTTTTTATTATCGTTCAATTCGTGCGGCACCCATTTATCCAGCTTTTTTGACTTCCCTATTTGCTTCAAATGGCGAACGACTGTGGAGTGGTCGACCTCGAGTTCATCAGGAACTTCTCGTGTGGTTTTGCAAGGATCGGCTTCAATTAAGGCTTTCAGATCTTCGTTATCAACCGCAGTCGGTCGGCCTTGACCATCATATCTTCGAGGGTCTCGTCACCATTGCGAAATTTCTTGAGCCATCTTTGTGCCATACGTTCGTTAGTGGTTCCTGGGCCAAACGCATCATTGATGTCACGAGCTGTCTCGGCAGCTTTTCGGCCTAGTTTGAACTGGAACAAGAACATCGTGTGGATTTCAATTTTGCCCATGCTGTCGAAAAGCCTGCAAAAACAATAAATGAAGGGATTGGAAACGAATTACACGATTCGATAGAGCAAAAAACGCGCTTTAAAATGACCTATAACAACGCTATATTTATCGATGAATTAATTCAGAAAACATATGTAAATATAACATACGTGAGAAAACGCAATTGTTTTTGCACCAAGCTAATAATTAATATAGGCCATTCACAAGAAATGGTATCCACAGAAACAGACCCCACTGCTAACAATATAATAGCATTCCTCTCTTCTATATTCCATAATACTGGGTGGTACTATACTAATACTAAAATACGGCCTCCAAGGAATTTGATTCCTTGGGATACTAACTAATCCGCATATTGCAGACTTAGAACTTATATATATATATATATATATATATATATATATATATATATAGAGAGAGAGAGAGAGAGAGAGAGAGAGAGAGAGAGTGATAAGATTAGTTTTGGCTTATTACACAGTTAGAAGTCTGTATATATTCATTTTGAAAGTGTTTGCTACTAAGTTGGTTGCTAGTAAAGCTGTTAAATACCAGCAGAATCTAGTGAACCTATTGCAACATTAAAAGAGGGGTAGTCATTCGACTTGGCCCATTGTTTAGTGAACATACCACATACATATATATTTCTTTTTTATACGAAAAATACTAAGAGACAACTCTCTCAGTATTTTTCACCGAAAGGTGCTTAAATAAATTTGATCCGAAACAAGTTATGTTATTTACATGTACCAATGCGATTTTATCAGGATGGAGAAGCACATGCCTTAATCAGAAAGGGGACACGGAAAAACGGTTAATAACATTGGTGTTTTCGTCGACTAGACTATAAAGTGAGCCCAGGTTTTTCTTTGAGAGCCTTTCGCAAGCTCAGGTTGGTAGCGATTTGTACTGAATAAAGTTTATGGTGAAATCATGTGTCTTTAAAGAAAGAATTTTCATCAAAAGTCTTGAACTAATTATAATTTATTTATTTTTTATTCATTATGCCTCCGTGGGAATTTCTTATTTTAATCAGTAATTGCCTTTAACTATAAACTCTATCTGAACCGAATTTGAGCCGACCCGAATTGAAACGATGCTATAAAAGCAAATACTGGTGTTAGTCTAGTTGAATCGCTGATGAATTATACCTTATTGCATTACACCTATTATACACAGTTCAGTATGTAGCTCAAGGCTTTATAAGTTGAAGCATCGGGCTTCAAAATCTAATAATTGATGTCTGATTTTCATATATTTTATCTCTTCCATTTTGTTATTAATGCTATCGGGCAACACCGGGTAGCCCTGCTGCTCATAAATAAATACTATTAACGTTTACACATTATTCCAGTCACAACGGATTCAAAATGAGAGAGGTGCAATCGGAGAGAGAGGTAGAGAATGAAAGAGAAAGGAGAGCTACAGAATGAGAGAGGGCACAGTTGAAGGGAGACATAGAGAATAAGAGAGTGACTGTCAGGGATACAGATGAAGAAGGACAGAGAGACAGACAGGGGAATGGTAGACAATGAGGGGCAGACAAGGCAAGTTGCCACTGTAGACATAAGGGCTACTGAGAATTAGGGTGAACGTTTTGGGGATCATCCTAAATTGGGAGCTGTACAGCGTGATGCTTGTTTACATTAGTTTAAAATTTCTGCATGTCGGTACAGTCGGTGAACCAGGGAGCGGGGAGAGAGTTCCAAAAGCCGGCAGCTCGAGGAAAGAAGCTATTAGAGTAGAAGGTTTTCCGGCATCTGGGGACCTCCACAGTGAATGGATGGGATTTAGCTGATTGTCGGGTTGGTCGAGTGTATTTACGTTGAGGGGGCACCAGAGCAGCAAGTTCATCGGATCACATTCCATTGAAGTACTTGTAAAACAAGCACAAGGATTCAACATTGCAGTGATGGGGCAGGAGCTGGAGCTTGGTGAATAGTGAGGGGCCTATTAGCTTAGCGACTTTTTTTTAGACTTTGTCTAAGAGAGAGAAACTAGTGGATGGTGCACCTGCTCAGATGTGACAACAATACTCTATGCATGGGCGGATGGTGGATTTGTAGACATATAGGATACTGTCAGGTGTGAGAAGTTTTCTAGCACGGTAGATCGAGCTCGCCTTCTTTGCGGCAGCCTTGGCAATGTCTTCTATGTATTTGTTTCAATAAGTTCCTTTAAAGAAGGAATTGGAAATTATACACATCCATTATTTTCGGATTTACTCAATTTTGTTTGAAGCACGCTCCCATCGTCTCCATGGGAGAAAGCAATTGTGAAGGGATTCACAAGTAGAATAGCCTAGGGTCTTGCTTCTTCTAAATCTAACACTGATCACTGTAATAGCTTGAATTAACAATTTGGGTTGTTTGACAAGTGTATATTTCACAGTTCTCTTTTACCCTTTAATGATATCTATACAATGTAATTTACGCACCATTTCTTTTTTAATTCTTCTACTTGTTTTTATTCTGCCTCGGGCAACGCCAGGTATCCTTGCTAGTCATTAATAAATGTGTGTAAGATTTAAAAATTTTCCCAGTCACTACAATATTTAACAATAACATTTTATTCCCTTTAGAAGAGAAATTGAGGAATTTTACGCATCCATTATCCTCGGATTCACAGAATTTTGTTCATAGAACTCATCCAGATTCTTCAAATTGTGAGGGTACTGGGAGTGGCGTCAAAAGTAGAATAGCCTAAGGTCTCATTTCTTTTAAATCCGGCACTGATTGTACGCTATATAAATTCTATTTTTGTATCCTAAGTCTTGATACTATTTTTATGTATTTTCTGAATTCTAAAAAGTGTCGATTTTGGTAATGTTAGCGTTCAAATCTAAGAGTTTATTATGGCCTCAAGACGAACTGCCCTACCCAGATTTGAGAGTTACGTTTCTCCTACAGTCTCTTTAATTCATTTGTGGTAAAATGAAAATGGATGGACATAGCTTTCTTCAGAGTATAAGTGCATATGAACTCACTCGTTCTGGATATAATGTAAACTCGACATGTTGAGCCTGAAGTCTGCAACATTAACTATTTTGTATCCTTGGTAGAGGTAATTATAGTGATTGTACATTAATATATAATTATCCATTCCATTTAACTTCTCATGTAAAACATTGAATATTATTGTGATAGACTAAGCTTGTCCGAAGGCTTCGTTTCAGTTTGGGTTGCTGGGCCATGAAACAAGCTGCTAGAAGTCGTGGTCACCCTGCAGACATTCACACTGTTCAACGCGGCACTAGATGCATCATGTAGACAGAGGAGGATAGAGGAGGACCTGATTCTGACATACAACATCATCAACAGGAATTTAAATCTACTTTCCAAGGAGTTTTTCATCATGTCACGGTCTCCATTGGACCCTGCAAAAGATCTATCATCGTCGCTTTTGTCTCAATAGAAGAAAATCAGCATTCTCTGTCAACCACAGGAGGTAGTGACGATGCCTACCATATCCAGGTTTAAATTCACCTTGGACAAACATGCAGACTATAGACGTACATATCTTTTAAGTGTATTTTTACATGTCTTGTTACATTTTGCTATTGTTTTGCCAATAAATTTAATTTGATTTAAATGTCGGATTTTGCAAAAAAAAACAACAAATTTTACACTAATAAGTTGAGGGACGAACAACTGATTGCAGATGAGTAACGCATCTGGAAATAAAATCCCAGATCACATTAGCGATGCCTACAATCAGAAATGGGGTCACACAAGAAGGAGTGGCAGAAGACAGCTGTATGAGCACGACATCAGTGATTGTTCATGAATCAGCCTACCTTTAGTAGCATTATATCTTGATTTGAATCTTCGTAAGGGGACATAAAAGTGGTGCAAATTTGTTCTCTTCAGAGAATTGATTTTACCCGTCGTGGGACGGGTAGTCTTCTAGTTCATATATCAATGTATTTAGCTTCTGGTTCTGAATTCATATTAGTGGTTCGCCAACTTTAAAATTACACATTTAGTGGAACATGACGTTCAGAATTTAGGCAACTGCTGGCAGAGAAAATATTAATTATACAAATCTATTGGGTCATTATCATCCCAAAGGAGAAACCACATCAATTGCCAATGAACTTTCGTTCTGTTCCTCTAAAACACTTGTTCTTGTGGATCAATTCTACAAAATGAAGGAATATACAAGAAGAATCAAAGTAAAAGAGTACTTCAACAATCACAACCAATCAAACTACCCTATATACAAACACAAATGCATTCGATCTCTCCTATTGGATGATACTATATCGTATATCCCCACACTACTACGGCTAGGAAACACCTAAAAAGGTTCATTACAGACAATCTATGTAGAATAACGATTACAACCTCACAAAATACGAACATAAGACGATAAAATCTTTACAGAACAACAACCTAATCACCATAAAAACCAGCAGACAAGAGACATAATTATTATAATGAACAGCAATGATTACATAACAGAAATAACTGCACAACTAGAAAAGAATGAATACTACAAAGTATGCCCTAACAATTCTAACAACTCATTTAAATATAAATATCTAATTTATTTTACTAGAAATTTTTCTTTTACTTGGATCACTCCCCCATTCCGAACTTCCAATTAGCAAAAAAGATTGTGCCATTAAAAAACTTCAAACCAATCAAAAACCTCAATCAAGTGTGAAAACTGTATGAAAATAAAAATTAACTGAAGTTATAGCTTAGAAATGTGCTAATTTTGTTGAGCAAAGCTGTAAAATATTGCGATTTGGGTGTTTAAAGACAGGGTTTGATTGAATATTTTCCAAATAAGTATAGAATTATGTAAACGAATGGAAAGTTCTATTAGAAGTAAGAATAGAATGAGAGATATGTGTTACAGGAAGTTTAATTATGGGCGGAAGTAAGAAATGACATTTGCAGATAAGCTGACTGTGTTCAGTTGCAGTTTGTCATGAGAAGCTTATATGTAACCTTACAATGCTGTGAGAGAACGAAGGAATAAATAAAACATCAAGAAAGCCCTTAGCATGACTATTGTTGGAGTTGTTTTCTTATATGTTTTGCATAATTTCAACTACAAGGTGAGAGAGTAATATGGAAACTTCGACTGCCGCATCACCACCGCGACTAGAGAAATTCGATCTGCTGCGTTTGCTGATGATATTAACAGACTGTGTGAATTGAAGCACACCCAAGCTATGTCTCCATTAAAGAGATCTAAAATAATTCAATGTTGCGCAAAACCAAAAATAAGCATCAAACCAAAAGCCTTAATACAAGTACATGTTCGATTCGACAGAGAAACAGCCTTGACTACAAAAGCGAATATCGTATTCATTTCACAACAGATGATTTTTAGACAAAACATGCAACAACTGGACAAGTACAAAATATAAAATACCTATTCATTAGTTTTGGGATTGAGTTATGTTTTTAAAAAATCCATTTCAATTATTCTAATTAGTTCCAATTTGCAAATTTACTCAATAAGTCATACATCTCTTACTACGTTTCTGTCTATTACTCTCACCCTCTCTCATTGTATCTTGTTTGACTGCCTCACTCTTTTGTATACAGTGTGAATCACTCTTGCTTCCGCTACTCTCTCCCTCTCGCTGCGTTTATTAACAAACTTATGAAACTAACTATAAAAAAGAAGATCGAAATATTCCATTGTGAACAATAGGGAATATCAACAAAAGTAGTAATACTATTTAACACATAGCTGAATAAGAAAAGAGAAACTAGTGATAGAAAGATAAACGGGGAGATATAGTGAACAGAAAGATTAATTTAGTATTTTGTCTTTTGATTTATGAAATTAAACTTGTTTTGTAAGCTCACTTTTTCTTCATACATACATATTACATATATATATATATATATATATATATATATATATATATATATATATATATAAATACATATATATATACATATGGTATAAATATTTTTTATTAAACATTAAAGTGTTTATTACCTACAGACGATATCGTTTCGAGCTTTTTGCCCTCATTAGCAGAGGGATGGTGGTTGTTGGTAAATGTATGGGATCGAATGCAGTTTATAAATTCGGGCTAGAATTACAAGTGCAACGCTCGGAACCACAAAGCTATCGTAAAATCTGCACAGGCAATGATTGAAATTGAGACACACTTATCCGGTGAGGCAAGGAAAGCGTTATTATTGTCAAACAGTGTTCAACATTCACAGAGA
>OY744530.1:51241199-51261199 GCA_963556195.1 Sepiola atlantica | reverse complement strand
CTAAATAATTCTAATAACAATAAGGCTATAGTAAATAAATGTAATTGTCAGGTGAAAAATGAATGCTCACTGGACGGTAACTGTAAAGTAGAAAGCGTGGTTTATAAGGTCACAATATGTCCGGAAGATAACAACAGAGATAAGAAAGTTTACATCGGCATTTCCGCAGGAAACAGGAAACAGTGTTTCTATGACAACAGACACTCATTTTTTTAGAAACATTACCCCCCTCCTCATGCCCACTTTTACAATTTCTACTTATATATATGGCATCCTTTTTCCCTGTCTGTAATAAATGATGTAATTCCCCTCTCACTTCATAATTATAGATTAAATATGCTTCAAATTTCCCCCTCTCTCTAAATATGTATTACATAGGTTGTTACTCCCTCTCTCTCCAATTATATTTGAATTGTCGAGTGTGAATTTAAACTTTCTTTTCCGTTTAAAAAAAGGTAATCTTCTAAATCGGATTCTTGAAAATACCACAAGGTTAAAATAAATTATTGCATCGATGATTATGTAATTTCGTGTTACTGCCTTTTATTTTATTTTATTCATGCTCTGTTTATTACATTGAGCTCTTATACCCGGATTTCCTCCTAGTCATCCACATACAGACTGTTTCGCTGTATCACAGCTCTTCAGTGCAGCTAGACCAAGAAGTTCCTTAAGCTGGGATTGAAACTCAACCGTCGAGCTGACAGTCGGCGTGAAGAATACCCGTGCCATGATGGGTAAAATAATTAATTTACAAACAGAACTTTTTCTCCCCTTAAAATCAATATATGATGCTACTAAACCTTATTTCTAATATCCTTATTCTAATTTTGATCAAAATCTTCATGATTTTCATTATAGAAAATGTCTAAAATTTAAGGCTTAAGCTTAAGGGGTCTTAATGTTGAATAGCCCTTTAAAACAATCATACCTTCGTATTTTCTCGGCCGGCTTCGTCGTCCAGTGGTTGAGTCTTTCTTCGCCTCTGCACTGCCGTAGCCATCTCCGGGAGCTGTCTGTAACAAAGGACCTTTCTCGCTTCATAAGACAACAATCTTATTATTTTTAATTACTTTTATTCAGGCGTCGTTTGTATTGCCGTGGCGTTGTGTCTTGCTATCGTTGATAGAGAGAGAGAGAGAGAGAGAGAGAGAGAGAGAGAGAGAGAGAGAGAGAGAGAGAGAGCTTTACGAATATCGTAGTTAGATTATTACTGTTTTCCTAAACTATTCCTAGAGAGAGGGAGGATCCTTTCGCCTGTCTTCCATTTAGGGAATACTCTCTTCTGTTAACGTCACATTCTTGGATCTTGACTCTCTCGCCTCCAGACAGTAACTGATCTCAAATCCAACTCAATGTTCCCATGCTAGCGAAATCTCGCACCAACTCTCGTTGTCAACACACAGGTGCAAACTGACCCCCTGACTTCGTGTGACCCCTAAGATCCCGTCAATTGTCGTTCTCTAAATATAGTCTATATTATTCACCCTTACGCCTCGCACCTGTGTTCCAAAATCCATAATGATTATTGATTAGTTTAGGTGAGAATCCTCTATATATACATATATAAACTCCATATAACTATTTTAAAAGTCTGCACAAATTAATTCATGGTTCATTGCTCACGTGCACTTCATCACGACTACCTCATAATGAAAATAAAAATAAAACTCTTGTTTTTGTTTTAATTATGAGAGTCCTGACAGAGTGCACTTAAGCACTGAAACATGAATTAACTCGTGGAGACTGTTTTAAATGGTTTTATTAAGTTTATTTATAAATCTCTACATTGTATTGGGCACTTTTGAAAAAATATTGGTTTTAAATTCTTTTTATCAATATATTTGAACTTGTTTAATTCATATATATATATATATATATATATATATACTAGCAAATATATGCTCCCTCCGGTCGTATATTTTTGCTATGTCGGGAGCATGATATCATAATAAACCAACTGCATACATTGTCAACCCCTCACAGGAAGAGGTAATGATTGAGAGGATGACGAATGAGCACTACCTCCTCCCCAAAAAGAGGAG
Organism: Sepiola atlantica; assembly: GCA_963556195.1. Classification (NCBI taxonomy): domain Eukaryota; kingdom Metazoa; phylum Mollusca; class Cephalopoda; order Sepiida; family Sepiolidae; genus Sepiola; species Sepiola atlantica. The sequence goes on along the minus strand of OY744530.1, from coordinate 51,259,154 downwards.
TTAATGCCTGGGAGGATCATATCATGAAATAAAATAGATAGTAAACTACCCCGACCCCCTAAAAAGTAGAGAAAGTCATCTTGGGACGATGATATCGTGAGGAAAGAACATATATTATACTGCCCCCCCCCCCCTCCAAAAAAAGAGAATGTAATGCCCGGGAGGAATGTATTATGAAGAATTAAAATATACTACACAAACCCCCAAAGGAGAAGGTAAAGCGTCAGAATATCCTCCCCCCCCCCCACAGACACACACAAAAAGGATGTGGTTATGCCTGGTCGGAAATACCCCCTCCAAGATAGAGGAGGTAATACCTGGGAGTATCGCCCCATAAAAGGAGAAGGTTATGCCTGCGAGTATGAGTATGGTAAGTTTTATTGTACATGTAAAATGCCGAAATTTAAAGTGGGCTGAAAGATATAGTCGCCATTATTTTAAACAAAGAAAAGTATGCAAGCTAAGGAAGAACGATAACTTCCTTTCATATTCATTTAATTAAAAAAGACATGTTTATAACCGTGAGTAATCGTTCTTCCTTAGCTAACTTCTTAGTTGACTTGTTTAGACGGCGACTATATTTTTCCGATCTAATTTTTATTTTGGCGTTTCACGTGTACAATGAAAATTGATATAACTTAGGGTTTTTAATGTTTTCTTTTGTTTTGTTTTTTTACTAAAACATGGTTTAAGTAAAAAAAAATAAGTTCATTACGAGTAATGCCGAAACTTATTTCACTTTCGTGACTGAAATAGGAATTAACGCTAAATGAAAGAAAAAATACCCCTTTTCTAAAGAGTAGGGGTTAATTAAAAAAGTCAGCATGACTGTGTTTTTTATTTATTTAATATTGGGGGGGGGGAGAAATTTATTAAGTGAAAGAAAACTTTAAATTAAAAAAGTTTACAATTTAAACAGAAAGTTTGATTTTATTGGTTTGTATTTTAAGTAAACGCCGTTTTTATTTCAGACTTTATATTTATATTTTTGCTCTTTTATTTCGTAAATAAATCATGTACTTCAAAAACAATTAAAAAAAAAAAAGAAAATCTATCATCGCTAGAAAAGGGGAAGGACAGGTAGTGATTTTATTTTTTATTATTTTTAAAGGAGTGCCCCCTTCCTTGAGAGCGAGAGGGAGAAAGAGACCAATCATCTCCACTTTTCTGTTAACTCGGTATATCTTTCTAGCTAGCTAAGACATCTTAGTTTCATCTAAATTATTTTGCTTGATATTTTAAGAATGTTTTTTCGTAATTTATTCATTTCTTAATTAAATTACTTACATTAATAACTGTTAATTTACACAAAACTATTGCAGATAAACAGCAAACATTAATTAATTATAGACTGTTAAAAAAGAAGTTATGCAAATTAGACAGATATTTGAATGTCTATATGTGTTTCTTTAGTACGATATATACCGTATTTGAAAGCATACTATCATATTTTTTTATTAAAATAACATTATCCCGTGTTGATGGTAATATAGGAGTGATAAATAAAATAAAACTTTTACATTTATTCATTTAGATTATATATATATATATATATATGGTTTCTTAAAAAAAAAATATATTTAAATATATACTCTCTATAATATCCGAAAAATGTTCAAAATGCCAGCTCAATGAAGTTATATTACAAGCTTCAGAGCATATATATATATATATATATATATATATATATATATATATGTGCATTCCAATGATCAAAGGAAAAATCAATCCATAGCCATTTCTTTCATCTGATCTTCCAATTTCCTCATCTGTATATATATATATATATATATATATATATATATATATATATATTCTGATTACATTGTTTGAATCAGAAATAAGTGAGTTTGCAAAGCCAGTTAAATTGAAAAGTTAAAATGCAAAATTTAAGTTGAGATATGGGTAGAAAACAGAAACAACTACAGGGTAATAAATATATTTTACAATCATTTTTGCAATAAAGTCAAATTTACCTGTGTTGTTCAACAAGTTTCAGTCATGTATGTCTAATCGTCTTTGTTTTGTTGCCGTTAAATGATAAGCACACTTTGTCAATAACTCTGACACACTTCTCTCTTGGCGCTGCCATGTTTTAAGCTGTGATGGCTTTCTTCAGCTCAAATAATCTGGTGATAGTTTTGATAGACGTAATTTCTTACATAACTCCACAGATAAAAATCTGATGATTAAAGTCGGGTAAGTGTGAATCCCATTCAGGATTACACTTTTTACTGATGAGACGATCATCTAAGTTACCCAGCATATGATTGAACGTTGATAGAACAAAGATTGTTTGAAATTAATGATTGAAACTTAGATAGATTGAAGATTACTTGTCCCAAAATATAATTGGATTGCAGAAAGGATTGTGAATTTTATTAACGATTCCACGGGAGTCATTTAGGGGGATTATCCTGTATTTACAACGACTGCTTAGGATAAAAGTGTAGCTCACTTAAGAAGAGATAGAATACTACATCTCGTTATGCTGATCTGTGAGATTCAAAATAATGTGGGGATGACCTCTAGGCAATATAGTCTCTGGTGGCAAGTAGACCTTATGAAGAGAAATAGATAAGGCCGCAATGAAAGAAAAATAAGTAAAAATAGAAGGAAATCGAATGAATTACAATAAATGTCTGTTTATTCTATAAGAGTGTGATTGACTAAAAAGAGAGAGAGAGAGAGAGAGTACCACAGCTCTTCTTGTTGACATCTGAGAATCAAAACAATGAAGAAATACTTACTCAAGGTTATGGGAATTAAAATTATACAGGCGGCCTCTATCAGCAAGTAGATCTTATGAAATGCAATACCTAGGCTATGTCATGCCTGCAGCTCCAGACACTACGTTTCTTCAGCTTTTAAAACATTGAAGAGTCAATTTACGTATGCGGAAACATCACTGGGGTATTCTGAATAGGGTTAACATCAACTCCAATAAGCGGAACAAAGTCCAGAGCTAGAAGCACACTCCTCGCATGGAATTTACTTTGAATCACAAATAGAGGTTACCAATTACACCCTTTCTCACTTCATGAAAACAAAATATTTTCATTTTCTTTTGTCCCAGTCAGTTGTACTGCATCTCAATCATTCCTCAACTTCAATGTGTCCTCTTTAATACAAGCTGTAATAATGTTACACATGGTACAACGGATAGGTACAACGGATAGGTTAACAATCAGTACTAAGTAACAGTCTTTTAGAGATTGAATATTCAATCCTTACTACAGGCGATCATGACTAAAAAACAAATAAAAAACACTTAAGACTTCTACATTGTCTCTCTTCATTCCCAAATACAGAAAATTATTAAGAAAGTACTGTTCAAATTTCCACCAAATTTTGCATGAATTCATTTTGATATGAGAGACATGCCATAGGAAGGTAAACATTGTATGAGTACTACTATCAATAATACTTCTTCTACTACTACTACTAATAATAATATTACTACTATTGAGTAGAATAGCACAAAGTTTGGCAAAGGATTACACTTTTTACTGGTGAGACGATCATCAAAGTTACCCAGCATATGATTGAACGTTGACAGAAGAAAGATTGTTTGAAATTTATGACTGAGACTTGGTGGGAAAGTCAGGTATAGATTGAAGAATTATTTGTCCCAAAATATGGTTGGATTGCAGAAAGGATTGTGAATTTTATTAACACTTCTACCTCGTCATGGCTAATGGAACAGAACAGTCTACCCCTATGTATCAAATAAAAGATTTAGTTTAAGATTCTGTGTAAATTTCCGATTTTGACAAAGATTTCAATGTTCGAAAAGATGTACCTGAGGAAGGTCAGAGTGTTACATAGTGAGTGGGTACATTGCTAGTATTAATCTAGTGATTTTAATTCACGAGCCAAGGTCGACACGTACAAAAATCATTTGGTCAGCAAGTGCATCCAAATGTCATCTCGACTCTGGGTGTACTGAGAGCGTACGTGACGTCAGTAGGAGTGAGAGATAAAGGAAGAAACGGGAGTTGCGTGGAAGTTTTAGAGGACAATGGATCTGCAAGAATGTCTCGACACCGATGATAATTAAAACAAGATCCGTAGCTCGGGAATGCGTCCGCACCCGCCTCTGACAGAAAAAAAAAGTTTTTTTCTTCAAATCGATAATTCTTCATGCTTCGGAGTTGTGAAACAATTAATTGCAGGTGTCCTCAGTCATTGGGAGAAGAACTGACTTGCATCAGGATTGTGTGTGGCATGCGATAAAAAAATATGTTATGAACGCGTATATGAAATTGATTGTGAACTGAAAAACGTTGAGTCTCCCCTAAGAGGGGAGGTATGCTACAGGACATTATATTAGCCGAAAACTTGTGAAAATAGCAACAAGATGAGAATAGTAGTTCAAATAATCGAAATAACGCATTTTAATGTATTTAAAAACTGAATACTTATTTATGCATTCCCAAATATGGATTTTGAAATGTATTTATTGTTATGAAAAGGAACTAGACCAAACTCTGTTTGCCTTATAATTGATGTACTACCTGTTTCCATTTAGTAAGTCGAATTAAACATTTCTGATGCAAAAGCTTGGAAAAGGTGAAATTTTGTAGTCTAAATAAAATTTGCGATAAATAGTCATCAAGTAAATGGTAAATAATAAAGAAAATTCTTCATTCCCAAATACAGAAAATGATTAAGAAAGTATTGTTCAAAATTCCACCAAATTTTGCATGAATTCATTTTGACATAAGAGACATGTCACAGGAAGGTAAACATTATATGAGTACTACTATCACTAATACTTCTACTACTACTGCTACTACTACTGCTACTACTACTAATAATAATAATAAGAAGAAGAAGAATAATAATATTACTACTATTAGGTAGAATACCAACAAGTTTGGCAGAGGAGCTCTTAGAATATCAGATATAATAAAATTTCGTTTTTTAGTATTTTAAAGTACTAGAATTATGGGCCCTTCGGACCCAAATTCTAGTATGTATTAAATATTTAATTGTTTTTAACGCCAATACATAGTTAAACCAAAATAAATTTGTTGGGACTATTAAAATAATTTCCAACGCTATTGCTAATGTTTACCCATTCAGTTATTTTATTTATTTATTTTATTATCTTTTATGTTTGAATTCATGTTTTGAAACAAGACGTAAATCATAAATCTATGACGTCATGCTAAAGCTATAATTATTTTGTTATGGTAATGTTTTAAGCTCTATTTATAAAAAAGTTCAACTATCTCAGTTAGTAGAACGCCAGACTGAAGATCTCAAAGTTTCGGTTTCGATTTCCGGCCATGGCGTTTGCTATATTTATTGAGAATTTATTATTTATTATTGATGCAATATTTTTAATTTCTAAAAGTAGTTAAGATCTCTGATATTTCGAAATGTGACAAATTCTGCATTTAAAAAAATTTTGACTGACGGAAAAGTTGTGACTAACAGACTGACAACATCTCGATATAAGATAGAGTAAAATACAAACTCTTTTACATATGTTTACTTAAACATTGAACTCTGCTTAGATTTAACTGAACTACTGAACTACTCAGTTGCAATAAACATAGTTTGAATTTGAAAGTATAAAAATTGCATGTTTTCCAATAATATAATGGCAAATAACACCCTACTTGAGAGTTCAATGTTCAAACTCCTCGGTCTAACATTCAAAGGTAACATGAATTGGAACAAATACATAGAAGACATTACCAAAGCTGATGCAAAGAAAGTAGCCTCCCTCTACCGTGCTAGAAAACTTCTCACGCCTGACAGTATCCTCTACAAAGCTACCATCTGCCCATGCATGGAATACTATTGTCACGCCTGGGTTGGTGCACCATCCACCAGTCTCTCTCTCTTAAACAACGTTCAAAAAGAGTATCTAATCTAATAGGTCCCTCACTATCCACAAAGATCCAGCTCCTATCCCATCGCCTCAATGTTGCATCCTTGTGCTTGTTTTACAAGTACTTTAATGGAATGTGCTCTGATGAACTTGCTGCTCTAGTGCCCCCCTGACATAAATACACTCGACCAGCCTGACAATCAGTTAAATCCCATCCATTCACTGTGGAGGTCCCCACATGCCGGAGAGCCTTCTACTCCAATAGTTTCTTCTGACTGTACCGACATGCAAAAATTTTTAACTAATGAGAACAAGCATTTCGCTGCACAGCGCCAAATTTAGGATGAACCCCTAAACTTTGACCCTAATTCTCAGTAGCCCCTTACGTCTACAGTGGCAGCTTGTCTTGTTTGGGGTGAACCAAGTTTTAAAAAAAGTTACTTTGAAAATTTGTATGCAGCTAGAATATACATAGTACTGGCTTCCATTATTAATGAAGTTCAAAGAGTAATTTAAATAGAACAGCCCCCCCCCCAAAAAAAAAGGCTTCTCTTAGCAGATTGTGGTGCTTCCATTGCACCAAAAGATGGGATCATCGCCAGTCTTTATGTAACAGGGCTAAGAGATACCAATAGTCTTTGGCCGAGTAAGACTACATTGTGTTGAATAGAGTGTAATTTTTAAATAACATGTGACCATATAAGGCTATCTGATAAAAGGATATTCTTGTAAGGCTATCTGAATAAAGAAAATGGTAACTGAAAGGTTTTAAGGATTCTATGGGGCAACCAGCAACCGAGCCGGAGATTGTTGGTTGCATTTGTCTCACAATCAACAGTACTTTGCCCAGGCATAAAAGCAAACTGCATTTCATATATATCTGACTGATTTCGCGATTAATAAATTTATACATTAAAAAAAAAGCATTTTTAGTCATCATTCTGCAGTCTAATGAAAGAAGGACATCCAAAATGATGACTCAGCGTCGGTTTAAAACGTGGAGTCAAGACACCGGATAAAACCACTAAGACAATCATGAAACGATATACAATATGTAAAGCATCCCATCAGAAACTCTTATCTGAACATCACTCCACTTTTTATGCATTATCCTTCCCGCTTCTACCTGATAATAGAACATACTTTATCTACAATTTAAAAAGATTTATAACCGGTTATAAAATTTCCACCTAAAATTCTGACATGCCATATTTTCTCTCTTGGGTAAACAGATAACCACTGACGATATTTCACTCACACAGTGAGAAACCTGCATTTCCTTGTAAACTAACATTTATTTCTATAGTCGCAAATGTAAAAAAATTATATTTCAGTAAAAGAAATAAGATTTTCAATGACATCATGTATTGAAGAGACATAATGATGATTACTGCTGAAGTAATTATGACTATTTCATGACTTCCCTATGTATATCATCATCATCATCATCATCATCATCAGTTTAACTGGCATACGTTGGACGCTTTGTAGAAATCGACTTCCAAACTAACCTACTTCTAATTAAGATTTTAAGTATCCCTCTTTCTCTCAAGTCTATCCCAATCACTTCCTCCCATATTTTCCATGGTTTTCTCTATGAATTGATCTTGCTATCTCAACTGTTCTACATCCCCTAATCCAAGAATTCTTATCCATTCTTTCAACATGGCCATACCATCAAAGTCTCCTAGTCTGCACATGCATGGCCTCTGTTTAGTCTCAAGAGACAATGGATACCCCCTGTAAGGTTTGCTGCACGTTTAATTATGAAACAGGAGTTGCGCTATCCCCAACTACACATTTCCTGAGTCGCCACGGTCTGAATCCAGTGGCAAGGAGAAGTTCAGGACAACTGGAAACAATGCCGGGATAAGCAGAGAGCATCTACACCACCTGGTATTCCTAAATAGTCACCCATTTTAGTACTAACCAGGTCCAACGTCGCTTATATTCGGTGATCTAACGGAAACAGTGTGTCAACGTGATTATGCACACATCTCCTTATACTGTCCAGATTTAATCTGTTTTTTGAGATCATCAGATCTAAGTCTGTCTTACAAACTCGCATTACACATCCATCGTATAATTCTCATACCATTTCTCTCCATGCAACGCATGTCCTCTATGATAAAATGTGTTGATGATATTATCTGAACAGTATATTAACAAATTATTATTCATATTTAATTGGAGATGAATTGATATTAATATTCTACTGGACTCATACTCGTAAAAATGTTAATTTTTATGAATGCTATGTCCATGTAACTAAACGAAAATTTGGTTTGGCTCATGGCCTATAAGGGGCCCAAATAGCAAAAGTTTAATTTTGGAAGGAAACGTTTGTTTGGTGTCAAGAGGGACTGTTTCATACACGAATTAAGTTTCAACAATAAGAAAGCTGACAAATATTTATCGATACAAAACAATTCGATAACAGCTGGAACTGAAAAGTAGCTCACACGGAAAGAAAGAACACACACTACCGACCTGAGACAATAACAAAATACGTGGGTAAACTATACTGTTGTATTGCCAAGTAATTCAGGAACCTAATAGTGTATTAATCATCAGGCAGTTAACACTTTCAAAGTGAAAAATGTTATCAAAGTTTGTTTATACACATATGGCTCAACACATAACTTCCGGTTGAATTTTTACAAAATATATTATCTAACCAAACAGGACGATACCGATTAAACACGCATTTGATACATTATTTTTAGAGTCACAACTAAAAATAAAAGCCATAAGTTATAATCATACTAAAGTTATCGACATACCTTCCAGAATATCTAAAAAATTTTTTATTAATTTCGTTCTAATCAACTAAACGTTGTTATCGACAAGCAAGCAATATAACAAACAAACAAGCAAGATCCACAGAGTTGTAGTGGTATAATATGGTATGCATGGCGATTGTGTTGCGTTGTCGTTTTCTTGTTGTTAGAATGTCAATTGACAATCTTTTAGTTTGTTTACACGAAGACAGGAAAGGATTAAGGGTTTTCAGATTGTGCTAAAGTCGGCATCTTCCAGCACTTTACGTAAACAGCCGGAAAAAGCTGAATGAAAACTTCGTTTTATCAAAATCAAAACAAGGCAACGCTAGCAAACAGGAAAAATGAATGGAAAATATGTATTTTTTGACGAAGACGATATCAAACTAGAAAAATTAAAGAAAAGACATTTAAATCAAGAAAGAAACAGTTATCGTATGGTAATTTTGATGAAAAAATATTTATTTTTGTTACGAATTAGATATAATGAGACAACTGTTAGCAGCTTTTTTTTTGCGATTAATTCTTTTTTTTTTAATGGTATTCCTATTTAACCCGAGGGTTAGGGTTAGGTTGTTTTTTGTTGTAGGTTAGGGTTAGGTTGTTTTTTGTTGTAGGTTAGGGTTAGGTTGTTTTTTGTTGTAGGTTAGGGTTAGGTTGTTTTTTGTTGTAGGTTAGGGTTAGGTTGTTTTTTGTTGTAGGTTAGGGTTAGGTTGTTTTTTGTTGTAGGTTAGGGTTAGGTTGTTTTTTGTTGTAGGTTAGGGTTAGGTTGTTTTTTGTTGTAGGTTAGGGTTAGGTTGTTTTTGTTGTAGGTTAGGGTTAGGTTGTTTTTTGTTGTAGGTTAGGGTTAGGTTGTTTTTTGTTGTAGGTTAGGGTTAGGTTGTTTTTTGTTGTAGGTTAGGGTTAGGTTGTTTTTGTTGTAGGTTAGGGTTAGGTTGTTTCGTTTTGTAAGGTTATGGTGAAAAAGAAAAACAGTTTCTTGCATTGTTTTTTTTTAGTTTGAAATTTTTGTTTCGCTTTCCAAAGTGCGGAAGATTTTTCGTGATCGTTAACACAGACGACGACAACGAAGAAGAAGAAGAAGAAGAAGAAGAAGAAGAATTGGCAGGAAGGTGTTCGATAGGGTACGATTCAGCAATCTACGTTAATATGGAGACAAAGGGATTGCTACGAAATTTCTGTCTCCACATAAATTCTGGCAAATAGCTGTCGGTAAGATCCCAGCTTATACTGCACTTATTTTTATTCCTTTGCTTAGATTCCTTCCACATTCTTTCTACATAGAATTTTATGCTACATTTAATTCGTGATAGCCAATTGTCATCTGCTGCAATCTGATTGGCTGAGCGTTTCAGCATCTTCTGTAGTTTACATAAACTGCCAAAAGATTCAGACGAAACGTCGGTTTCAACACGGGTTGCAAACTGCACAAGTACCAAGATCTTTTATGCCCCTTTGAGCTCAGAAACCTTTAGCTGGTAATTCTCAAACATCTATGCATGTACCCAAACCAATAATTGACGTGTTAAAAAGTGACTTGTCACACGCCTCGTACCTTCAAAGTCAATCATCTAAATAGAAGGAGACACAGACTTGTCTTTCATATTTGTCATATGACAATTATATTAATCAAGTCTCGTTATCTCGTTAGCTACCATCAGATAATAGAACATACTTCATTCTACATTTTTATCTTTTATTTTATAACCGGTTATAAAATTTAAACCTTACATCTCTTCTAGTATGAAATTACTTTTCCTTTCTAAATATTTTTCTTAGAATTAAAATTTTTTTTTTTTTTAACATGGTTCACCCCAAACAAGGCAGGCCGCCACTGTAGACGTAAGGGGCTACTGAGAAAAAAGAAAAGGGGTGAAGGTTGTGTGTGTGTGTGTGTGGGGGGGGGTCAGCCTAAATCATGATCCGCGCAGCGAGATGTCTGTTTACATTAGTTTTAAATTTCTGCATGTCAGTACTGTCAGGGAAACAGGGGGCAGGGAGAGAGTTCCAGAGGCCAGCAGCATGAGGACAGAAGCTATTTGAGTAGAAGGCTCTCCAACATCTGGGGACCTCCACAGTTAATGAATGATATTTAGTTGATTGTCGAGTTAGTCTAGTGAATTTACGTCGAGGGGGCACCAGAGTAGCCAATTAATCAGAGCATAATCCATATAAGTACTTGTAAAACAAACATAAGGATGCTACATTGCGGCGATGGGACAGGGGCTGGAGCTCGGTTGACAGTGAGGGACCTATCAGGTTGGTGACTATTTTTTAAACCTTGTCAAGGAGGGAGAGACTAGTAGATGATGCACCAGCCCAGATGTGGCAACAATACTCCATGCATGGGCGGATGGTGGCTTTGTATAGATACAGGATAATGTCAGGTGTGAGGAGTTTACTAGCACGGTAGAGGGAGCCAACCTTTTTTGCGGCAGCCTTGGCAATGCCTACAATGTATTTGTTCCAATTCATGTTACCTGTGAATGTTAGGCCGAGGAGTTTGAATGATGAACTCTCAGGTAGGGTGTTATTTGCCATGGCAATCGGTGGTTGGAGAGGCTTCTTGTAGTTGTTGAAGGAAAGTAGCTTTGTCTTTGCGGTATTAAAAGTTACCAACCATTTATGACGCCAATCCACCACAGCCTGGAGGTAATTTTCTAAAGATTCAGCCATTGCCTTGGATATGATCGCGTCTGTTTAACCAACATGGCGAGAGTAAAGCGTGGAGTCGTCAGCAAATAAACCAATCTCCGACTCTATATCATCAGGGAGATCGTTTATAGATCACGAACAACAAAGGTCCAAGGATAGATCCCTGGGATACACCTGCATTTATGTCATGTTGCTTAGATGAACGGCCATCGAGGACAACCTGGATTTTTCTTTTGTTTAGGAAGGATCTAATTATATTAAATAGTTGCCCAGTAATACCGTATGAGCGTATTTTCAGGAGAAGCCCTTTATGCCAAACCTTGTCAAAGGCCTTCGATATATCAAGCGCTACTGCCCTAGCTTCACCTGCCTTGTCGAGTGTATGATACATACGTTCAGAGATGACCGTTAGGATGTCTGCAGTAGATCGTGCTTGTCTAAATCCATACTGGCGGTCAGATAAAAGTTTAGCATTAACTAAGTGTCGTACTAACGCTAGATTGATTAAGGATTCAAAGATTTTGGCAAAGATCGGCAGTAGACTGATTGGGCGGTAGTTCTGAGGGTCGGTTCTATTCCCAGAACTCTTGTAGACAGGTACCACAGAGGCAATTTTCCAGCAATCAGGGAAGCAAGATTCAGCTAGACATTTATTGAAGAGTTTGGAGAGGACAGGGCTTGGCCTTTTGGTGAGAAGCAAAATGTAGTATATGTTCTAATACAAGAATTCATCTTTCTTCTCGTCCAGTGAAGGAGAAATCCTTCTAGAATGAGGCAATTTAAATTTTTGTCCACAGCCAGAATTCCCTTTTTTGGCGACCTGTATTTCCTCTACACTAAAAACAGACTTTTTGTTTGGGGGGGGGGGTGAGGACAAGTACATTGGGACTATGCCTACAATCCGTAACTCAACCGAATAGGGACCTCCACAGTGAATGGATGGGATTTAGCTGAGTTTTGAGTTAGTCTAGTGTATTTACGTTGAGGGGCACCAGAGCAGCCAGTTCATCAGAGCATAATCCATTGAAGTATTTGTAAAACAAGCACAAGGATGCAACATTGTGGCGATGGGACAGGGGCTGGAGCTTGATAAATAGCGAGGGATCTATTAATTTGACGATCCTTTTTTGGACATTGTCTAAAAGTGAGAGACCAGCCCAGATGTGGCAACAATACTTCATGCATGGACAAATGGTGGCTTTGTAGAGATACAGGTTTATGTCAAGTGTGAGGAGTTTACTAGCACGGTAGAGGGAGGCCCTTTTTTTGGCTGCAGCCTTGGCAATATCTTCAATGTATTTGTTCCAATTCATGTTGCCTGTGAAGGTTAGGCCGAGGAGTTTGAATGTTGAACTCTCAGATTGGGTGTTATTTGCCATACCTGGAGGTAATTTTCTAAGGATTCAGCCATTGCTTCGGATATGATCATGACCATTTTGCCCACATGACGAGAGTAAAGCGTGGTGTTGTCAGCAAATATACCTATTTCAGACTCAATGTCATCTGGGAGGTCGTTTATGAAAATCAGGAACAATAAAGGTCCAAAGATGGATCCCTGGGGTACACCAGCATCTGTGTTATGTTGCTTAGATGAACAGCCATCAAGGACAACCTGGATCTTTCTTTTGGTTAGGAAGGATCTAAATATATTAAATATTTGCCCAGTAATACTGTATTAGCGTATTTTCAGGAGACGCCCTTTATGCCATACCTCATCAAAGGCCTTGGATATATCAAGCGCTACTGCCCTAGCTTCTCCTGCCTTGTCGAGTGTATGATACATGCATTCAGAGATGACCGTTAGGATATCTGTAGTAGATCGTGCTTGTCTGAATCCATACTGGTGGTCAAAAAGTAATTTAGCATTAACTAAGTGCCAGACTATCGCTAGATTGATTAAGGATTCAAAGATTTTAGCAAAGTTCGGGAGTAGACTGATTGGGCAGTAGTTTTGAAGATCAGTTCTATCCCCAGAATTCATGAAGTCTGGTACCACAGAGGCTATCGGGGAAGCAAGATTCACCTAGGCATTTGTTGTAGAGTTTGGAGAGGACAGGGGCCAGTTCAGCAGAGCATTTCTTTATTACTAGTATAAGATCAGGCCTACATGCTTTGAAGGTGTCAAGGTTTTTAATGATGTCTCTGACATGAGTTGGAGTGATGACCAGGTTTTCAAGTGTGGCTTCAGTCTGCAATGGGAATTTAGGGAGGGGGTGATTTGCTGAGTCCAAAGTGGAGTTTAAGGCGAAACGATTGGCAAGTAGTTCAGCTTTATCAGTTGCCGAGCAAAGACATCATTGTGGTTTGATAGCGAGGGAATTGTTGATTGTCCATTGTTCACCACACTATTGTTGATTTTCCAGAAATCGCAAGTACCTAGTTTCTGTGACTAAATGCGTCTTTTGGTTATCTCTGTATACTTTCTGATCGCTTCACCTATTATTTCTTGACTCTATAAATCTCTGTGTATTCGCAGCTGACTTATGGCGGCCGAATTTACGGAATGCTTGCTGCCTCTCATCAATGCCATCTGCATATTTCGAGGTGAATGATTGAGGAGAGTGGAGCTCGCTGTAGAATTTTCGCATGGGGACATAAGCTTCAATGCCTGCTTTGACCCATTCGGTTAACTCATTTGCACACTGATCAGCAGGGAGTGAGAATGTCTCCCTCCATGGGGCGTTGCTGATGTGATCTCTGATGGACTCAAAATCAGCCTGCTCGTAGTATATCGTTTTGAGCAATGGCTCATCAGCTTTTGAACAAGTTTTTAGGGTGATATAAATCATTACCACAATGTGATCAGCATTCCCATGCATGCTATGAGCTTTCGTTACACAAGCCTCAGGCAGTGTGGTCACGAACAGATCTAGAAGTTAGGCTTGCTGGTCCACTTGATCGGGGATGCGGGTCGAGAAATCGACAGTCTGAGGGAGGGAGTGAGCTAAGGAGAAATTATACATAGAATTACCGGCTGTGTCAGTAAAGCTGGAAAATCCCAACCAGTCACGGTGGAGTGCATTAAAATCCCCGAATACATGTATCTGTGCATTCGAGTCACATGAGAGTGCTCTATCTATGCTTTCAAAGACAGAGTTTAGCAGGGTACCGTCCTGGGTCGAAGGTGAATGGTATAAAAAATATAAGTAACTAATGCTGTGATGTAAAGTCAATCTAAAGCACATGTAGTCTTGGTAATCTGATTCTAACCTATATTCTCTAGTCAAGGGGAGGGTGTTTCAAACATTAACTCCTAGCCCGTGCATATGTTTGTCAGAGTCTTGACGGTAGAGTGGGAGGTAGTCAGTCATGTCAAAGTGGTGAGAGGAGGTTTAGGATTAAAGGTTCGTTTCACTTATTGCTAGAATATCTGGCGGCATCTGAAAGTCTGTTTAATTGAAGTGATCATAAGTAAAGTGAAGTAAATGAATTTATTTTGTGGTTGAGGAGATGGGAGTGCAAATATCTTACATGTAACAGTGGAAATAAAAAGAAAATGCTATTCAAGAAATGCAAAAACCTATTTAACTCAAAATGATTTGCGTGACTGAAATGGGAATGTGTTGTAAATGATTATCGGGGACAAAAGTCTGTGTATATTAGTTGTATATCAGTTAAACAAATTATTCAGTTGTAAAGTATTTTCTGTATAACTAGAATGATTAGACTGAGCTTCTTGCCCAGCAGTTCGCCTTAAACTGCACCCTGGACTCCACAAACCACTCCCTCCCTAATTTCTCACTACAGATGGAAACCACATCAGATAACCTGATCATCACCTCTTCCCATGTCCTGGATATCATTAAAACACTTGAAACCTCTAAAGCATGTGGATCAGATCTCATCCCTTCTATAGTAATAAAGAAATGCTCCACTGAGCTGGCCCGTCCTCTCCAAACGTTACAACAAATGCCTTTGCTGAATCTTGCTTCCCTAATAGCTGAAAAATTGCATCTGATGTACCAGTCTGCAAGAACTCTGGTGAAAGGACTGACTTGCAAAATTATCACCCCATAAATCTTAAGTAATCAATCTAACGATAGTCCACCAGCTCATAAATATTAAACTTCTCTCTGACCAACAGTGCGGACTTTCTAACAGCGATCTCTGAATAAATATACCATACACTGGATAAAGCAGGTGAAGCTAGGGCGATAGTGTTTGATATATCTAAGGTTTTTAACAGGCATGAAGATCTTCTCCAGGACCGGCGGGACAGTTATAAAAGAGTGGGGGGGGGGGCTCTCCTAAAAAGTGAGGGGGCCCGGTTAAACACATCCATATATAACTTCATTATTGATGACCGTAAAGTGGGGGGGGGGTCAAGTAAAAAAGTGGGGGGGGGGGCTCAAGCCAGCCCCTCCCCCCCCCCCGGTGCCGCCGTCCATGTTCTCAGGAAATTAATTTGTACAGTATTACTGGACGAATATTTAATATACTCAGATCTTTCTTAACCAAAAGAAAGATCCTGGTCATTCGCGATGGTCGTACATCCAAACAATATCACATTAATATGGGTGTGCCACAGGACCTTTATTATTCCTGATTTTCATAAATGACTTCTGATGCAATTGCGTCCGAGATGGGTATATGTGCTGATGAAACCATGCTCTATTCTCGACATGCAGACAAATTAAACACACACACATATCCAAGGCAATAGCGGAATCCTTAAAAAAAACATTCAGTCTGTAGTTGAATAGGGACATAAATGGAGGTTATATTTAATGATGATAAGACAAAGCTCCATTCCTTTAACAATTATAAGAAACCTTTCCAACCACCGATTGCCATGACTGATAACACCCTACCTGAGAGTCAAACGTTCAAACTCTTCAGTTTACCAATCACAGAAGACATGAATTGGAATAAATACATAGAAGATACTGCCAAGTCTGCTGCAAATAAGGTGGGTTCTCTGTACTGAACAAGAAAACTTTTCACACCTCCCAGCATCCTATATCTCTATATAGCCACCATTTATCCATGCATGGAGTATTTTTACCATTCTGGGATGATACACCCACCACTAGTATTTCCCTCTTGGACAGAGTGTAAAAGAGAGTCGCTTACCTTATAAGTCCTGCACTGTCTACCAAGCTCCAGCTACTCTCTCTTCGCCACAATATTGCGTCCCTGTGCTTGTTTTACAAGTACTTCTAAGGAATGTTCTCTGACGAACTTATTGCATTTGTACTCCTTCAGCGTAAATAATCCCGACCAACTCGGTTAGCAGCAAAATCCCACCTCTCTACTTTAAAGGTCCTAAGATGTCGAAAAACTTTCTATTCAAATAGCTTTTTTCCTCAGACTGCTTGCTATTTGTATCCGTAATGTTAAAATGTATTAGGAAAACTTTCGTAGTAAGAAAATATTTAGTATTAATAAGCAAATTTGGTGTCTGTTATTAAAGATTATTACAGTTTAAATAGGTAATAATGCACTTGCACATTGTTTGAAGACAGTGTTTTAATTAGGTGTAATAAGTCAAATTAGTTTACCTACTTTTATGATAATCAAGTAATTTTAAGAAATAAATAGGCGACTATTTATTTTTTAAATATAATTGTTTATTTGAAATCGGACACAGGTAAAGCAATGTAGAATTTTTTTTAGTATTTTTATAAGTTACTGGCGCCGTTTAAGTTATTTATTTTTTAAAGTTACTTCAATACCATAAATGTAGGTAAAATATTTTTATAACACCGAATTAGAATGTTGTTTTCAAGCAATGTTGCAGGCGGCCTTTCATTTCGCCCGCGTTGCTATTTTCTTATTACGAAAGGTTAAGACATTTAATAAACCTGCATTCTTGATTCTTCTTATAGTAAGCTTATTTTTATCTACTTACTTCATGTATTCCAAATATAACTGTAATGATTCTTCTTTATATGTTTTAACTAAAAAGTATTTTTTCCTTTTACTCATTTTTCCATTTCTTATTACAACAATAAATGCTTTCATCTGAAACAAAATAAACCATTAACTAAACAAAAATACAATATTCTCTATTTTTGTGTTCATGGTAGGTGCTCGACTGAGCTTCAATCTTTAGTGCCACCACTCCGATAAATAAACATTCACAGCAAGAACTCATCTATCTACAACCGCAGCAAAGAACTTTCCTTTCTCTGTACCTAAAACCAAAGTTTCTCTCCTAAAAAATTCTATCTGTGGAACAAAATACCACGAGGCTGCTTCTCAACTAACTACAACATGGTTGTTTTCAAGTCAAATGTTAACAAATACTTGTTGAATCGTCTCCTTTCCACTCATCGTTTTCAATCCTCGCATGGTGTTATTCATCGTCCAACTGATATCTCTTTAACACTTATCTTTGAATGGTTCTAGGCCTTGATAAGGGGTGACCCATCAGCAAACGCAATTATGCCTAATATACATGACACTAGGTATACACACTTTCCGCTCTTTTTCTTTCTTTCACTCGTTTACAATATTCACACATGGTCATGTTTCGTGAGGATGTAAAAATCGCAAATGATTTTTAAGTCTTTAAACTATCGATTCGATTTCATTCCTGTAGTTTCCGTTCTAAACTAAAAAAAATAAATTTCGCTTTAAAAAATCTGTTTTTTAAACAAAGCAATTTCTTTAGGAAAAGTTTAAAAAATAAAATAGTGTGGATATTTTATTAAAAGAAATTAATTAAAATAA
>OY744530.1:51231199-51236199 GCA_963556195.1 Sepiola atlantica | reverse complement strand
TTTATACAGAAACTATAAACTCTTTGACAGAAAGAAAATAAATTTAAACATTCATTTTACATTAAAAAGCAAGTCTTGATAAAATTGAACGAATTTAAAAGCAAAAATGAACAGGTTAAAGCATGCAATTTTAAAAATGTCTGTCAAGACAAAATTTTAAATAAAAATTCAAATTTATGTAGATGAGCAAAGTACAATTTTATTTCTTGTTGAGAAATACATTTTAAAACTGATAATCAATTTTATAGACAATTTAGTCGAAAACCAAGCAGAATAGATGAGATATTTCAATCCGAAGTACAACGTAAATTTTTGTAATGATTTTATATACACAATTCTTTGCTTTTGCTATTCTTTGCATATTTTGGCAAATTCCATTTGGCAGAATGATAAGAATGTTTGGTAATGGGTCGGGAGACCAGGGTTCAATCCTTAGTCGAGTCATACCAAAAACTAAATAAATGCTAATTTTTGCCCCCACTTGTTAAACACTCAGCATTATAAAATGAGGATCAAGAGTAAGTGGAGTAGACCTTGGAAAGGAGTGGCGCACTCCCCTACATCTTGGTGTAGTAGTTAATTAAAATGGAAGCTTTTGATAACCCTCGACTATGGTTGGCCACTTTACTTTTACTTTTTATAACTATATATGTTTATATATTTATCATTTATATGGTATCATAGTGGGGTTCAATCCTCGATTGAGTCAGTCCAAAGACTCAAAAATGGTACTTGATGCTCTTTTACTAAACACCCAGATTATAAGGTGATGGTCAATATGAAAATGGAGGAATCTAGGGAAAAGGGTGGCGGCCTCTCTTACATCTTGGTGTATATGGATGAAAAGAGAGCCTTTGGTCGCTCTCGACAACGGTCGATCCATTTATTTATATAGCTATATAGATTTGTTATGCATTTAAAAACTTTAAAAGCTTATATGAAAAAATAACTTAAAATTAAACTATTTTGTCTTGAAAAGTAATAGCTTCTGAATCGCGTTGTCATATGATTACCATGTAGTGAACCCCTTGAAAATGTGGTACGATGAATGATAAAATCGGTAATCAATGGTTTCGAATGCAAACATTCTGACTGCTCCACCATACTCTATTAAAAACTATATGCCATGGGTCAACCTCAACTTTGTGACTGAAAATGGGGACCTTGAAACTATTTAGAAGCCAATACAGATTCCCGAGGTCGATTAAATAAATGGTTCAGTTCAAAGTTCTGTATAAATTCGCGAATTTAAATATTTCAAAGTTTAAAAAGATGCACCTGAAGAAAGTCAGAGATTATATCGGCCGAAACGTTGTAAGAATAACATCCAAGATGAGAATAGTACTCCGATTAATGCGAATAAAACTATTTAGAAGTCGTCAGACATGCTGCACAATAGATATCTGCCAAGTAGCACCTCTATGGGACCATTTACATTTAAGAGGCATAAGAGACATTTAGTTTAGCCTCATTTTCTGTTCAAGCAAAAAGTGGACAGGGCTTCTGTCCAATTATACACCGTGCATGCCAAATAAGACCTCCACTGGAAGCTTCTCCGAGTGATCTTCCTGACCGTCGGACTATTGATTCCTAGCCTTCGTTCCAATAGCACTAGAGCTTATTCCCATAAGAGCAAATACATCGTTATCCTATGATATGAAAGTCAGCATAAGCTTCTTCTCCGACTTCCATGATGAGCACCTGAACCTTATCTGATATGAACCTGAACCTTATCTGATATGAACCTGAACCTTATCTGATATGAACCTGAACCTTATCTGATATGAACCTGAACCTTATCTGATATGAACCTGAACCTTATCTGATATGAACCTGAACCTTATCTGATATGAACCTGAACCTTATCTGATATGAACCTGAACCTTATCTGATATGAACCTGAACCTTATCTGATATGAACCTGAACCTTATCTGATATGAACCTGAACCTTATCTGATATGAACCTGAACCTTATCTGATATGAACCTGAACCTTATCTGATATGAACCTGAACCTTATCTGATATGAACCTGAACCTTATCTGATATGAACCTGAACCTTATCTGATATGAACCTGAACCTTATCTGATATGAACCTGAACCGTATCTGATATGAACCTGAACCTTATCTGATATGAACCTGAACCTTATCTGATATGAACCTGAACCTTATCTGATATGAACCTGAACCTTATCTGATATGAACCTGAACCTTATCTGATATGAACCTGAACCTTATCTGATATGAACCTGAACCTTCACCAATGAAAACATACAGCTGATTCAAGTAGCGCTGTCAATGCAAAACATGCCCAACATAATCGTTTTACTTTACATACTAAAAAGAAAAAAATAGTTATTAGCAATCAAATAATGTATGAACAAAATATTAATATCGGACATTAATATTACGATATGTAGTAAAAAAAAAAAATAAATAAACATATTCAATATTTCTTGTTTGCAAATCAGGATATTTTTTTTATTTCTCACTTGGATGTTTCGTCTTACGACGTATATGTAGAGTGACAAGTGTAAAGTGTTCTGGTCTTGTTCTCTCCTAGAATGGCATGCATCTTGTGCGGGTTGAGCCAGCTTCCTCTGAAGAAGAAAGTTACTAGGGAATATTAAATTCAAAACGGTCCCCAGTTATATGTGCATTCCGCTTAGGTGAGATGATTTTAGCAACGTTAGTTTTTGCAGTTTTTCGTAGAGATGTGTCGCTGTCCTTCCACATACAGCGCCTGGTATTCCTAAATGGTTACCCATCTGTACTGACTAGGCTCAACATCGCTTAACTTTGGTGATCTAACGAGAACCGGTGTGTTCTAGTCTTGGATGGTGTATTAATACTGTTTTACAGAGGCTTGCTTATATTCGCCCCATTTACCTTCTTATTGTAAAGTGTGTCACAAGGACAGGTTAGTTCAATATTTTTGGACGTGGAGGGGGTGGGTTGGTTACGAGTGTTGGGTCAAAGGTTGTCCCTCCATATAATACGTGTGACGTACAATACGTGTGACGTACAATACGTGTGACGTACAATACGTGTGACGTACAATACGTGTGACGTACAATCCTACAATATCAACCGTGTTTTAAGTAATTTAATTCAATAAATTAAACAATACATATTAGAAACCACTCATTATTTTACTATTGAGTAACAACTTATCAAGGCCGATAGCCACTCGAGGATAAAGTTTAATGATATGGAATGATTGTCAGCCAAAGATGGGGAAATCTATGGGAGTACTAACATTGATCAATGGTATGAACTGTGTTTGATTACTTATGAAGCAAGTTTATAACAATAATTTGTTGACATTGGATTTGAATACAACCAAGTAGTCATCAGCAGAGAATTAGTTTGCCGGTAATGTGTTCCACGTGTGGGAAGCCCTTGCAAAGAAGCTCTGTTTATGGAAGTTCCGCCTGACACTAAACACATGGAGGGAGAAAAGAAAGTTCTTTTTTCGTTGTGGTAGAACACGACTTCTTGCAGTGAATGACTTACAAGGAGTAACTAAAGATTGGAGCTACATGATTAATTGAAGACAAGTTGTTATTTTACCAATAGCTGGAGAGGAACTTGGCAGTTCATACCTTTTCCGACAGTATAATTATATAATTGAAAGCAATGGATCCGATAGGGTTTGAACTTTGCATAGCTGATGCCATATGCTGAGATGATATCCATCTGGCCAATTACGTAACGCCCCCCCCCCCCCCGCCCCCGGAAGATAAAGTCAATCTCTTTCATAATTAGTTGGAAATGTTGCGCTTGGGCCAATTAAATTCGCTTTCTTTTTGTTTGTGGTTGTTTTCTTTGATTTTGTCTTTTGTTCAGTCTTGGCTTTTTTTCACTGACATTCAACTAAATATTCCTGTGGGACACATTGTGTGTCGTGATTATAATGTTTCCGGTAATTAACACGCAGTACAAATACACATAATTTGGTTTCCTTAGTTTACATACAAAGAAACAAAGAATAAAAGGTTTACTTGGAAATGAACAAATCCTGCAATTAATTCCTCGATAATTGGTTGACAGGCTATTGACACAGCACTCCACTAAACCTAACCCTGATTAAATCACATTACCAATTATATATTCTGCGAATACTCTCTGATATTTATCAATTACTGGCTGACTTACACAACATTACCCGGATGTACTTACTGGCACTTGAAATCGGTTTTCGCCGGTAGAATCATCAACTGGGGTGTATCGTAGTGGAAGCACTTTCTGAGTGTGACAGACCGATGGCAATAAAGTCTCAAATAGAGATATGTGAATGCACATAAATAATTTTATTTCAAACCGATGCATGACAGACAAACAACAATGCTATTCAAAATTTAAACACAACAAACCAATGAAAATGCTATTTGAAACTAAACTGCGCACAATTCATATAGTCTGTCATAATCTATGAGACACTAAATTAATTATTCATTGATTTTTAAATTAGGTTGATAGCCATGTTAATTGTGCATACTTAAATATTGAATATAGACTTGAGAGATGTTTTTTTTTTTAATATTTCCCCTTTATATCCTGTTATTTTTTCCAGTGTAGATCCAATACTGAAAATTTTCAAGTGTCTAGGTTATCTCTCTTTAACCTTTTCTAATTTTTCTTAGAAGCCTCATGGATGAGTTTCAGTCTTTTGGAATTTGCAGAGGTTAGATTTATGTTTGGGGTCTCTATAGTCCAAGATAGAATTTCTGATACGATGACTTTACAAATCTTTCCAAATCAAAATCCACATCTCCAATTATTGTTTCCATCCCAAGATTAAATGGTTTTATATGTTTTCCGTTCCTTTGGTACAATTGTCTGCAATGTAGTATCATAAGCAGGATGTGATGGGCATAAATTTAGTTTGACATAATACGAAAAAGTTAGTTTATGGCTTCTAATATTTGCAGGTGTTTCATTAGCTGAGAAAAGAGCCCTTTTACCTACTTCTACTTGAATCAGTTTTCGTCGGAA
>OY744530.1:51188699-51221199 GCA_963556195.1 Sepiola atlantica | reverse complement strand
AAAACGGGGGGGGGGGGTGGAGAAAACGGCAGATGGAAGTTACGTCATTTCTGTTCAGGACCAACTCGACCTCTTTTGTTCTAGATGCCAAAAAAGCAAGCTTTGGGGGTGGGGGAAGAGCAATAGACCAGAATGACTCAAGTAAATCTTTCACAGTAATTCCTTTATCCTGTCTCTCTCTAATACTGACTACACACGAGTTCAGTTTTTTTTTATCTGTTAAATAAAACTGTTAAAATCATGCAACAACAGCATTCACATGGTTTTTCTATCAACGCCAAGTTTAACATTAACCACAACGACAAAACACAAGATACACTAACCAGCAAGATAACCCGAGTGCACCCAGCCTAACAAGGTAAGCGAGAATGCAACACGAGGAAGGGTTTCAAGCAGACCAGGCAATCCTGAGGCACAATCTTTGTGAGCTCTATGCAGAGGTCTGACCCGCCTAACAAACAAACAAGTAGATGCAATATAATCTTAGTTTATCTTAACAACTTGCTTTCCCTCTTATTTTAAATAGATTAAAAAAACATTACTTCATAGTGCAATTAGTCATCATTTAGCTGACTGAAAAGGTTGATCGGAATTCAAGAGATATGAATAATTTAAACCCCACAGATTTAATACATGTGCGTTGTATACAGGGTATACTTTCGCTGCCACAATAATTGACTTCTTGTAACAAATGCATAGTAGATACTGCCAAGGCTGCTGCAAGGAAAGTGGGCTCCATCCACCATGCTAGAAACCTTCTCACACCTGCCAGTACCCTATATCTCTACAAATTCACTATCTGTTGATGCATGGAGTATTGTTGTCACATCTGGCCAAAACGTCCCCTAAAAAACCTCAAACTTAATATCAATATCATTTTTCATTATATGTATGCTTAGTTTTTTTGTTTACTTTATCAAAGAGAAATGGTGCATATTCATCATAGTAGCAGTTAATTTACTAGGCGCAAGCGTTTCTCACACGCCAGCCATATAAAAAAATAGTGTGGCGTTGAGGTAGAATGTAGATCAGTTACCATAGTAACAGGAGTGCTCACATTCTGGGGTTAAATTTTTTTATGAAACCTGCTTACTTAAAATGCCATAGTTACAAAATACATTTAACCATATGAAAAAGTACCTTCGTTCCAGGGTTTATTTCTTTTATTTTTTAGACATTTAATTTTCATTCATTTTCTACTTTAATTTAAAATTGCATAAGAGATGCTATTCAAATTAAGAGCTGTTTTTGTTCACAAAATATTGGCTTACTATTTTAATTAAACATTGAAATACATTTAATCATATAAAATTATACCTTCTTCCAGTGTTTATCTTTTTTTACATTTAATTTCTATTTATTTTCCACTTTACTTTTAATTTAGATATCTATTTTAATTCAAATAAATAGCCGGTTTTTGCACAAAGTATTCTCTTTCTCTTTTAATTAAACACTTATCTTCTTTAAAATAATACATAGAAAAATAACATCATTTACAAATGCTCTTATTGCAATCAAATACTACCTCCCTTCCAATGTTTATGTATAGCCATAATTATTTGCGCTCTAAAAAAGATATCTTGCTTTTATGTAAGTACGTTGCTTAAACGGTGTTCTTTCGTAGTTATGAAATAATAGTAACGTTTAAATGTTCACTATTCATAAATGTAATACTTACAGAGCACTGAAATTAATAGTCCTAGATAGCTAGAAAAATACCGGTTTCAGGACGTTTAAAATTAATTCCCCAAAAAGAACAGTTTTGCACCACTTTTATATCTCCTTACGAATATTAAAATCAACATATAGAACTAATAAATCTTACGTCTAGAATCGTTATTCCAATTTCGATCAAAATCCATTACATCGTTTCGATTCCAGAAAATGTCCAAAATTTAAGGGTTTTAAAAAGAAAATGAAATTCAGGGATCCTTGCTTAATTGGTGACTAATGACTATGGATCAAATTTAATGCAAATCTAAAATATTTTACTTTTTAAATGGGAATTTGTGCCCTCATTATGCCCTCTAAAACTCCTTTAAAATATTTCAAAGAAACTGAAATTTGGGGAATGTTTATTAATTGATGTACCGATTGTTAACATCTGGAAAAATTCGGAGCTATCTGTATTTTCATAATGAGCTTCCACACACTCTTTGCTACCTTGACATAAAATTAAACTAAATATAACCCACATTACCCATTCTTACGCCTAGCAACTATGTTCTCAAATTCATAATGGTCAGTTAATTAGTTTAGGAGTGAATCATGTACATACAAATAGATAACCATATACACAGATCTCAGAAAACTTTCTTCTCTAATAGTTTCTTTTCTCGAACCACCTGCCTTTGGAAATCCCTGCTTGCTTCCTGTTTCCCCGACTGTACCAACATGCAGAAATTTAAATGTAATGTGAACAAATATCTTGCTGCATAATGCGCCATTTAGGATGGCCCCTATAAATCTGGCACCTAATGTACAGTAGCTTCTTACGTTTCAGTGTAAATATGCCTTGTTTGGGGGGAAGCAAAGGTTTTAAAATGTAATGGCTGTTCTATTGTACTGCAATAGTTAGTACGAAAAAATGCACTTGAACGTATGGTTAGGCAATAAACTATATTTTCTTTTTATTCTTACATAGCAAATGACAAATATGAATACACATTAAATGTTATGCAATTACTTTACCACACTGCACGAGTTTTTAATTTATTTCATACACTTTTTTAGTTGTTTATCTTTATATTAATTATCTACACTTGTGTTAAATTTATCGTATACACTGAATCATTTACAATAGATAATGTGCGTTCACATTACCAAAACCCATGTGCCAACACCAAGGAGAACGATCTGTGCCATCCCTTAATCTATTTTACACAGATTTTTGTTTTTTAACTTTGTATTTTATATTTGAACAAGATTCAATAGAAATCCAACGTTTTATTGTGGAAGGGGGACACTATTGTCAGCTGTTTGAAGAGGTGTAGGCCAATCTAATTCTGGTAAAATTAATTTCGCGCAAATAAAAGTGAAAATCGATAGGCGACATCAAAAGAAAACTGTCGATAAAGAACTATCCATTTTGTTCTCGATCGCATCCTGGTCACCCGCACCCTCCTGTTCTCCTTCATTCAGGGATAATTGGGTTCAGTTTGTCTCCACCCTCCGTTTACAAAAAAACAAAAAACGACATGTATCTAAAATTACACATGCCACTGTGTGAGTTGGTCTGGTAAAATTGACTTTCTAAACCAGGGAGAACGGCTTTTTCTTTCTTGAGTTGTGCCAATGACGTGTCATCTAACGCCACATAGACTAGAAAGAGGTTTGGGATATTTTTACCACGTCAAGCAAATGTGTGTTGTTTGTCTTATATTCTTGTCTATGTATAAAAAAAAGAAAATTGTCCGTCTATCCATAATTCACACTTTTCTATCCGATTCAAACCTAAAATACATACCAATTATCAATCACCGTACCCTGAGAGATGTTTACAGCACTATGATAAATGATTTCGAATGTGTACCATTCTAGTAAAAAAAAACGCCATTGTTTATATTCAACTTTTATTCTGGTCCTTGTCCTCTCTTATTCTAATTGCCATATTGTCTTGTGTCTAACAAGTTGTAAGACCGATCAATATCGCAAGTCCTTTTAATAAGTCCCAGACAGACTTGTGAATAGGTCTACGGTTCGAATGAAAGTTGAAGGTCACCGTCTAAAAACTTATATTTCTTCTCTCTTAACTTATTAAATCAGTTATTACAACTTTATTAGCTTCAAAAATATAAAATAAAAAAACAGAAAAAAATAATATTTATAGATTCCTCAAAATATATCCCATGGAAAATATAAAAATGGTTGCATTGAAAAAAAAAGTATTTTAATTATATTATTTTCAAATTCTTTAATATAATTGTTTCTAGCAAGCAAACAGAGAACTGTTCATTTTATATATATATACTAAACCACCCGTGAGCCGTTGGGTTAGTATTTGATATATATATATATTATTAAGTATATAACTTATTAAATTTGACATTGTTTGATAATTATGTTCTTACAAGAATGCATTTACTTGAAAATGGATGACGTCATAAAAAATGAATGACAGCTATTGACAACTATTGAAAAAATGGACTCATTTTGTGACATCATCCATTTTCAAGTAAATATATATAATTATTTCGCGTTCTTGCACTTTTAATTATTTATGTCATTTGCCTCCTCACTCTACTTCTCTCATTATCAGTCCTATATTTTTCCGGCGTCATTCAGTGTGCACAGTGACTAGCAAGCAAACAAGTATGATAACAAACAGGATTCACACACTTTTACTAGTATATATAATATTTCTACCGAATGACAAAGACAATCATTACATCTTTCTTAATATTAGCACACGCGCACCCATCTTGTTGTGATTGCTGTTAAAACAAATAATTCTTTCAACCAACAAAGTATCATTTCAAAACGAAACCCTTCTCAGTCTGAAAAGAACTCTGATGTGAGTTATTTTATAAAACAATCCACATCGGAGTTCAGGCCTCATTTGTGTGTTTAGTTTTAAAATCCATTTTGTTTCATTTTGTTTGCATGCATATATGGACGGAAATTTGGGGGCTATTAAAATGCATTTGATGTTTTCTGGTGTATGTTCTGTTTTGTTGAAATGTTTGCCTATTTGGGAGTATGGCGTGTGTTTTGTCTTCTACTAAGTTTGTAGTTATTTAGTCTAAGTTAAAAAGGTAATTTTGTCTCTCTTATGTATCTGATATTTGGACATTTTGCGTAAAAAGATGGAATATTGTTGGGATTTTTATTTGTTTAAATATCGGGAAAAATGTCAGGTCCGCTGTATAGAAAAAAAGGGCTAGTCAGAGCCAAGAGTAAATGAAGAAAAACAACGATTTTATATGACTTAAAAAGAGATAAGAAATGCAGGATTAGAAGATAAAGAGAGTTTGTTGCAAAAATGGGTAATATTTCACGGATTTGGCTTTTAAATTTTGTCCTGGTAACAGTTCTAATTGTTCTATATGGTTTTGGTGGGTGACCCGTGTGGATTTGGAAGTCTTCCTGTGATTAGTCGTTTTTCATGAAAAGTGACTGTTATAATAATTTCCAATATTATATAATATTGCGGCTATCAGAGGTAAGATATGGTTGTTCTCATCATCATCATACTATTCGGTTTAATGTCCGTTTTTCTATGCTGGCATGTGGTGGACAGCTTTTAGAAATTGACTTCCAAACTAACATATCTCTGTCCAGTTATTTATTTATCCTTCTTTCTCTAAAGTCCATCCTTATAACTTGATCCTATGTTTTCCTTGGCCTTCTCCTGTGAACTGGACCTGCTACCTCTCATCCATTCATAAGTCTCCTATTTTGCACACATCTCCCTTAACTGTTCAGATTTAATCATTCCCTAAGGTCATCAAATGTTAGCTGGTCTTCAAGACTCACATTACACATCCATTGTATCATTCTCATATCATTTCTCAACCCTCACTGGTCAGGTTTCACTTCCATACATCATTACACTACGTACGCATGCCTCAGCGACTCTTTTCTTAGTCAAGAATGGTACTGCTTTGCTGGTCAGTAATGGCAGAAGCTCATTGAACTTACTCCATCCACTCCTAACATTTGCAATCACACTAGAACCTGCTCTTTCCTGTGCTCTAATGGTATCACCAAGGTAACAAAACTTCTGAATAACTTCAATAGTTTCGACATCCAGATATACTTTCTCTACATCTGAGTTCTTATTCGTCTCCATTGTCTTATATTACTTGCACATAACCTGGTTATCATCTCTCAACCGAACTGTAGTTCCACTGCACTTCTTATGTATCCAATGCTTACAAGTATTATAAAAAATCGAATTGCATCCGACTCTCTATCTACAAACTGAACAGGGGAATTTTATTAATTCGTTTTTATTGGTTTCTAATTCAATGTTTTTTTTTATTATGAGACATAGTTTTATTTACAAATATTATTTTCATGGATAAAGGCTTAACATTTAGTGTAAAAATATTCTTTCCGACCTTTCTGATCCATTTTTATTCTGGGGTTTGCGATTTTTGGTTTCTTCAATATTTCTGGGTCACCAGTTCTGCTAGTAGTACATAAATGAGATCTCATTTGACTTGCTAGCTTATTCAGTTGTGCACAGACTTGTCTTCCGGCTGTATTGAGGGTAACTATTTCTTGTTCGGCCTAAGGAGGTTATCTTCCCAGGCAGTACCTCCTCTTTCGAAGAGTCAATAGGGTTACTCCTGTGATACTATAGACTGTCTCTCCCTCCAGAGCCGAGACCTCGAACAATGTTAGGAAATGATTCACAAAAAGGAAAAGCTATCAGAAGTAAGATAAGTAAAAATACAATGGGTGGAGGGTGGCCAAATCTTTAATTCTCGAGATAGTAGGATACTTCACGGTTAGTGGTCAATTTCTACATAGTCAGTTGGGAGTGGCTGAGAGGGCGAGACATTTTCCGATTATCAGTCACTCTGGGACAAAGACCAGACATTTTAGGATTTCCAATCGGAGTCAATATATTGAGGAGTTAGGCCAGTTTGGTAGTTTTCAGTTTACGGCAGTTTGCGGTAGTGACAGCCTGGGGAGGTCCCCCGAGAGGTTTCGTCCTCGGACAGAGGGGGTTAGACCTGAGTTAGACGAGGTAGATTGCAGATTGGTGCAGACCCGATATGAGCTGACTTCAACTGGACGACAATGATGCTTCAACAGACAGCTATCACCAAACAACGTTTGGGGGTTCTTTTTCCGCTACGGTATTACACAAACACCCAGAGTACAATTGATTTCTGCACAATGTGTCGGAGTTTGTGTTTTCTCTTATAGGTCTGCGTTGTTTTGTTTTTCTATACTTGTAAACCTTGACGCTCGCAAGGACGACACAGCCAGAACGAGAACATAAGATGAAGACAAACAGAAAAGCATGGCACAAATCGTTTTGGTTGACGGTCGTCGAAGGGCCGGCATCTGGTCTTACACTTCTACCGTCTCCTTTTTAGAGGGGGGATTGGTTTATTGGCGATTGTCTTAGGTGCTCACAACTGGGAATGCTGACAGGTCCGTCCACAGTTATTTTTGCATCCATCCAGACTGCCTATTTTTTGACATAGCTTGATTTCTTACCTTAAACAAAACTTGTGTCACATTTTTACTCTAGTAGGTAATCACATAAACACCGGGACTTGATGGCTTACTTACTCTGTTCACCTTGTATAATTTTGATTATGTAAACCTTCTCTTCTACTCTTGAAACTTGTTGGAGTCTACCCCGTTTTATTTTCTCTGTTAACCTTGGCATTTGGGTTTAAACACTAAGTTTTGGACTTAATTTATATTTTCGCAACTCAACTTTGCAATTGCTACATTAATCTGTTCACCTTGTATCTTTTGTTTCGTAAACTTTTTTCTATCCTTTATATGTGTTGAAGTTTTTTCTTATTATTTTATATGTTAACCCTGATAAGTAGATTACAACTATAAGTTTGTCCCTATAAAATGTACCAGAATCAATGAGATCTTGTTAGCCTTTCTAGCTCAACCTAGCCATATCTAAATTACTCTGTTCACCTTACATCTTTTGTTTAATAAACTTTCTTTTCTATCATTAATATGTATTGGCCTTTACTTTAATTATTTTCTCAGTGAATCTGTTAATATTGCATCGTGATATGAGGATATAATATGAATATATGTAAATACATAAAAATGCTAGCTCTGCTACAAACATATACTTTTTTGTCTTACTAAATTAGTATACATGTACATTTCTGGGCTATTCTAATCTTGATAGTGATATCAATTGTATTTAAACATGGTTTGGTTTGGTTTGGTTGTTTTGTTTTACGGCATATCAACTCTTTTCGAGTTATTTAATGCCGAATCCAGTCATTTTGGCAAAAGTTTTTTATGCTTTAAGTTCTATGTATGTTCAAATATTTATTCGTGGTGTTTCGTCTGGTTGTTTTGTAGAAAAAATTGTTGTTTTTGTATTTAGCTTTGCAGAACATGATTGTGTTTTGCAAAGGGAAAGGAAAAGTGATAACATCAATGTTTGGTGCTTTTTTGGTCAGGAAGCCGGTATCTTCAGGCAGCCTCGTCTTGTAGCACCAGACGTATTTAAATATATTTTGATATTAATTAAAAGCAACTGAAAGAGTAAGTAGATCTATTTAATTTCATTTTATGCATAAAGTGATAACAACGAAATTAATATTCCTGATACGATCAGATGGGGGTGTTGAGTAAGTAACGTTTAATATATGTGTCAACGTATGCAGTTAAGTAGTTTAACTTTGATTAATTTTATATGCAAGGATATAAGAAACGTAATTTATATTCTTGTTCTAATCAACATCCCAACTCCTCCTAAAGTCCAACCATTCCTTTACCATGGTATGAGCCATGGCAACGTGGCAGTGTCAGAGCAACCCGGTAAACAGGGCTCTGCCAAAAAAATCTAGCAGAGTTAACATCAGGATTTGTTGTCCTCTGGTCATCTCTGCCTCTGTGTGTTGCAAGCAAGAACGTGTCAAGCTCAGAACTGCAAATCCATGATGTGAGGATAACAAACGTTGGTTCTGTTAATGTGCAACCATCATTCCTTTTTGTGTTCTGGGTCAAAGCTTCTCCAGCAGCAGTGAATGTTGTTTTTTACGTATCAACTCTCGATTAGACAAAAACGCAACGAAAGGAAACACACGAACTACTAAACATAGCAACAGCATATACACTCACTACTAACCAAACTCATGTACACAGTTCATACATGCACACTTTAACTACAAAAACAAGGAATGCTAATATACATACACTGTCACGCGTAAACGCACATGGCGCCAACCGAAATGAACAGGTCTCCTCAAATTCTCCTTAAATACAAAGCAACTTCTCTTCACTTGGAACGTTCTAAGACTCTCCGAAATTTGGTATTCTATCTTTCGTTGTCGTAAAAAATTGTCTATACTAAATTAATATGCAGGGCTTTGCTGCTCTGGTATCGAGGGTAAAACCCTGCAATAGTGCAGGTATAGCGAATAGCTACGATTAACGAAGAGGACTTCACGTAGACCAGACAATCCTGAAGAACGATCTTTGTGGGCAGAATTCACTCAAAAAACAAAAAAACAGCATCAACATGCATTTTGAATGACTATAAAATAACGTTATCTCAATGTAAATCACGAGAAATTTTCTTGTTAGAATTGGTCTTGTTGTTGTTTCCATCTCGTGATACTTGGTAAAATAGATTCCTCAAACAGAACAGCTTTGCACTACTTTTATGTCCCCTTACGAGAATTAAAATAAAAATATTGTACTAAATACTTATGTCTATAATCCTTATTCCAATTTTGATCAAAATTAATTACATAAAATATCTCAAATTTAAGGCTTAAGCTTAAAGGGTGTTAAGAAGAAATTAAAATTCAGGGAATCTTTGCATTATTTAGATAATTCAAACTACTGTTTTCATATTCGATGTTATTCTCACAATTTTTCAGCCGATCTAACCTCAAACCTTCTTTGAGTGCGTTTTGTTGAACTTGGAAATCCGTACAGAATTTCGAATGGAACCCTTTGTTTAATACATGGGGTTAGCTTGCTCTCATTCCGTCAGTCAGTAGAAGTCTTAAGTAATTCATAATTGTATTCTCAGTATCGCCTGTACTGAGGATTGAACCTTGCACCTCCAGAAAACTGGTCTTAGAACTGATTATTACTTAATACTTTTATCCATTATGCCACGGGTCCTTACAGGGAATCTTGTTTAACTGGTGTCTAATGACTATGGATCAAATTTAAATCTGAAATATTTTAATTTTTTAAGGTTGTACAATATCATGCCCCCTAAAAAGCCTTTAAGTACTCCAAAGAGAGGTGACGACACAAACTGGCAGCCTGAGTGTGTTAAGTTCGAATCCAATTCGTTCCACAGAAACACTTTCACTTAGGATGTGGGCAACCTTCACGTGTTCCCTCCTGTAAGTATCCGATGTCTTTCTAGAAAGAATTCTAACTAGAAAGATATCGAGTAAACCAATGCGAACAATAAAATCATCTGATTCATACGATATGAATGAATGAGACTGAAATATAGGGAATACTTATAAACTGATGTCTAATATATATTGTTAAAGTTTCACAAAAATCGGAGGTCACTGAATTTTCACAAAACGCTGCAATCCCCTCTTGTCCTCCTTTGCATAAAAACTAAATTGAACTAAATATAGCCGACATTACTCACTTGTACACATAGCAGCTGTATCCTTGTTCAAATATATAAACATACACACATGCCCAACTTTATATAAGTAGAGATAAGATAAGACGAAAATTACATGATAGCATTGTAGTTATGTCCCCTGGCAACTAATATTCTTCGACCCAGTCTCTCACTGATTGTGTGTATTAGGCAACAAACAATTTTTTAAATTGTCTTCTTCCTATATTTTAAACTGAGAACTTTGTGTAAATAGGAGCTTAAATAGTGATTTATTGCGATCGAATATGTAAGTTTGCAATAGCTTATATTCATTGAGCAATATCGATTTTTTCCTGTAAAAATTCAGCTTCTCTGAAGTTCTAGACAGCCATGAATAACATGAAAGCAGAAGTAGGGCATAAAAGAATTAAAACTAGTCTAGTATCTAAAAAAATACAAAATACAAAAATAAAAAATGTCTGTAATATGTGGGTGGTACTGTATGTGAGACAAGTCCTCTGCTTGAAAACACATAGATATTCAGTCATTTCCAAGGCATACATAAACATACAGATGGGCTTACATATATTTGATTTATTTTTATCCTTATAAGTACAATCAACAGTAGTTATCTGCCCCTGGCAAAAGGTCTTTGCTGAAGCGTTAACAATTCTGTTATAGTTCATTTGTTATTTAAAAAATTCTTGAACATAGACTAGTGTTGCTAGATTCGGAGAGTTCTCCGAGCTGGTAATCTTGTGGCAGAGGACGAGTGTTCTTGTACTGCAAGGCAGTATAAAATATTTAACTTGGGTTACTTCTGTAGGAAACATAGTTATTTCACTTGAGGATAACTGACTTGGATACCAAGGAACGTTAAGGTCATGTGATTTGGTACTTTTGAATAAAAACAAGACTTTGACCTCTTCTCAGTTTTCGGTTTTACCAGAAGAGTACATATTTCTGTCCACTCTGTGAGAAAGACATCCACAGGAGAACATGTCAAATTTTATACCGTACAGTGCATGTTTTCATTTGTACTCTTTAAATTTAATACTTGCATTCAATATTGTTATGGGACATTGTATCTCTTATTTAGAATTCATATTCCTGTCTTTTTTTGTTGTTCATTCTTTCATATATGTACATGTCTTTAACATGTTTTGTATGTCTTGTGGACATAGCTAATACACTCTTTAATAAATTTAAATATTACTTCTAAACAACAGTTTCCTTTGTTATCTTTCTTTTCAGACATGTGTGATATATCGTTACTATAATAATACATACGAACAATGGTTGCCATGTTCACAGGAAATAAAATATTGCTGATATGTGTGCAGCTATTCATAAAGTTGAATATCTAATAGTCAGACTTTATATCTCTAAGCGACTTACTTATATGATAACCTAGTAAAACAAATATGTCTGAAGTGGAGCTGCTAGAACTATTACAGTGAACAAGTTTCTTGACTTTTGACCATAGCATGTTGTTCATCATTTTTTATTCCCAACTGAAAAAATTTGAACCCTGTGTACTGCTGTTCCCTGCACTGAACCCTACATTACTATTTTTAGCATATTCTGCAATTTTCAAATTTTCCTGTTCTTCTTTATTTAGTTAATTAATTTATTCACGTTAACATCTCATGCTTCTTTTCTTATACTGCTGTTACTATTTTAGTTTTTTTTTGTTTATTTTTATTTACGTTTTTCATTTATTAATATCATCCACATACACTTCTTCATTTACACTGTTTCTACTACTACTAATAATAATAGTAATGACAATACTATTTATACTACCCTTCGTCTATCCTCCTACCCTAACTCCTCCTACCACCCTTTCGTCCCATTCGCCCTCCCGATCTAAACATTTAGTGTGCAAACAATCAGCCTATCATTTTAGTATTAAATAGATTATATATATTGTATTTGTACATATTTATATTTTCATTGTAGATAAATTAAGCCTTTCATTTAATAACAGTAATTCCTACAGAAACACAAGTGTTAACTAAAAAACAGCATCATACATAATATATATATATATATATATATATATATATATATATATATATATATATTATGAAAAAAGTAAAACAAAAAAATATTTTTTATGTATTCATCAACGTTTCGTCTATATTTTAAGACTTCCTCGGGATGATTGGTCTGAAGAAATAATACACAAGTACAAATATTTGAAAACATAGCTTATTTCATATGTAGGTAAGTTTCGTGTCTTTCCATAATGCATTTAATCCTTTTTTTTTAACATCATTTATAAACTAGTAGGCGCACCCAGTGTTGCCCGAGAATAAATGAAGACCACTGTGTAAATTTGCTATTAGCTCCAAACACTATATTACAGAGATTTCTTTATTTAAGTTATTGATAATTAGAATCGACGATTGTGCAGTATAGTTAACAAGAAATAAGAGATGGAAATAAAGACAAATAGACAACAAATAACAAACACAAGAAAAGTTACTTTTCTATCTATAAGTTTCACATGTGGATAATGATTGTAAGATTTATTATCTATGAATTTGTTATTGTCACTTTTAATCTATCGTTCGAGTCATATTTCAAGATGGTGGACGATTTGTTTGAAAGCTGCTTGCTGATTTCAAACTTGAAAAATAGTAAAAACAAAGGGTTAGTAGAATCGTAAGCCTAACTCGTTAGGGGTTCCCAGTCAGATTTGGGTAAGCTTCCTTTTTATTACCATTATTATCTTTTAAGCCTGAAATTAGCAAGCAACTTCCAAATAAATTGTCCGCCATCTTGGAATATGATTAGAACGATAGATTTAAAGTGACTGTAAAAAATTCATAGATAATAAATCTTACAATTAGTATCCACATATTAAACTTTTATAAGTAAATAGAAAAGTAAATTTTCTTGTGTTTGATAAACGTTACTTGTTGTCTATTTGTTTTCACCCCTTTTTTTTCTTCTTGACTATATCCCACAATCGCTTTGAACTCTTGTAATTTTAGCCATTTTTCTATGTTTTCTGGCAAAAGCAGTTGTTACATCATATGTTCCCTCTTTTAACAGACGAGTAACCCACTGTAGGGGTAGATCGCACGAAAAGGTTCCTTTTGCAGCACCTTTATTTACTAAACAGTCAGTGTTTATCATTCATTAACCGACTGCCGTTATTTACAGAGACTCAAAGAGGATCAAAGAGGCAGGAGTAAAGATGTCTAAAGTGGCAGAAGAGAGAACACAACAAATTGTAAGAATAAAAAGACAGTTTGTATCTAAACGATTTATTTGAAAAATATTACATTTTAATATAAACAATAATATGATAAGGGTCCCTAGTTTTATCTACCTATGAAACTGAAATATTTTCTAAGTTTATTCAACACCTAGTTACGAAAGTTGGTCCTCTAATAAAGTAAATTGTCTATTAGCAAGCATTTCTAACAGTGACTATCTGAAGAGATTTGTTTATTGAAATTATTTTTCAATTGAAATGTTGTCATTGTTGACATTTTGTCTTTGTTTATTGTCCAATCAGCTGATTTTGACCTGGATTGTTCCCCTGTTAACAGAGGCAGGTGAGTCGCAATAAAAATACCTTTTTGAAAGACTTTTCCTCATATTTAATTGACTGCTGATTTTCTCTGACTCTCTGCTAAAATCAAAAAGAAAAGTAAAACCCCATCTCTCGACACACTGAACATTTAACCCACAAAACGATGATACAAAGATTTTTGCACTTGCCCAATATATTTATTATCTCGAAATATCACTAGATTTCCTATCGGGTGTGATTGAAATGTCAAGATGAAGATGCTTGAATTGGTGAATTGTTCTCATTGAAGGGACACAAGACCGAAGTGTGACTTTAAATAACACTTACCTTAGGGAGACAGAAAATTGCATCGCTGTAATAAAAACAGATGTTAATCTTAGTCTTGATAATAATAATAATAATAATAATAATAATAATAATAATAATAATAATAATAATAATAAACAAAATAATTAGGGAGAAAATTAAAAAATTAAAAAAAATTAAAAATTACTTTTTTTTTTTTAAATGGTGCCGGCCTAGGCTGACACCAGACAAAATATTTGTAGAGAGTCGAGGAGGATGAGAAGACCAAGGAGGGACAGCACACACCAGACCTCCACTGGAAAAGTGCAGAGAATGCTGGGACCTTGGGGAGGCTTATTGCCACCCAAATCCCAGAGAAGACCAATTGTCCTTACCAGCGAGAAATCAATGGTATGAGGCTGTTGCAATACCGCATCGTTATCGAAAAGAGGTGACAAATACTGGAAATCTAGGGAGGCTTGTTGTCACTCAGACTCCAGGAAATACACCTAGTTGTTGTCGGTGCGCAATCACTGACGATGATCTGTGTGAGAACTCCTAGTGAGTACAAATAATAATAATAATAATAATAATAATAATAATAATTATATCGACGGAACACTACATGAATCCGAGGGAATGGAAACTGGCAAAAATCTTATAAACTGTCCTCACTCCTCATAAAAATGATCGCATCAGCCTCGGCTGATACCACACAAAATAGTCATAAAGGGTAAAGGAGAATTGAAAGTGAGAAGGGGGAGCACTAACCAGACCTCCACTGGAAGAGTGCAGAAGGTACTGGGAACTTGGAGAGGCTTATTGCCACTTAAATTCCAGAGAAGACCAATTGTCGTAGCCAGTGAGAAATCAATGTTAAGTGGCTGTTGCGATAGTGCAAAGTCATTTGCAATGGTTATCGAAAGAGGTGGACAATAGCAGAAATCTGAAGAGACTTGTTATCACTCAGACTCCAGGGAACGCTACCGTCTATTATCAGTGAGCAATCACTGATGATGACCTGTGTGAGAACTCCTAGTGAGTATATAATAATAATAATAGGCAATCACTATTACAGCTGCAGAGAAATAGAACAAACTATAAAAGTCAAAATAAACAAAACCCAAGAAAAACAGTAAATGTAGACGCTTTGGATGAATAGACGACACAGTAAATCACATCATAAGTGAATCTAACAACGTAGTCGAAGAGAAATAGAATAACAGACACATGGGGAAGGCATTCAATTGGAAAGTATGAAAACATCTGTACTTTGAAAATGCAGACAAATGACACAGACACAAACTGGAGAATGGAAATCATAAAATCCTCTTGAACATGGAAATACGGACAAACATATTCATGAAAGGATACAGGATGTGATTATTAACAAGAAGAAAAACCTGAAAAGTCGTCCCAGCAGTTCAGATGGTGAAGACCACCAAGGCAGAAAAAAATCTAAGCAAATGCATGTACCTTGCCAGAGGGCTGAAAGGAATATAGAATATGAAGAAAATTACTTTAATATCAATAATTGTAGGTACGCTAGGAACAGTTCCGAAAAGCCTGGAAAAAAAGACTTTGAGAAATTGGAATCAAAAGGAGGATTGACACCATAAAACGACTATTAGTACTGCTAATGCTACATCGGCTGTTATGTGAAAATAAGGCGTATTTGCCAGTGGACGGGCCCCTATCTTTACATACATACGAGAGAAACACAAGGCCTTCTCCATAATTCGATTTCACACCCATACAAGTGAAACACAGTGTACCATTCTACCATGTCTTCACACTCATAGGAGCAAAACAAAAAGTATCTTCCGCTATGATTTCACATCCATATGAACGAAACACAAAGCCTCCCACCACCAACACTATTACGTCTGCTAATAATATATACGCTGCTAAAATTTACGATGAAAAGAAAGAGAGATAGATCAAGAGATAGGGTTAAATTAAAACAAAAAATAACGTTCTGAAAATTAAACGAAATTTTACAAATCCTGACGCAGCGATTGGTTCTCATGTTTACAATTTTAAGGCTTAAAAATTAGACTATAATTTTTATTTCAGTTATTTACTTTTATTACTACATCGGCTGCTAAAACTTACGATGAAAAGAGAGAGAGAGAGAGAGAGAGAGAGAGAGAGAGAGAGAGAGAGAGTGATATTAAAACAAAAACTAACGATTTAAAAATTAAACAAATTGTTACAGATCTTGATGCAGCGATTTACATTTTCAAGACTTGAAATAAAAATTGTAGTATACTTTTTTTTTAATTCTTTAAATTTCAATTAACTTGATGTCTAAAAGGACACAACAAAATTGAAACTAAAAAGACTCCCAGGCAACGCTGAGTAGAAAAAGCTAGTAATGCATGTCTAATTTTAGTTAACGTTTTAAATAAACTTTTTTAATTCAACTTGATTAGTTTATATTAAAATAAACACATTTTAATTAAAGAGTATTATTATTAAATGTGAAAAATAATGTCCCCACTCACAACTCATTATCACGTCGAACATGTCACATCAACAGGCCCATATCTAACAGGCTGATTTGTTTTATAGTCAACCAGCAGGAAGACCCGACGTTGCTCGGGATTGAATGAAGATAGCTACTATGTACTTTTTAAGTATGCTCATAACACCATATTACTTTCTATGTTTTTACTGTTGCCTTCCTCCTGTTTCGGCCCCTAATTTATTCGGAAGAAGCTGAAATGTTCGAAAACTCTCTGAATTAGTTTTATATATATATATATGGTTTAAATTTCATTAAAATCGAATATACGTATTTGAAGTTTTAAGGGGATACTGTTCCCATCGGTCAATTAGAGGTGGAGGAAAGTAGATATTCGGCACATAGATGGTAACATAGAGATTGGGGAGCACTTCCATTGTCTTCCTCGGAGACTTTTATACAAATGATATACATTCCATACAAATAGTATATATTTGAAGTTTTAAAGGAGGTTCGGCCTCTGCAGCTCCTTTAGGTTAGAAGAGCACTTAATGATTTGGAACCACTTACATTGTCTTCCCCAGAAAATGTTATACACATAATTTCAATTTCATAAAAATAGAATATATTTGAAGATTTAACGGAGTAATGCCTTAGGGGTGTACTTAGAGATTCAGGAATACTTCCATTGTCTTCCCCGGTAAATTTTACATAATAATACACTTTTTGATTTCATGTAGATTCTCTAACCTTTTTGTCTATAGGGAACACACAAATATCATGCACACACGCAAACGTTGAGTTTTATATATAGTCAATTTATGTCTTTTGAAACAGATTGTCCAAATTGACTGGTCACACTCGTATTCGAATAAGGTACAAAGGAAATTTAGAATTATCTACTAGACACTTCTCCTGTGTCTTCCGCCTCTCTGTACAAGGGTTTGTCAGGATAATCTGACATTAGAGTACTTCATCCTACAAGTAAACCTTGACCAAATATTCCAAATAACATAGTATTCGAAGCCCAAATAAGATACCTTCGACACTGCTATACATTGGCTCATACAGGGAATGGTGTACCTTTTCCAAGTAATGTTACCTCAAGTAACAGCACTTAGTTGGATACTCCACCAAACTAGATGAATTTTTGTCCTGGAATCCGGTAGGACAAAGAGACCAAAAGAAGAATATACTATAACATAATGAACTGGTCAATTGGGGAGAGGAATATAAATGTTCTAACTTCTTACTCAACGTTTTAGAGAGAAAGAACTTTAATAGAACATTCGAATATTTATGTATCTTATATAGAGATCAAGTGTTAGTTCCAGGAAACGGGCCCTTTGATTTCTGAGAACTTCGACTGAAGTAAAATGAAACTAAAGAACGTATTCATGCAATCAAAATGTCGTCGTTCGTTTTTACCAAAGTCAAAAGAGAAAAAGAACGTAGTTCACATTCACCCTTTTGGCCATTATAAGCTTTATAGAAATGAATCCACCGCATAAACTATGCATTTTGGCGCATGCGCATTGGAGTCTCTCTGCAAATGGTGAACTTACAACCGGACGACACACGTGTTTACCTTCGTCTTGAACAGTTTGTCTTTCGTGTTTACTATTACTACAGGTTGATTATTTTATTTTTCTTCAAAATGAAAAATGATTATAAGATATTGTGAACAAACAATAAACTATTTATACAAAAATATACAAAAAATACAAAACAAATACAAGTAAAATACTTCCAACCATTTTTCTAGAAATAGATTACCTTTGGACCATACTGGACAAAATACTGTAAAATATCTTTTAATATTTTACATTATAAATCAGATGAAAGTTTTGTGAAGTTAAGAATATTTTTTATTTAAGTCTTTATATTTTTAACGACCACGTGTTTGAATATATATCTTTTCCAAACACACGGTCGACATATTGTGTGTCGGTAGAAAGGGAATGGGACGGTAGTGAAAACAGTTGAGTTTACATCGACAGGCATTAATTGTCAGACAAACAGTTCATTGAAGACAAACCTAAAATAGTTACAGAAACATGTAATGTAGTACACATTATAATACACAAGGGGAAAAAACAACAGAGATTTGTATTGCCAAAAGAATACATTACTGTCCCAAATATAATCGATAACGAACACATGTTCCCGGAGTTATAGATAGAGATATATGCGTGACCAACGTATCGGTAAATGTCATTTACTTTTTGATATTGTGTTCTGAGAGTCCAAGCGACTGCTACTAGAAAAGGACTATCGGTGGACGTAGTGGCAGGGTTTGTAAAGGCCATGCAAACATGGACAGCCAGCCGGACTACACTGGACGGCCCTGAAGGATAAGCAAGAAAGAGGCTAAGATTGTGTCCTAAATTTCACACCTGCATGGAACAAGTTCTCTTAACTTCCAGACAGGAGAGTGCATACTCTATGTTGGGCAGAATAAACCCAAGGAAGATAACTCGGATATCAATCCAAGGGAAATAACTTAGATAATTCTATTCTTACAGTTTTTATTGTTTCAAAATATGTTCACAACAATTTTAAAGATGTTTTGAAATTAACTGTAATTT
The DNA here is from genome assembly GCA_963556195.1 of Sepiola atlantica. Taxonomy (NCBI): domain Eukaryota; kingdom Metazoa; phylum Mollusca; class Cephalopoda; order Sepiida; family Sepiolidae; genus Sepiola; species Sepiola atlantica. The sequence goes on along the minus strand of OY744530.1, from coordinate 51,202,057 downwards.
ACTGTTTCGTCCTTTTGTTCACAGTGCCAACATTTACTGTTTTCCAGGGATTTATCTATTTTAGCTTTGATATAATTCGTTCTGATCGCATTCTTCTGTGCGGCTGTCAGTAACTATTTTGTTTAATCTATGCAAGTGTCATTTTCGGTAGCCATGTAGAGAAATAGCAGTCGTATTTTTATTAAATTAAATTAAAAGTATTTTTCTGTCAGAAAACATTGTATATAATTGTATGTGGTAATAAGTTGTTTTGTAATAGTGCTGAGCAGAAAATTTTAGGACTCACCAAAAGTTAATATTAACCCCAATTTTAATATAAATTGAAGTCAGTGTGTTCTTTGAAAGTAAAAATATATTTTGAAGAATCAGGTTCTAAGATTTGTGCAGCATAATTTTATTTAGACAAAAAGTATATGTTTACATTGTTTAACAATTACAAACAAAAATTCTTTCAACTTAGACATGAAGCCCACGTCATTTTGGGGGGGAAAGGTGTGGGGGTCGATGGTCATACAATTTTAACAACAAATCTGTGTGTTTGAGGTCGATAATTGTTGTGGGTGACCTACCTACCCTTTAATAATAACTAAATGGTAGCAACCGGCTACCATAAATACCGGTTTTGCCGGGAGAACATGTGTAGGCACATTTAGGCACTAGCACTGCCAACACTGACTTGTGTATAATTTCTCTATTCAATACAATTCGTTATTATCTCTAAACCTGTTGTTCTTTTATTTCATTGTTGGTACCCCTAAACGGGTCCACAACAACTGGCGGCGAGTGATTCGTAAAGGACTTCGTTGGAAACACCTTGGACCTTGCAACCTGTGAGTGATAAACCAGTGTCTACAACACGGTCAACCTTCGAAAAAAAAAATTCTACCTGTTTGAAAAAAAACCCACAAAAACCTTGTGCGTTACAATTTTCTGGAAGATATTGGAAACATCGAATACATTCAATTTTGGGACGAGTCTGCCTTACAAGAAATAACCAGTTTAAACAATTACTGGACGAAAAAAAAAGTAAAACAGATTTTACTATTTGTGTTCTTCGTATTTCAATACGGGATTTTACCTCGTGCAACAAATGAAATTGGAATACCATGTGCTTATAAAACTGAAAGGTTTGAAAAAAAACAACAAAAAAAACTACATACTACAAAAACCTTTTTTCGTGTCTGATATAGTAAAACGTATTTTGCGAACAGACTTGTCACTGTAAAATCGTATAGTCGGAAAAAAAAATCTGACAAGTAAAACCAAGTTGCTTTCTTGAATAACTAGTCAAATTTTAATATAGCCATTACTTGGTATTTTGCATTTTCAGCCTACACTGAAGGGAAAACGTACTTATTGAAAAAAAAAGTTCCAGAAGCGAACAAAAATACAAATAATTTGTTAAATTAATTACCCAATAAGCCGGATTAATAAAATCGTTTTTTTTCTCAAAGAACTTTGAAAGAAGAAAAAAAAAAGATTAGCAAGTGCCGGTCGAATTCGAGACCCGAATGACGCAGTGATGAGAAGGGGTTGAGTTTGCTATTAAACAGTAAGCATTTGAAAAGAAAAAAATAGTGAAGGACTATTTGGGACTAATTCTTTTTCAAGAAAGTATTTCTTTAATCATGGAAGATTTCTCGAAACAGATATTGGAGATGATTAAATTTCAATCAGAACAACAGAAGGCAAACATCTTGCTCAACAGAAGGCAAACGATGAAAAACTTCAGTCTCTACAGAAGGAATTTCAGTCGCAGCAAATAAGTTTGTTGAAGTATTTTGAGGAAAAGAATTTAGCACAAAAGCGAGAAGATAGAAAATCTTTAGACGAACAATTGATTGGGATAAAAAATTTACAATTAGAGCAACAGACTCAATCAGAGAGAAAATTTGAACAGCTTGCTCAAGCAATGATAAATACGACGAATGACGACAGCGACGCGTTCAACCAAAATGCAACATGGTCAGCTATAGAAACCTTCAAATATGTGCCTGAAGAGGACCTAAACTTCGAATCATGGTACCATCGATATCAGGATTTTTTCGACGTTGATTGTAGCACATGGTCGGAAAAGAAAAAGGTTCGTTTAGTTCTTCGTAGACTAGGTACGGCAGAGCATACAAAATTTGTCGATTATATTCTGCCGAAGAAAACGGGCGAACTATCTTTCAATGAAACCATTAAAATGTTAATGGAACTATATTGCCCCAAAACAAGTTTATTCCACAAAAGGTGGCAATGTATGAACCTAACGCGAAAAGAAAGCCAGGATTACTCAACGTTTGCTTCGATCGTCAATAAACATTGTGACGACTTTAAGTTATCATCCTTGACAGCGGACAATTTCACAGTATTAATATTTGTTCAAGGGCTCGTCTCGCAAAACGATGCAGAGTTAAGAAGACGTGCAATAAGCAAACTTGAAACCGAGCCAAATTTAACATTGCAACAACTGGCCGAAAGCTGTCAACGACATATTTCCGAGAAAAAGGAAGCTAAAGAAATAGAGGAAGCAGCAAATTTTAATATTAAAAATGTTCGTCGTTTTTCAAAAAAATCATACTCTTCGAAGGAAAAATTCAGGAAGGATTTGCCTCAAAGGTCGGATGAAAAATTGCCAAACCACCCTTGTTGGGGTTGCGGGGACCTACATTGGTACCAGAAGTGTCCTTTTAAACGAAAAAATTGTGACAAATGCCATAAAATGGGACACAAAGCCTCACATTGCAGAAGTAACACTAGAAAATAAAGTTACATAAAAACAACTAGAATTAATGGTGGCAACCTAAACATACGAAAGTATGTTACGGTAAAAATGAACAATCAAGATCTTAAACAACAGCTTGATTCGGGGTCTGACCTATCAATTATTAATATTAATACCTGGAAAAAGATCGGCAGACTGACTATGCTACGCACAGATAAAGTGGCTCGATCGGTAACCGGAGAGAAAATAAACTTTGAAGGAGAAGTCATTTCAAAAATGACACTAAAAAATAAGACATTAAAATTACGCATGTTCGTAATGAAAGATACAGGAAATTTGTTCGGTTCAGATTGGATTCAGCACTTCCAGCTCTGATATTCGCCGATAAGCGCCTATTGTCAACGAATAGAGAACTTTTCTGCTGAAGCAGAAAAATTGAAGAAGGATTTGAAAGGGTCATTCCCCAAGGTGTTTTCTAATGAATTAGGACGCTGTACTAAAATGAAGTCGAGTTTTGAACTAATTGAAAATAAGAATCCGGTTTTTAAGAGAAAACGAAGTGTACCATTTGCCTCTCTTGAAAAAATTAATGCAGAAATAGACCGGTTGGTGGAGAAAGGTATTTTAACACCAGTTGACTACTCAGAATGGGCGGCCCCAACCGTCTACGTGAAGAAAAAATCTGGAGAGATCAGAGTGTGTGCCGATTTCTCAACTGGTTTGAACGATGCGCTGAAAGATTATCACTATCCTCTGCCGACTCCAGAAGAGGTTTTCACAAAATTAAACGGTGGAAAACTTTTCTCAAAAATTGACTTGAGTGAAGCCTATCGTCAAATACCTGTAGAGGAAGATAGCTCTACGCTTCTCTGTATTTCGACACACAGGGGTCTACTGAAGTTCAATCGTCTCCCTTTTGGAATTAAAGTGGCCCCGTCGATTTTTCAGCAGGTAATCGACACGATGTTGAGCGGGCTCAATTTTTTGATCGGCTACCTTGACGATATCTTAATGAAAAGTACGAACGTCGGGGAGCACCGTGAGCACGTAAACAAAGTATTCGAAAGGATAAGCGATTTTGGTTTTACACTCAAGGAGTCAAAGTGTGAATTCTTTCTAGAAGAGATCAAATACTTGGGACATGTCATTGATAAGAGTGGAAGACGTCCCGACCCAGAAAGATCTATAACCATCAAGAATATGCCCAGACCGAACAACGTTACCTAACTACAAAGCTTCCTGTGTCTCGCAAAAATATTACGAAAAATTCATTCCCAGTATGCACAAATTGCGAGCCCCCTTAAATGAGTTACTTAAGAAAGATAGTAAATGGGAATGGTCCGCCGACTGTCAATCTGCATTTGACAACCTAAAAACGAAGTTAACTTCAGAATTATTTCTTACTCATTTTAATCCAGAGCTAAAAACTATTGTTGCAAGTGACGCCAGCTCCTACGGCATTGGGGCATGCATTTTGCATAAAATGCCGGATGGCTCGATGAAACCCATCGCGCACGCTTCAAGAACTTTACTTTCTGCAGAGAAAAATTACTCTCAGATTGAAAAAGAAGCGTTGGGTATTGTGTTCGCAATGACCAAATTTCACAGGTATCTACACGGCCGTCATTTTATCCTACAAACAGACCATAAGCCACTTATCACCATCTTTGGATCAAAAAAAGGCTTGCCAACCTACACAACCAACCACCTACAGAGATGGGGTATAATTCTGTAAATTATGACTTTGACATGGAATTTTTACCGTCAAAAAGACTAGGACACGCAGATGGTTTATCGCGGCTAATCCCAAAGTACACGGAACCGCTCGAGGATACAGTTTTAGCATCCCTTCGGTCTGAATATGACTATAGTAAAGTACTGTGTAAAACAATAAAAGAGCTGCCAGTCACACTTAGCGATATACAAAAAGAGGCAAGAAAAGATAATTTTATTATCGAAATTAAAAATAAATTACAAACAGACGATGAGCAAACGGCAGAAGCTTTTTCAGTCTGTTGCGACACATTATTATACCGGGAGCGAGTAGTAATCCCAGCTACGCTAAAAAAAAAATCCTGAAGGATTTCCATCAGGGACATCTTGGAGCGACACGCATGAAGAGCCTAATGAGATCTTATGTGTATTGGAAAAACATGGACAGGGACATAGAGACGAAGGTGAAGGCCTGTGCGGGTTGCGCGTCGGCAGCGAAAGCACCACCTATTCAGTACTGTCCATGGCCAAAGGCAGAGCAACCATGGTCCTGGATTCACATAGATTTTGCGGGGCCATTGGAAGGCTTCTACTATTTACTTATAGTCGACAGCTACTCAAAATGGCCAGAAGTTGTTAGATGTAAAAACCCAACAACGGATGTCACGATATGCGCGTTGCATGAACTGTTTGCCAGATTCGGAGTGGTGGACATTGTTGTCTCGGACAACGGTACACAATTTACTTCACGAGAGTTCAAAGAATTTTGTGAAGACTTTCGAATTAAACATATCACCACTCCGACTTAGCATCCGAAGTCAAACGGACAGGCAGAAAAATTTGTTGATACCTTGAAGAGAGCGTTGAAAAAATCGACGGGCACGCCGAGAGAAAAGGCACTCCAGCAGTTCCTTCAAGTGTATAGAATTACACCCAACGAGAACACACCAGCCCAAGTACCACCGGCGGAATTAATGTTCGGAAGAAAAATAAAGTCGGTATTCGACAAACTTTTACAAAAACAGGTGAAACCGACCAACATTACGGCACCAAAGAAGAGTTACGAGGATGGAGAGAGGGTGTTCTTCCAGGAACACCATGGAAACAAAACCGTGTGGGAAGTGGGAAAGGTACAAAAAAGATTGGGGCGAATGGTGTACATTGTAGAGGGTCCTAGAGGCACCTGCATAAAACACATTAACCAAATGTGTCGTCGCATGTCGGACGACCCAGGGGAAGGCCCATCGGATCAGAGTGAGACCATCATGGAAGATTTATACGACGCATTTGAGCTGCCAACACCAAAAACGCCTCCGGAACAGAGACGTTCATCAAGAAAACGTAAATTAACCGGGAGTTTCGAGGTGAATCCTAGGAAAAAGATATACCTTGAGATTCCGGGGGAATGAGTTTCGGAAGGGGGATGTTGTGGGTGACCTACCTACCCTTTAATAATAACTAAATGGTAGAAACCGGCTACCATAAATACCGGTTTTGCCGGGAGAACATTTGTAGGCACATTTAGGCACTAGCACTGCCAACACTGACTTGTGTATAATTTCTCTGTTCAATACAATTCGTTATTATTATCTTTAAACTTGTTGTTCTTTTATTTCATTGTTGGTACCCCTAAACGGGTCAACAACAATAATCATACATTTTTTTTAAAGAATACCTTGAACTTACTCTATGCTTAATACTCTAACCAAAATACCGCATTCACTCTATAGTTTAATCCTACTTACAAAATCCCCAAATGGTTTTGAATGAAATGTTATTTACAAAAGGGAAAAAATACATGAGTTGCGGTAAGGAGTGTGACAATTAGCAAACACCCGCTCCCCGCCCCCCCCCCCCCAAAAAAAGTAAAGAACCCAAACTAAATGCTAATAGAGAAGTTAGAAAAAGGGTTAGGAGGTCTTACTAAGTGTAGACCGCCCACTGTTTTCCGGATCGTCTGAAAACAAGTAGGTTGGTCTCTAAATGGGAGTGGGGGCTAAGTAGGGCATTAAATAATAGAAGATCGGTTTTCACATAAATATATCTGCATAAATAAGTGTAAAAATGAGCACAAAAGGCCCACTATTATTACTAGAGAATGTACATTTAAAAAATGAAATTATATTTGTATAAATCTTATCTTATATGTTCAATGTTACACATTTAAAATCATATATCACAGAGCTGATACCATTCTGAAAGTTGCAACTCATCACACAGATCCAACATTACACCGGGTTTTAAGCCTCTAAAGTACAATCGTCTTATATATCTATTTATATAAAGTTGGGTATGTTTATATATTTCTATATGTCTACATAAAGGATTCACTCCTAAACTAATAAACCGATCATTTTGACCTTAGGAACACACCTTCTCGGTGTAAGAGTGGGTAATGTGGGATATATTTAGTTTAATTTAGTTTTATTCAAAGGTTGGAAAGAGTGTTAGAAGCCCTTTGTGAAAATTTAGATATTCTCAATTTTTGTGAAATTTTAACAATAAGTCTTAGATAAAAATTAATAAATACTCAAAATTTCAGTTTCTTTGAAGTATTTAAAGGTTTTCAGGGGCATGATATGGGCACAATCTCTCATTTGAAAATTCAAATATTTCAGATTTTCATTAAATGTTGTCCATAGTCATTAGACACCAATTAAGCAAGATTCCCTGAATTTCCATTTCATCTTAATATCCCTTAAATTTAAACCTTAAATTTGAGACATTTTCTAGAATCAAAATCATGTAATGGATTTTGATCATAATTTGAATGAACATTACAGAAATAAAGTTTAGTATCATTATATCTTGATTTTAACCTTCATAAGGGGACATAACTATGGTGCAAAACTGTTCTGCTTGGGCATTTAATTTTACCCGTCCTGGGACGGGTATTCTTCTAGTATTTACATGAATGTTTCTGTTCGGTTAATACGTTTTATGTCCTTCCATCCTAACAACGCTATTCCTATTTCATTATAAAGCGAGTTTTGTAATCTATAGTGAGATTCAGCCTATTTTTTTCTTCTTATTATTAATGTAGATTGTTTTGGTCGCTTTGATAAATAATTTGAACACACATCTTAAGGTGAATGCGATCACAGAGATTGTTGTCACGAATAATACAATCTCTAAAAAGATAAATACCACAATAATTATTCTGTCTAAAAATCTCCACACCTCGAAAAGATCTTCTCTTTTAATCCCAAAAATAATTTGTGTCAAAAGCTGATCATTACAAGAATGTATTTGAAATGCGAACCAAGAGAACAATCTTAATTTTAATACCATCTATTTACTAATGGAGATTTTGTATCTGCCTGAAGCCGAAACTATACTATTACTTCTATTAATGTACTATTGTACTATCTTTCAATGCTAAATTCAGGGGTGGGGTTGTTTAGTATCTGTTCTGTTATCATACGACCATCCTCCAAGGCATTAGCTCCTCCTTTGAAGGCAGGGGAAGTGTATTATCTGTTCTGTGATCATAATAGTATCTTCTCAGGCATTACCTCCTCCTCTTTTTACGGAGTAGTGTAGTATATATTCTGTTGTCATGAGACCATCCTCCAAGGCATTATCTCCTCCTTGGGGGTGGGGTAGTGTGGTATGTGTTCTGTTGTCATGAGACCATCCTCTCAGACATTACCTTCTCATCTGTCAACAAGTAATCGGCTGTTCAGGAGCAAACTTCGCACTTATGTTATATATACTAGCAAAACTATGTGAACGTAAGGAGCTTAATTTTGCTAGTATAAAGAAAGGTTTTTTTTAAACCTGTTTCGAGAAATCCTATTTTTCTTCAGGACAAACTGCGATACAAAGAAGGATGTGAAAACGAGACCAATTCTCTGTAAGCCACCGTAAGGAAATAGTCTTTCACAAATGGAACCATTCCTTATGATGATTTGTGTTTGCTTTCCAGCATGATCTATCTTAGCTTATTCATCCTCTTTGCTTATTCAAGCCTCATCCTTTCTCGAGGCCAATGCACTCGGGACAAAAACAATCACGGCTCTGTCCTTTTTGATCATTCTTTAAAAGAATGGTCAAAGAGATTTATAGTATTCTTTTTGTGGAACTGCGGAACTCTCCATGCGGATTTCGTTCCAGCTATTTTTATGGATTCATCAGATCCTTGGAAGAAGGATTCACTAAATTACTGTCGCTCTGACATGTTGATTACCAAGTGCAATGCATCTTCCGGCTCATTATCTTTGTTTGAGAATAATGTATCTTTTCGGCTACCAATTTGAATCTGTCCATAATATGATCCTGTCCAATTTCTTTTTTATGAGAGTCGCTCCAGACAAAGCATGAAGCCACTTAATGTAAGGTTCTAATCATAATAATAAAAAGGGAGAGGAATATAGAATCACTTCAAGACAAACCAAGCCTGAAAGAGATCCTTGTGTTCAATCCTCTGGATTCTAAACAGGCTAGCCAAAGAGTAAGCACTTCAAGAGCCCAATAGGGAAAAAAGGGGTTACAAGGCTGGCTGACAAACAGTCTACCTCTAAACTGGTTAAATGACTGACTAGAAACCGGTGTTTTTTTTAAATGACACCATCATCATCATGTAAATTTGAATTTTTTTTTAATCCTTGAAGAATCAGAAGGCGCAACATATCGTTTTTTTTTAATGCTGTTCAATAGTAATGAAAGGTTGAAAAAGTTTTTTAAATTGTTGAAGAAGCAGCAGGAGTTTCTCAATAGTAGTTGGCCTCTGCATAAGACATACATTCTTTTGCTTTCTTGTTTCATATTTTAAGTACTAACAGTAAATTAGTTGATTTCTAAAGATAATATTGAAGCTTGAAATCTTGTGTTATGACCTAAAATAAGAACTATTTTGAAGCAGTAATCAGCCTATCTGTACTTTGGTTTGCGCATTTTTCTATTTCTTTTATCGTATCCTCGACACAGTCCTCTCCCCCCCCCTTCACTTCTTTTCATGTAGAGTCGATCACTATTATCTTTACGATGCTGTGTATTGTTTATAGTCATTTAGTTGCCTAGTTTTTTGGTTCAGGTGTCTGAGTGTTTCTTTTATCAGCACATGAAGGGTCCAGAATATTTTACTCGGGATATTTATTGCTTTGCTTATGTTTCTACTACCAAGTTATTATTATTATTATTGCTGTTTTTTTAGTAACATATTATTATATTCATTTTCTTAATTCCTTTTCTTATGTTTCTACTACCAAATTGTTATTATTATTATTATTATTATATAAAATTTTATCAAATTGTGACAAATTCAGCATTTACTTTTGCAATTAGTAATTGCGTTAAGTTTTTTTTTCATCTTCATTCCAAATCACTTTCTAAACATAAATAAATTCGGCAGTCAATGAAAATGTGCTTTTTATGCCTGGGGAACAACATTTATTGTTAAAAAGGTAAATATTACTTAATTTTAATTTTTACCATTTCATTTTTTATTTTATTTTATTCCTAAGTTAATTTAATTTCAGGTAATTTATATTAACTTTATTTTAATTAGATAATTTTCGATTTAAAATTATTTTATTTTTGTAGGAAATTAACAGTTTATATCAAATAAATGTTTTTTCCACATTTTCTAGTAAATATTCTTTGAAAAATCACCATGTAACGAAAACACAAAAAAAGTGTTTTTATTCCTGATGCTTATTTATGAATAAATAATTTAAAATAAATAGATTTTATTCAACATCATATAACTTGAAGAATTAGTAAATAAATATGAATTTTAAGATAAAAACATTAAAAATGTGATTTCTGATTTCTATAATTACGATAATAGATAATTTTCAACTCATTTTTGTTCATAAAATTAATAATTCTACTGAAATTAGAAAAGAGAACTCCGATTATAGTTTGACAAGTCCATTAAAAAGGGTTATATTTTGCTTTGCAAGCATGTTTTCAGGTCTAGAGGATTTCAGTACTTTGACGGGGAATCACAAGTCAGCCCCTGTAATGCTTAAAGCAGTTTATGGTTTGAAAGCCGAAAAATAAATGTAAAATAGCAAATGACACTAAGCATGCAAAGGGTTGTGTTAGAGTTATGTTGTGGTTATGTTATGTTGTGTTAGAGTTATGTTGTGGTTATGGTTAAAATAATTTAGTCCCTAAAAAAAAAAGAAAATTAATAAAAAACTTCCTCAAAAAAAAGAAAAGAAGGTGGCTTTCAAATCGTAAACTATTTCAGTCATTTCCGGGAGTAAATCGGGGTTTTCCTTCAAGTTTCTGAAATACCCTGGATACCCATTAATTATAAGTACCCCTATTTTGTTTCTCATGTGATGTAAAAATAGATTTAAAATAGCGTTTTCTTTTGAATAATGGTAAAATAACTAAAATATCAATATTTCAATGTATTTTTAATTTAAATGTTGATTTCAGAATTTTAAGATACCTCTTTAAACATTTCAAATACATTTTCTGATGCAACAATGATCTATGATGACAATAATATTCCCAGAATTTGTTCTCAATACAAAAAATTGAGATTTTCAATGGAATCGCTAAACTATCATTGAATATAAAAGTTATATCTCTTTTCTATAACAAATAAAATAATTTTTTTTTTAATCTTGAAGAATCTGTTTGTCCAAGAATAAAAGGTTATGCACTTTTGAAATCACTGATAAACTTCGGCTCAACTCTACAAGGATTTCGGTTTTGATATAACATCTTCACTCGACGAATTGTATAATAGAGTTGATAGATAATTTTCAGCTCATTTTTCGCCATGAAATTAATAAGTGTAAAAACGAGAGCTTTAGTTGCAGTTTCACGACTCCATTTTGCTTTGAAGGGATGTCTTCGATTCTATTTTTTATTTTTCATTCATAATTTAAATAAAACTTTTTTCACTTATTTCTTCATTTTTCGTTTGGATGTGTTTTAAATAGATTTAACTTTGTTTTGTTTTCAAATAATGGTTAAATAATAAAACAAATAAATATTTCAATGTATTTTTAATTTAAATGTTTGATTTCAGAATTTTAAGATACCTATTGTAATACTTAAAATATATTTTTGATGCAATAATGTTTGCTAAATTTGCTCGCAATACAAATAAATGAGATTTTTAATGAAATCGCAAAGATGTCATTAAATGTAAAATGATAATATCTCTTTTTATAACTAATAAATAAATATTTTTTAAAATCTAATAGCAATATATTTGTCCAAGAATACAAGGTCATGCATTTTTGAAATAACTGATTACCTTTGATTCAACTCTACAAGGATTTTGCTTAAGACTAACTTCTTCACGTAACGAGTTGTATAACTGAGCTGATATATAATTTTCAGCTAATTGTTTATTCCTGAAATTTTTAACTCTCGAAAGGAGAGCTTTGATTACTGTTTAATAATTACACTGAAAAAAGGTTATATTTTCCTCTGTCGGCATGTTTTCAATTCTATTTATTATAATATTTCATTGATATTTTGTTTAAAAGATCTTTATCTATTTATTTGTTAATGATTTTTCGTTTTACATATGTTTTCCAAAATTGATTTTAAAAAGTGTTTTTTTTTAAATAATGGTTAAATAATAAAACAACGCAACATTTCAATGCATGTTAAATTTTAAATGTCGATTTAAGGATTTTACAATACTTAAAATAGATATTTTTATGCAAAAATGAAGTATTATGATGATAATGTTCCCAGAATTTGTTCACAATACGAAAAAGTAAGTTTTTAATTGGAATCGCCAAAGTCTCATTGAATGTAAAAGACATAATATCTTTTTCCTATAGCAAATAAATAAATAAAATTTTAAGACAAATCTAGACTCAATATGCTTGTCCCAGAATACAAGGTTATGCACTTTTAAAATTACTGGTTATCTTTGGCTCAACTCTGCAAGGATTTCGATTTTGATATAACTTCTTCACTCGAAGAGCTGTAATGTTTTATATTTAAAGACACAGGGATTCTTCAAAATTAGCACCTGTCATAGATAAAAAAATTCATCTTCATTAGAATTGATTAGTCTTGATTTTCTAAACTACACCCCTTGATTTTTATTAGTAATTTTTGAAGCAGATAAGAATTTCTTATCACTTCAGTTCGACTACTTGAATGACATGACCTATGCTGAAGAGCTGATGGAAACACGACTTTCCAAAAAAGTCGTTTTAAATTTAATTTTATCAAAGAAGCCTGATTGTAATTTTTTTCTTTCAAAATAAAACAAAACACAAAGATTAGAAGTTCAAGAACTTCAAGTCTTGATGCAGTCATGAAGTTGTGTAACTTTGACTTAAATCTGCTTCTTATTTTTTAGCTTTTTTTTTAATTAAATCTTGTTTTTATACATGCTCTTTGTGTTATTTTATTAATTTTTTACAAAGAATATCTTTTTAATAGATAAAGAGAATTGAGACGGGAAGCTTGACAATGAAGAATTGACTTGGCTTGAAATCATGCAAAAATATCAGGGAAAGCAGCAAATTAAAATCGAAAAACAAATAACTTAATGTATAAAATAAACAACAAAAATTGAAGAATTTAATGAAAAAAAAAACGAATACAAACATTATTAGTGTTTAAGTAAGAATGGATATTCCATAATTTATCCATATATTTTGTAAAGATCCCAAAAATGCCGTCATTCATTCTATGTGTTTAACAATAAAAAATTTATTTCAAATTTAAGTCTTGCCGACAAAGCATCTTTTTATTTTATTTTTTTATGGAAATCTATCCAGACAAGGCATGAATCAACTTGATGTAAAGAGCTAACAAGAACAAATATGGTTATTGCAAAGACAGGAGATGCCTACTGGCCTTAGTCTTGAAAAGACCAAGATTATAGGTAGGAGAAAAACAGTCAGCAGAAAGAGAGTTCCACAAGCCTGCGGTTCTTGGAAAGAACCTACTGGAATAGGAAGTTGTATTACAATGAGGTATCAAAACAGCGAATTGA
>OY744530.1:51166199-51176199 GCA_963556195.1 Sepiola atlantica | reverse complement strand
TTTGAAAAAAAGTGAAAAACTTTTCATTAGGGTAATATAAAGTAGTATAAATGATTTTTTGAAAAAAAAAAAATTATTGAACAAAAATAAATTCTGTTGCAACAAATGGCATAACATTTTACATGTATAGCAAAACACTACAAGACATGCATCTAAAAAATCGTAATACACTAGAGAACCATAAAATAATTTTTACTTACCATTATCATGACCAGATTTAAAAGTTTAGACTCTTGAATTAGGCAGATGGCACACCAATGAAACTCGCCTGTGACATCGAAGATACTGATTATCTATTTATGCAACATGATACTAATACCTACTCACACTTGCCAACAAGCTCGTCGCAGATGTGAAACAAGTTGCAAGTTGGCATATTTTCGTTGAATATTATATGAAATAGGCATTTTGTTGGAATGTGTCATATTTAAATAAAAAGCATTTAAGCGTTAAGTAATCTTCTGCCCATTCAACCCATTGTTTCCAATCCTACTGCGACAATGTTCATCATCTAATTAGCAATATTTTAAACCCTTATTCTTGAGTGGACCCCGGGCTTGATAAAAGGTGATCTGTTAGCAAAATATTTAAAAAAAAATTATCTGTAAATTTTAATATAAAAATATTTGTTGAATTTTATTTTTAATTCCAAAATATTTTAGATAATTAAAAATCTGAGAAAGCAAATTTTCCTTTTTAAAATTTATATTTGTTATTTGTATTAAAATAATTTACTGAAACAACATGATAAATCTATCAAGCCATGTGGCGCCCTTTGTAAAGATTGACTCTTCGCTGTTTTTAATTCTTTTTCAGCACAGCCACGAATAAAGGGTATTTCTATGTAACCTTTAATGTTGTTTGTTGTCATCTATTTATTCATCTATGGAGTCAGATGGACTTTTTTATATCAGCCAACTTTAATTATAATGTTGAACGGATACCATTCACCCATCTTATTTGTTATACAGTCAATACCTTTTAAGCTTATTTTGCTAAAATTGTCTTGTGAACACAGACGTCTGTTTTATTCACAACTAACTGTACGGATCCGGCGTTGTATGTATTTATTTGTAATTTGTATTTGTTTGATTTTGAAACAATGGTGCTTTGTTTTTTCTTAAATTTTATATTTTTGTTCCAATGAAAGAGAAGTGGGTCTGTAATAGACGAAGACAGAGTTACATACCTTTATCTTCCAAAATATTATTTTTCTATTCGATACAAAAAGAAGTATCTAATGGACAAATACAAATTTACCTCCATTTTTTATGTTAAAATGGTGGCTATACAAAAATAAATAGAAGCGGATATATCATTTTCATAACCTGAATTACATTTCATTTTGTTGAAAGTTGGTTTATGTTATTAAACATAAACCAACTTTCAACAAAATGAAATGGCTATTCAAAATTAAATATTGATTTTGTAGGACATAAACTATTAATAACTAACGTCAAGAATCCGACTAACTTAATTTCATATATTAAGTGGGCATCTACAAAGTAATAGAGCTGGTGTCAGAAACAGTTTATTTCTATTCCTAAGAAGAAACTCCATGGTTTCCCCTGCAAAGTAACGCTGCTCGAATCGAATTAGCATCTCTCTCCTTTTCTGCTATGTTTTGATGCACTTCTGGGATGATTCTTCTAGAATGCCCCTCAGCTCTACCATTACGTATAATTAATATATATATACAGCTGGTAATACAATTATTGCATTTCATAACATCTAACTGTATATATTGCTATTCATTTTTAGAAATTTTTCGACAAATAAAATATATTTAGAAACAGAGTGCATGGTAAATGTTTGAGATAAAACCGGTAAATAGAAATATAGTTAAAATAACTTGAATGATTAAAAAAACCTATGCAACTCATTCATTATTACCATTAGGGTCGCCCTAATAAAAACCATTCAGAGTTGGTTTTCTTCATGCACCTATAAAATATCATTATGGACTTCTAATTTGTTATGTTTTACATGTGAACTCCCAGAAATATTCCATAGACCATAGTCTAGATGAAGAAAAAAAAACCTATAAGAATATATAATTGGAATATGCAGATAAAATTGAGATTTTTCATTAATTTCATTAAGTCATCACTTTTCTTTGTCTACCTTCTAATTTAAAAAAAAAATAGTTAAAATAATTTTTAATAAATATTCTATAGAATTAAAAATTCTTTTTGATGCTAATTTCTATTTTTAAATTATTTTTCCAGAAAACAGTTTGCTGATCCCTCTTTCGTCCATAGCTCACATTGTGACAAATACATCATGGCGTGGGGAGTCTAAGGTAAGCCAAGAGCCTCAAGTGTCGCATGAATTATGACCTATCAATAGCTTTGTGCCCAGCTGTGAATTTAGCTTCGCAAATCTGTGATATTGACGCCGCTGGTCTGAACAGGGTAAGCATCTTTTGGCATTAATTCTCTGCTTTGTTAGAGAAAGTTTTTCAGAAAAAAAAGATGAGTTTGTGAAATGAAGAAAAAATGGCTAGATACAAACATTTTGGTCTCTCCAAAATTATAATTTATTCTTAACATTACATTTTATCAGCCAAATGCTGCTACATGATCTTCACAACTGGCTCGAAATGCTTTAGTCTGCTGCCAGCTGCAAACTAATTTTTTTACAAAGAGAGAATCTGCCACTCAAAAGAAGCACCCCCACTCCATTCACCATCCTGCACGATTCTCAGGCATAAGCCGGGTGTTTAACCCTTCAAAGTCTGTATAGCAAGCCATCGTTAACTGTCAACCTGTCGACATAGGTGACTAATCTTTTTGACTTCTGTGTACTCCGCGATTTCTCAGTTATTTCAAAACAGAGCCGACGTTTATCTCTGACTGAATGACTCATTGTGCCACAATACAACACCTCCATTCCCGTTACTTTTTAGACACATCTCATATATAGACAGATGAGTCAGCATGTTTTCGATTTAATATATCAATAGATTGTTAGAATGTATTCCTATACCTACACTGTATTAGAAGAATCAATTTCTTAGAGATTTCCAAAATGTTATATTTAACTTTGTGAAAGGAATCCCAATATTTTAAAGTGAAAAAGATAAACAATTTCAGAGTCGATTGAATTGGTTGCATTAACATCTTGTTCATATCGGTATTTATTGATATTTATGAAGTCTTCGCTTTATTATCAGGAAATTATAGCTGTCTCATTCAGATTGATATGGAAATATTCAATCATTCCATTTGCAGACGTGTTTAGTTTGTCGTTTATTATTATTATTAAATATAAATCTTATTCCATTAAGCTTGAGTTCTTAGACTCTTTGAATTCCAAACTTTAGAAATGGTTCTTCAAATATTTTCTTCAATTTTTGGAAAGTTTCTATCTTGGTTCGAATAGACACTATTTAGAGCTGTTTTTTCAAACAAACTTGTTACATTCAAGAAGTCTCTGTCCTTTTCTCTAAAGATTATCGATCTTGATTCAAACTGTTCTTTACTGTTATCTTTCGCATATATATAAAAAGAAGTCAGTCGGATTTAAAAAGTTAGACTTGAATAGCATGGAAGCTGACGAATAGAACTTTGATTGTAAGCAATTTTCATTTGTTATTATTGATGTACGATGTTACCGGAAATAAACTAACTTACTTCGCTACAATTTATTTTTAAAAATACTTAATCTGGTTTAGAAGTATACAAATATGGACACATTCTTAAATAAACACCTAGAAAAAACAAATTATCCAAGGGGAATAACTATTATTCTTTTAGTAAGAGTTAGCGTTCCTGCTTTGCTTTTTTTAGCTTAAATACTGAACCTAACAAAAACACTACCGTCCGTTATACTTGCTAATATAAATAATTTAAAGAACATACTTGAAATCCAGTCTGAAACCCCTATCTTGCTCAGAGCATTGGGTACCTTGAAACCGTTCAGAGATGTGATACCATCAGACACCTACCATACGCTGAACATCTTGTTTCCTTGGGGTTGGATTCATGAAACCTCCAGCATCCAGCAACTGACTTGATAAAAACCCAGAAAATTATTAAATTTCTAAATTTTGCTAACAACAACACTGAGCAACTTATTGATCTCTATGTGTCGATCACATGTGTATATTCCTATGAAATCAGAAAACAGTACAGCTTCTATAACTTTCAAAACATTTTTTCATGGTCAAAATTGTGAGAAGCAGGGAACAAACTGTCTGTATCCGTTGTTCACGATATTTACTGCCTTTCCACCGCATGAAGCTGTGACACAAGGCCGGAAGATGAGGAAAAAAGCCAATGCACCAGAAGGGGAGTGCACTCGGCTCTGAAAAAAATAGCCTGGGTGCCTCAGGTGATTGGAAATAAACCAACTGCTTCTCAAAAAAAGAGAGTAAAACCTCGAAGGACGCATCTCCTAGAGGTGAACAGGACCATAACTTATTCTGAAAAAAAAAGTGCTCACCACCAAGATTGGTTACAATCAAAGTTCTATTTGTCAGCTTCAAGGCTATTCAAGTCTAACTTTTAAAATCCGACTGACTTCTTTTTATATATTCGATAGATAACAGTAAAGAACAGTTTGAATCAAGATCGATAATCTTTAGAGAAAAGGACAGAGACTTCTTGAATGTAACAAGTTTGTTTGAAAAAAAAAACAGCTCTAAATAGTGTCTATTCGAACTAAGATAGAAACTTTGCTAGAGTGATGCCAAGGACATAATCTCGGCTGGTATGAACACAGCCGTTGAACCAGTCATTCATCCCGAAATTCGCCAAAATAATTTGAAAATCACACAGTTAAGAAAATGTCAGCATAGTTAAATATAAATTGTTAGTTTTTTGTTTCTTTACTGATGGATGACCTATTATCAAGGTCCGGGGGCGAATCGAGCATAATGGGTGAAACAATTGTTGTTTGAACGATGATCGCCACGAGAGGATTGGAAACAGTAGGTGGCATGGGAAGAAGATTACTGAAGAAAACTTGATTTTCTAATTGGACGGTTCAACAAGTATTTGTTTACATTAGACTTGAAGACGACCATGATGTAGTCGGTTGTGAAGCAGACTCGTGGTATCTTGTTCCACAGATGGGACGTTCTAGGAAGGAAACTTTGTTCATGGAAATTCCGTTTGATTTTTGGTAAAGAGGGAGAGAATGGAAAGTATTTTGCTGTGGTTGTAGCTAGACGAGTTTTTGCTGTAAATGTTTTTACAAGTGGGATACCATGGATTGGAGCTCAGTCGAGAACCTAGCATGAACATAACAGTACAGTAGAGAGAAGCTAGCAACATCTTCTCTCTGTGAAAGAAACTGTAGGGACAAGAAGAGATCATTTCCCACTAGATTGCAAAGTCGATTTTGTACTCTTTGAAGACAAGAAAGATATGACAGCATCTTAAGACATATCTCAAATGCAATAATGTAGGAAAATAATTTAATGTTGTAAAGTCTATTAAGTTAAAAAGTTCGAAAAATTGAAAAATGTCTGTTTTTTATATGATTCAATGGTATAATATCATATAGATTTCGCTTAAAATAAAGTTCTAATTAATTATGGTATTACAGTCAAGTAAAAGAGAACGTATTTATGGTGACTTAATATCACTGAGTAAACACGGAAGTCGGCCATGTCACATTTATTGTAATCTCAGCAGCAGTATTACTTGCTGGTAGAGTTGTGGTTGCAAGTTTTTTTATGCCGATTTTAAATTACTGAATAAAGAATGTTTAAATATGATGAATTCTTTATAATGTAAACGCTACAGCATAGAATAATAAATAAATGTTGTTTAAAAATGTACATTAAGTTGAAAAATAAGTCTGTATCTCTGAAGGAAATAATATTAAGAATAGTTAATAAATCGATGAAAAGTAAATATTAGACTTACCATAAGATAAAGCGACTATACAATGCATGAATAATTGACTGTAATAACGGCTTCCATAATTAAATGTAAAAAATAATTTAATTTTGAAAGTGTTTACAGGTTAGGAAATGCAGGCTTTTAATGTTTTATTAATAATGTAAGCAGTCGATGGTGCGTAGGTGATCAGTGACAAATAGCTCCAATCTAAAAATATTCTGCACCAGAATAAGTATTTTGTGAAAGAACTAAAACGAAATACATTTTTTCATAAAAAAAAACATGGTTCAACTATGAAAAAGGAAAATTGGCTAATCAAAATGAAATACAAATTTTAATAGGAAACTTCTAAAATGAGACAATTTTTTTTTATATTTTAGATAAGTACAGTATCTATCTTATATACCGATACATGCTTTAGGACGGGGAATGAAGGCATAGAGAATGAGTGCATCCTCCCTAAGGGGCGGATGGCTAATGTTTTATCCAGCAGTGAGGAGACAAATAAATGGGGATTTATTTGAGAAAAATGTTGGAAATGTGTTGAATTTTTTAAACAGGTTATTTTAAGGTATAGATAGAGCAGGGAAAAGAGCAACTCCCTTTTTTTAGGAGTGAGAACAGGAGCCGCTCCCAAACGAGTAGAGCTAGTAAAGTCCTGTATACAGATACATGCTTCGGGAAAGAAAAGGGAGGCACTGAGAATGAATACGGCCTCCCATTCTTCAATGACAATGAAAACTGCCAATTAATATTTATCATCACTTCTTATTGCGTCACATGATGATGATGATGAATTCATGAGATGAAAAGGTAAGCGATAAAACTCATTTGGTCGATTTGTTTGGAACACCTCTGTGCAGAAATAGCAGGGAATTCGTCTGTGGTCCCTTGTTTAGCTGGATCGTCATTAGTTATAATTAATTAATATGAAAACGTTTATTCCCCAAAATATGTAGTTCTTTATTTATTTAGCTAAAATAATTGAGAATAGATAAACACAAAGAGAGACAGTCATTCCTGTCACTGGGTATTATATTAAGAGCTACATGCTCACACGTGTGTGCGCTCTCATCTCATACAAATTCTGATTGCCTTTTTCTTGGTTATATGATTCCTGAGTTCCACTTCCCATCTTCTGCCCACGTTTCCCTGGCATCAAATTTGTTATCTTGAACCCTTGACTTCATGTTTTCTTTCCTTCTAAAAACCACATAATTAATATATAACATTCTGTCCATCTGTCATCTCTGTTTTTTACATTTGTCATCTTTTCTGTCCATCTATTATCTCTTCTCTGTTCAGTTGACATCTGTTCTGTCTGTCTGTCGTTTCTTCTGTTCATCTGTCATCTTTTCTGTCATCTTTCTAACACATCTCATTTTGCTTCATTACTTGTATCATTTTCTAACTTCACCCACACATGTTTCTTATCACACCGATATTAAAACTTTATAACATAGTATTTATTTGCGTCCCAGAAGTATATTAAATATCTAATTCATAAGATCTTTATGTTTTTGTGTGAGATGAACAGAAAGTAGCTCTATTTTCAAAGAAGAATAGATTCATGTTTCTCTATATGGCGTGATAATTACTCATCAGACAGTCAGCCGTTTTTTTTTAAATTCATATGGGCCTAATATTGACTTAGCTGGAACCATTAAACATTCATAGTAGTTTGAAACAAAGCCATTTTATTTGGCATTCCCAAGTAATATTGATGTTAAAATATTTTGTTAACCAACATGTTTATTCACTCAGGCAAAAAAGAAAAAAGGTGACTTAATTTTAATATTGACAGACATAAAACTACAAATGAACCCATGTTTGATATATATGTTTTTTTGCTTTTAATGGTTGAAAATACTTCTTCCTCCATCATCATCATCATCATCATCATCATCAGCAGCAGCAGCAGCAGCAGCATCGGTTTAACGTCTGTTTTACATGCTGGCATGTGTTGGACGGCTTTTAGAAATTTACTTCCAAACTAATCTATCTCTCAAGTCCATTTTTATCACTTCCTCCGATGGTTTCCTTGGTCTTCCTCCTGTGAACTGAACCTGCTACCTTAACTGTTCTTCACCTATTGATCCAAGAACTCTCATCGATTCTTTCAACCCTAACCCTAACCATTGCAGTCTCCTATTCTGCACACATTTCTCTATACTGTCCAGATTTACTCTTTCGTCTGAGATCATCAGAACTAAGTCTGTCTTTAAGACTCGCATTACACATCTATTGTATCATTCTCGTATCATTTCTCTACATGCAACGCATGTCCTCAACCCTCATTAGTCAGATCTTACTTCCATACATCAATTCCATCTCATTAACCCTTATCCTCGAGTAGCTTTCAGCCTTGATAAGTGGTGACCCATCAGTAAAAAAAAAAATCTCTTGAATAAATAAAGAAGGGGGAAATCCTATGTATCAAACATGATCAATAAAGTATTTAGAAATTTGTGGCCATTGTTATTTTATGTGCTCTACTTTTTCATTTTTGCCATGAAAATGGCCGTCGACGTGATTTACCAAAAAAAGCAGAAATCAAAAATAATAATGAAATAATCTTAGTTTCAATAATAAATAAATAGGTTTTCTAACTTGACCTTTTTTTTCTTCCTTTTTGTCTCCTCCTGTTGAAAAGAAACCCCTTCCCCAAATGTGAATCCTGATCTAATAAAAGCCATGCAGAAACATTATATTTATCTGCTCTCCTGCAAAATTGATTAACTTATGTATTGAACCCTCAATGTAAGAGAATCTAATCACGCAGTAAACTGCTTCATTTCTCACTCTCCTACCCAGCGTCACAACTCTATTCCGCACAGAACTTTGACTGAAGAGCAAGCGGAAGAAAAACGAAATGCATCTATCGTATCTGGCATGATAATTACTCATAGAACAATCAACTGTTCATTTCTAAACTCACTGGAGTCCCTATTTACTTGCCTCCCTACGAGCACAAAATTAGACACAAGGTCGGTTTTTTATGTGGAGGATATGGATCTCCTCCCAAAAGAGGCACTCTGGATAGGAGAAAAATAATAAGTGCCCCAGTCAAGAAGGATTTCTCCTCCTCTGACTAAGAACAGAACAGATACTACACTGAATGGTTCATTTGCTATAAAGTAAAAATGTACAATGTAACAAATTAGTCACAAGGCCATGAAAAGTGTGGTGAAAAAGGGGAAGGTCGTTGGTCATCCTTGGTCTAATATAGCAAAATTGACTATCCTACTCTTCACTAGAATCACTGCAATCACCACAATACCACATTTACTCTAGAGGCAGCCTACTAAAAATATCCCCAAAGTGTTTTAAATTTTAACACTTTGATCCTAGACTGAAGGTCACGAACTGGTACCTGAATGAATGCCTTATTTGTCTCCATATGAACTCATAGTTAGACACAAGGTCACTTCTTTTGTTTGTGGAAAATTCAGTTTCCCCAAAACGGAGGCACTATGGATTGGGACAAAAATATAAATTTCTTTAGTATAGAAGGATGTCTGCCTTACTGACGATAATAGAAAAGATAAACATCAGAACAGATGCTACACTTTGCTCTGAGCCAAACGGACTAGCCAAAAGACCTCATCTTAATGAGTCAAATTTTGAGTTTGCAGTAAACAGTCAACATTCCGACTGGCTTACAGAGATGAACCTGTTTGATACATAGCACCCCCCTCTTTATGTATTCAAGAGATGTCTTTATACTGATGGGTCACTACTTATCAAGGCCAAAAATCTACTCGGGGATAAGAGTTAATGAGATAGAATGATAGCTAGTAGAAAGGTGACCAACCTCATGAAAGGATTGAGGATAATTAAGGGCATGAACTAAGTTTTGTACGGACGGTATATGACAGGAATCTGTTGACATTGGATTTGAAGACGACTATGTTGTAATCTACAGGGAAGCAGTCCGACGACAATGTTTTCCACAGAGATGAAGCTCTTGCAAAGAAACTCTGTTCATGGAAATTTCACCTGACACTAGGCACACGAAGATAGAAAATAAAGTTTCTTTTCATTGTTGTTGCAAATCGAGTTCTTGCTGTGAATGTTTTACAAAGGGGAACCAAAGATTGGAGCTCAGTCGATCGCCTTCTATCAAAGTAACGATAGAGTAGAGAGAG
>OY744530.1:51138699-51153699 GCA_963556195.1 Sepiola atlantica | reverse complement strand
TGAAGTAATGCGTCATTGTATTCTTAGTATCCCACGTACTGAGGATTGACTGATGTTTTTTTGTACCATTAGATTGCAGGAAAGATTGCGAATTTTGTTAACGATTCTATTGGTGGCACTTTTTGAGAAGGGACAAACACTGTATAGGTAGCAAACCATACCATCTTTTGCTTTTCCTTCTCATATCACTTTCCTTCTTTTCACCAGAATTGGTTGAATTATTTTTTTGTTTCATATATGCACTAGCAGGAAGAGCCAACGTTGCTCGAGATGTTACGTGGATCACTACTATGTATTCTTTTCACTAGGCTCATAACACCATATTACTTTCTTTGTTTTTACTGCTCTCTCCCTCCCGTTTCGCCCCCTAATATAGTCAGAAGAAGCTGAAATGTTGGAAAATTCTCTGAATTAGTGTCTTATACATACGGTTTAAATTTCATTAAAATCGGATATATATATTTGAAGTTTTAAAGGGGTTCTGTGCCAATGGGTCAGTTATAGGTAGGGGCATGTAGATATCCGGCATATCCATTGTAACGTAGAGACAGGGGACCACTTTGATTGTCTCCCCCGGAGAATTTTATATGTATGATACGAATTTTATCAAAATAAGATATATATGAAGGAGATTCTCTTATGTTAGAAGGGCACTCAGAGATTCGGGACCACTTACATTGTTTCCCCCTGAAAATTTTATACATATCATTTAAATTTCATGAAAATAGGATATATTTGAACTTTTAGGATGTTATCCCCTCATAACCCTGTTAGAGATTCAGGAATACTTCCATTGTCTTCCCTGATAAATTTTACATGAGAATACACTTTTAGATTTTATGTAGATTCTCTGACCTTTCTTTCTATAGGAAACACACAAACATCACAAAAACACACAGACTTTGGGTTTTATATATATAGAAGATAAACAGATTCTCTTCAGTTACTTAGTCTTCATAAATTTTGTAGATAAACCGTTCCTTATGTTGATTGACAAATGATAAAATGGGTTTAAGATTTATCTCACATTTCACTGTAATTCGTTTTGTTTACAAGTGAAAAGCTATGAAATTTCAATGTCAAAAACATTTTTTAAAAATAAGAAAAAAGCGAATTTTGATAAAGTGTCACACTTTGCTGAAGTCAGGGGAGATAATTATCTGTGCAGATAAACAGATTGCGGTTTAAAAAAAAAAAAGAGAAAAAACAAGAAAGAAAGTGACCATGTCTGTGCCATGGCTTTTTTGCAGCCGGATACAATTTACTTGTGAGTTATGGGTGACACCTTGATTTTACAACCAGATTAGAGAAGAAAAAAGAAACATTCTAGGCAATACTAAGCAACTAATCAGCCAATCAAAATCCTCTGACATTTTTTTTTTACTCTGCCTTCATAAAACCTTCGTTTTCCCATCTGTTTTTGTCAAGCTAATTACTGTCAGAGAAAATTTTAGATTTCAAAACATTGTTTTTCTTTCTATTTTAAGCACTTTTGGTGTCTGCGGCTTTTTTGTGCACTTTTCTTTTGTGTTACATTTGTTCTATGCTGTGTTTTCTATACATTTGTTCACTTTTGTTTCCTGTGCCTTTTTGGGAACCATTTTTCCTGTGCTTTCTCTGTGTGTATATTTTTGTTTCGTGTAGCTTTTGTGTGTGTATGTTTATTTGCTGTGCTGTTTTTATTTTTGTTTCCTGTAACTCTTGGATGTGTCATTTTCTTTCCTGTGCCTTTTTTATTTATGTTTCATATCATTATTTATGTTTTGTGTGCATATTTTTGTTTCTTGAGCCTTTTTTATTTTTTGTTTGCGTCAACATTTTTGCGTGTATTTTTATTTCCATGTGTCATTTTCATTTTTGTTTCCTGTAACATTTGTATGCGTATTTTTATTTCCTCTGCATTTTTATTTGTGGTTTCTGTTAAATTTTTTGTATATATTTTTATGTACTGTTTTTTTTTTCATTTATAACTCCTGTAACTTTGTGTGTATCTTTTTGTTCTTTGTGCATTTTTTATTTTTGTTTCCTCTAACATTTGTATGTGCATTTGTATGTGCCATTTACATTTTTGCTTCGTGTATCTTTCGTGAGTGTATTTTTTATTTTTATGCCTTTTTAAATTTTTTTTCCTGTGGCTATTGTGTGTGCATTTTTATTTCCTGTGCTTTTTTCACTATTGTTTCCTGTATCTTTTGTATATGTATTTTATGTTTCCAGTACTTTTTTTTATATCTGTTTCCTGTAGCTTTTATGTGTGCATTTTTTTCCGGTGCCTTTTTATTTTGTTTTCCTGTAACTTTTGTGTGTGTGTTTTTAATTTCCTGTGCCTTATTTTTGTTTTCCGTAGTTTTTTTTAGTTTTGTTTCCTGTAGTTTTTCTGTGTCAATTTTTACTTCCTGTGCCTCTTTATTTTTGTTTATTGTAACTTTTGTGTCTGTATTTTTATATTCTGTGCTTTTTTATCTTTGTTTCCTGTAGCTTTTGTGTGTGTATATACTGTTTCCTGTACCTTTTTATATTTTTCCCATGCCTGTGTGTGTCTGATCTATCTCGTAAAATATGTTCTATACATAATCGGTAACTTTGTTGTCTGCTTTGGCTTCGTGTGCCTTCATGTGTGTGTGTTTGTGCACTTTTTTCTTATACTTTTCCGTATGATATTTTTGTCTAAGCTTTGTTTTTTGTGCTTTTTGAACCATTTCCTTTTCTGTGATTTTTTTGTCCCATTTTCTTTTCTGTTCGTTCGTTGTGACATTTCCTATGTTTCATTTTATGTGCCTTTTTGACCATCTGAATTTTTTCATTTCTTGCGCTATTTTTATTGTGGACGTCTGTCTCTTGTGCTTTATTTGTGTCCTTCTTTCAACTACTTTATTGTCTCATTTGGATGAGTTTTTGTGATTTCAAATCCTAACCGTTCTTATATGATTATCTCCTTTTTACTAATACAACTTCTTACAAAAGCAGATCATCATTGCAGTCAAGAGGACAATCTTTTGTTACATTGTAGTGGGTACGTTAGCTAGTATTCATCTTGTGATTTTAATACATGGGTCTATTATCGACACATACACATGTCGTCGGGTCAGTGAGTGCCTTCGAATGTCATCCCGACCCTGGGTGTGTTGGGAGTGGATGTGACGTCAGCGGAAGGGGAGAGAACAGACACAGCGACCAGTCGCATGAGAGCATCGAGAGGCGACACACGTGTAAATGGCTGTTATTCGAACATATCAACAACAACAACACATCCATAGTCGAGAATGCGCCGCACGTTTAAAATAATGGTCTTCCTTTAAATCTATAGTTCTCAATTCTTTGTGGTTGTGAAATAATTAATTGCAGGTGTCCTCAGTCATTGGGAGGAAAAACACGACACTGTCATGATGGTGAGAAGCACACGCTAACAAGGTACGTTTATGAACATGTATATTTAAATTGATTGTGAACTGTAATGCATTGGGCCTCCCCTAGGAGGTGAGGTATGCTACACTTTTTCCAAACACATGAATGATGAAATCATTTGTCATAAACTTTCAAAAACAGAATCATCAGTTTCTTTAATTTCAGAATCTTCCATGTTATATTGCTTATACTGCATCATTGTCTTTTCTAAACTCAAAAAGCTTTTAATATTGTTGTACAATGAAGGCGGCAAGTCCTTTCTTTTCTCCCGTCCCCATCTACGATAAGGATTCTGTCATAACTCACATTATAATTGAAGAGAAAGTCTATCCTTCCCCCGACCACTGTGAGCGATTGAGTTGTACAAAATGGCATCAGAACCAAAAGAGGGGTGAGGTCGCTTCTGCTTTCTCTATCTTTCTCTCTCTCTTTTCTGCTGATCTTGCCCATGGTGGATGTGTCTCGATGGGCAGTGCAATGATGATAATGGTGATGATGACGATGATCATCATCTGTCGAGTCAAATCACAGAGCCAACTTGCACCTGGCTAGCCTTTAAACATGCAATAATACTTCATATAAACTTCCATCTTTGGAAAGTAGGGGTTATTAATTAAATGAGTTGAATTATTTTTAACAATATCAGTTATCAGTTCAAAAGAGCATAAATTCATTTAAATATGAATTATTATTATTTTGGTATTTGAGAACAGCATTGTATTTATTGGAGCTACAGATGTAATCATTTGGATATTACTTATCGAATTACATGAGGACATAAATTCACAAGTCTCTAATATTAATATAGATTTATCTAGGCTATTTTAGTATGGCAAATTCAAATATAATTTATTTTACTGCCTGTACTCATGTTATATATTGGGTGGACTTCAGTTTGACCCAAAGACATAGCCAGAGAAAGTAAGAATTAGAAGGTTTAATGGACCTGATTTGACGTGTGTAGGAACAGAAAAACCGAAGTAGGAAACACATGCATCACATGACGTCATTGATGAAGTTGAGACACGTTTTAGAGTCTGTTCTTGTTTTAGAAGTTAGTAGAGAAGATGTATGTTAAAGATGTTACAAAAGATAATAAGTTGTCTCTGTTCCTTTTTCTTTCTCCTCTCTCTCTCTCTCTCTCTCTGATCCGGTGATGCAACAAAGAATGAAGACCAACATATCAGCATCATAATCGTCTGTGTTAATTAATTGTGAGTAACAACGATGCAGCCAAACTCCATAAAGAATTAAACATTTTTTTTTTACTATTGCGGTCACTACCTATCAAGTTCAAGAACCACTTGAGGATAAAGGTTAATGTGACAGGTATGAATACCATTTATTCAGTAAATCGTCTTCCATGGAAATAACGATAGAGTAGAGAGAGACTAACAACGTCTCTTTCACAATTAAGCTTCATCTAGCAAAATTTCAATTCAACGGTAAAACAAAAACATAAGTGTCAGCGATTTTTATTTATTATTATATTGAAGCTGATTTAATCAATTTCGTTTCCGTAAGGCTTTTTTCTCATATATTTTAATCACACAAAATACATGTTAAAAGATTTCTTAGTTTTGGGATTGGGTTATGTTTGAAAAGTTTTCTATTTTAATTGTTCTAATCAACCATAATTTGCAATTAACTCACAAAGTGACCCATCTCTTACTAAGTTTCTATCTATTACTCTCATCCTCTGTCACTGTATGTGGTTTGACCCTCCCCCTTTTCTTATTTCATACGGTATATATCACTCTCGCTTTTATAACTCTCTCTTTATAAACAGCCAAAGATAATAAAGAAAAAAAAGAATAAAAAGATTAGAATAGTCTGTTATAAACAATGAGATTATCACCACAAGTAATAATATTATTTAACCCATAGCTGGGGAGTGAGAGAGATCGGGAGGATATTGCTATAAAAAGATAGAGACAGAGATATGACGGGCAGAAAGAAATTAATTTGGGATTTGGTCTTTTTATGTTTTTATATTAAACTGGCTTTACAAACTCACTGTTTCCTAATTCAAACAATTGAACACGACCCACCGAGTCAGGGTTTTTTCCAGTTTTTTTATAAATAAGGTAATACATTTAATATTGATAAAAGTTAACAAATACTGCGAGCATGAAAATAAAAATTATTTTTTCTTAATTCTTTTCCTAAGGATAAAACAAAAATGAGAAACAAATTCTTCTTTTATGCTTTGCTAAATTTTTATTTATTTATTTTAATATTCAAATCTTAAGTGTCATAAGAAAATCGTTATCCATTGATTTATACAGCATTTTTTTGTTGTCTCCATTTTTGCCCTCAGGGTTAATTTTTGTTTTAGATTACTAAACTAATATAAAAAAATCGTAGAACTAATTACCAATTCTCTTGTTTGATTACTAATTGTTTTGCTCAGTAAAACTGAAAACAAACGCCGCAAGCAATTGTCTTCGAAATTTCAGATAGCAATAAAAGAACTTTGCCAATATTTGCATTCTATAAAGTAACCCATTTAGACATCAAATACATTACTTTTTATGGAATATGGAAAAAGAAAAAAATGGCTGCTTCATAATAAGGAACTGGTCTATCCATTAACGTTGATTAGTCTGTCGCTATTTACTTGCCTTCCCACGAGGTCAGTGTTAGACAAGGTCAGTCTTTAATGTGAAGAAAATCCAGCCCTCCAAAAGGGGAACTCTGGATTGCAACAGAAATAAAAATAGCCTCAATCAAGGATTTGTCCTTCACTAACCGAGAGCAAAAAAATGAAATGTTGTATCGGAACAGATATTACACTTTGCTCAAAGCTAAAAAAAGTATTTCTGTCAGTCTCTTTCTATGTCGCAAAAATATTTCAGTTTTCATACACCATTTCCATAAAATTTTAAAAATAAAGACTTAAACCATTAACAATTTTAAACAAAAACAATAAAAACTGAAACCATTAACCATTTTTAACAAAATCAATAAAAAAACTGTAACAATTAACCATTTATAACAAAAACCTTAAAACATTAAACCATTAACCATTTTTAACAAAATCAATAAAAAAACTGAAACCATAACCCACTTTTTAACAAAAACAATAAAAACTGAAACCGTTAACCTTTTTTAACAAATACAATAAAAACTGAAACCGTTAACCATTTAGAAAAAAACAATAAAAAACTGAAACCATTAACCTTTTTTAACAAAAACAATAACACTGAAACCGTTAATTATTTTTAACAAAAACAATATAAAATTGAAACCATTAAACCTTTTTTAATAAAATCAATAAAAAAACTGAAACCATAACCCATTTTTTAACAAAAACAATAAAAACTGAAACCATAAAAAAAAACAAAAAAACTGAAACCATTAATCATTTATAACAAAAACAATAAAAACTGAAACCATTTATTATTTTTAACCAAAACCAATATAAAACTGAAGCCATTAAACATTTTAAACAAAAACAATAAAAACTGAAACCATTAACCTTTTTTAACAAAAACAATAACACTGAAACCGTTAATTATTTTTAACAAAAACAATATAAAATTGAAACTATTAAACCTTTTTTAATAAAATCAATAAAAAAACTGAAATCATAACCCATTTTTTAACAAAAACACTAAAAACAAAAAAAAAACTGAAACCATTAATCATTTATAACAAAAACAATAAAAACTGAAACCATTTATTATTTTTAACCAAAACCAATATAAAACTGAAGCCATTAAACATTTTAAACAAAAACAAAAAAAACTGAAACCATTAACCTTTTTTAACAAAAACAATAACACTGAAACCGTTAATTATTTTTAACAAAAACAACATAAAATTCAAACTATTAAACATTTTTTAATAAAAATCAATAAAAAACTGAAACCATAACCCATTTTTAACAAAAACAATAAAAACTGAAACCATTAACAATTTTTTAATAAAAACAATAAAACTGAAATCATTAACCATTTTAAACAAAAACAATAAAAAATGAAACCATTAACAATTTTTAACAAAAGCAATAAAAATCATACCTATTTTTTCAAACAATGAAAAGAACTTGAACAGTACAAGGTGGACCTTCGTAGTTTATTTTAGACAGCCTCTTCCTCCCTATTTTGTCTTTTAATTCTCACATTCAATGTAAGATGTTTCTGACAAGGAGAAAAGAATTACTGTTTTACTGGGTCAGCTGTTGTTTTGAGTTGGTGGTATTTCAATTATCTGTCAGTATTCATCATGGTTCAACTGTCAATCTGTCCATCTCATGAACCCTTATTGTCAAGAGTTTTTTGAACTTGGTAAGTGATGATACACTAGTAAAAAATAACAGCCTATTAACTATTAATATTTTAAGAAAGCGATATAGTTTACTAGTAGCATAAGTTGTAATATAGACATTATTATATATTTGAAAGCCTTAACAATGCACGTTTTAAAATAAAATAACAGATGTTAATAGTTATTAGTATATTTTCCAATAAGCCGAGAAAAATCTCTTTATCGAGAAGAATTGTGAACAGTTTTCTTGTTTTTCTTTCTTCTTTTTTTGCCTTCAGCATCTATTTTTATTCAAGTTCAGGTCAGAAATACAAAAGGAAAAGAAAAAATACTCCACCCAGAATTCACTTTGATCAGAAGATTTTTCTCAAAATATTGGAAAATATACTTAGAGTGACTAGAAAAACATGTCATTCATGGAATTGTTAATACAATTCACAATCTTTTCTGCAATTCAACCATATTTGGTCAAATTTTACTTCATTCTATGCCTGACTTGTCCACTACGTTTTCGTCCTGAATCTCCAACAGTCTTTCTTTTATCGCCATTCAATTATAAGCACACCTAGATATGATGTGTAAGGTTGTCAATACCTCTGACACACTCCTTTCTTAGCACTGGATTCGAATTTGGCACACACAGGTCGTCAGTATGCATGGTTAGCCACTTCACTATGCCACCTCCCAAGAAAAGAATAAAAGATAACTATACAATGATTAGCACACCTGGATACAATGAGCAAAATTGTCAATAACTCTAATACACTTCTCATTTGACACTGCCTGATTTTGATTGTGATAGCTCTTTTCATTTCATGTGAATTGTTTTGATAGACATTATCTTTGAGATAATCCCACAGATAAAAGTCTGAGGGGTTTAAAGAACCGTGAGTGTAAAGCCCATTCAGGATCATATCTACTACTGATGAGACGATCACCAAAGTGTCTCCTCATATCATTGAACAGCAATGAAACCAAAATTGTTGGATATTCATGACTGAAACGTGGTGAACAATTACAATGTAAGATTAGAAAAATATTTACTTTATAATTAATTAATCAACAAATTTAAATGTTCAGGGATAAGTGTTGGTGTTTTTAGCCCCTTGGACACACACTCACTTGTAGAGGAAACATCACTTGTGAGGCAATACTGAGGATAGTTGGGCTGAGGACATTTTTAAAGACATTTTTACTGCCCATAAACAGTCTTGTGGCATTACTTCACCCCATATCAAGATTGACATTGTGTCACATCCAGCCCTCGTATGAAAGTAAGTAAAAACAAATTTAGCAGTGTAGTTAGAATGAATATTTTCGATTTTGGAAGAAAAGACTATGCTAGGAGCAAAATGTAGTATCTGTTCTGATACAACACTTCATCTTTTCTGTCCCCGATCAGTGAAGGAGTGATCCTTCTAGACTAAGGTATTTTTTAAATTTTTGTCCAAATCAAGAGTGCCCCTTTAGAGGGAACTAAATTTTCCCCACATTGCGTGTAACTGTACCCTCATGGGGAAGCAGGTAAATAGGGATCATACTGTAAAAAAATCATTTTTTATTCTGTGGTAAAAAGTAATATAAGAAACTGAATCTTCATTTTTATATTACAGAACAATGTTCAAAATTTGTTTTTATTTAAAAATGGTCTCTACTGAACAAGGCCAAAAGTCACACAAGGAGAAAGGTTAATGAGATTGTAAGCTGGATTATAGAAAACGCTTGGTGGAATGGGGAGAATTTGATTACTTAAAAAGATGGCTCGACAAGTATTTGTTTACATTGGACTTGAAAACGACTATGTTACTATGTTGTAATCAGTAGGAAAGCAGTCCCGAGGTATTGTGTTCCACAGATAGGAAGTTCTTGGAAAGAAACTCTGTATTATAAATTCCGTTTTGTTTTAGGTACACAGACGAAGAAAGGAAATTATTTGCTGTGATGGTTGTGAATGTTTTACAGAAGGGAACCAGACACTGGAGTTAAGTCAACCATCTACTATGAAAATAACGATAGAGTAGAGAAAGACTAGCAAAATCTCTTCTGTGAGAAAAGGACTGTAGGGAAGAGAAGAGATCATTCCACACTAAATTGCAAAGTCGATTTTTTTACTCTGTCAGAGCAAGAAAGAGTGCTCTAAGCGGCAGCTCCCCAGATGTGGAAGCAGTACTCCATCTTAGGACGTATCTGAATCTTATAAAGATATACAGGACTGCATCAGGAGGCAGGTACTTTATGGAGTGGTAATATCCAACGATCTAAGCAACAAGATCAGCCAAGTAGTATTACTTGATGTAGATATCACTAAAATTAATGCTGCTCTGAGCATACATTTTTCAAAGAGTAATAACTTGCTTGCTCACTCATAAAATTCGCCACAAGAAGACATTACTACAAACGGCCAATTCTCAAGGGGAGTTAACTCAATGTAGCATACATGTTTAATTGGGATTAAATCTGACAAGGAGACTGGTCAAAGGATAACCTATAAGAAAGTTAAGGGAACATTCAGGGCCAGTTTTCAATCATTATAAATGATATGCTCGGCAGTAGCGTTTTTAGTTATTGGAAAGAGTGTGCGGAGGGAACTACTTGTGTGCCCCCCCCCCCCCGGGAAGGAAGGAGAAGGTGTAGACTCGGGGTGGTACTCGAAACGCATGTGACAAGATTTTTCATTTTTATCCTTCCCGTGTGGAAATATGCAGGTTGAATAAATGAAATTTTAAATATAACAGTTTATTTTTCTAAATAAAATATGATTAGCAATAATATGCCCCTCCGGTCGCATTTTTTTGCTAGTAATTCTGATGTAAGGGTACTTGTTCAGATTAGGACCCAAGCTAAAATGAACTTGGGGTCGGTAGTTTCCGGATGTTTATGTAGATGCCGGAAAATGCCGAAGCGCTTATCCAATCAGAATGCAAGAAAATAAGTAGAAGAAAAGTGAACATTTTAATTGATCAAATTGCGAAATTCACTAATTGAAAATAAAAATTGATCAAAGCAATAACGAATTTTAACAAACCCTAACCTTAATTATAACATAGTTTTAACACTGGTTCAGTGAAAAAAAACAACTTTTTCATGCAGAAAAAACATTTTATAACCCTAACACCGTTTTAACACTTGTTTAGTGATATTTTTCTTTAACAAAAGATTTTACATGTAAAAACACAACATTTTTCCAGTTGTACATCCAGCCTCGTTTTGAATTTTTTAGACGCAGGCAACCGACCTTTCATTTGGCCGTCTATGTAAACATCCGGAAACTACCGACAAGTACCGATATAAGTGTTGAGTTTGCTAATGAACAGCCGATTGTGACTATTTCTTGTTGACGTACTCTAGCCTGCCAAAGAATTGGATAATGCCTGGGAGAATGGTCTCATGATAACAGAACAGATACTACACTACCTCCACCTTTGAATTGAGCATTGGAAGATAGTACAATATCACATGAATAGAAGTAATATAGTAGTTTCGCCGGATACCAAATCTTTATTAATAATAGTAATACATTAAGTAGATAACACAAAAATCATCGCACAAAATATTAATACACTTAAACTCCACATACTCGAAGCCCTATACATTAAAACAGAAAAAACAGCTATTAACAAGATTAACTATACTATTAGTACTAATATACTCAAATGCCTATAAATATAAATTTACATAAAACATAGTCCTTTATTTTCCCGCCGAAATAGAATATATATTCACTCCTTGGTCTATGCCTGGTTAACATTGCTCCACTGACGATGGACCTGGAAGGGTCCGAAAGCGCTTTGGGAAGCTATGGCAATTTTATCAGCCAGTTTCCGTCTGAAACTAAGAACCTAATCAGAAAAACGGAAAGAATCTTAGAAAATATAACCAGACACAAGATGTCCGTTATTTTTAATGATACTTGTATATATATATATATATATATATATATATATATAATTCGGTTGATCATAAAATTTATAATTAATGTTTAAATAAATAAAATGCATCTATTAAAAATTAGATTTAATGAATCCCAAGATATATTAAATACTACAGCTAAAAATAAGCTCAATGGTTTATAGGTTATGTTAAACAAAGCTTTCATATTATAATTCGAGAAACTATCAAATTTATGACATAATTAATTAAACTTTTAAATATTATAATCAAGCTCCGAAAATCAACATTTAACAATGTTTATCCATATGTACACGTGTTTGAAAAAATCATTTTATTATCTCTATTATGTCAAAGCTTGAAAAACTTTCATGATTTTTCTTATTTGATAAATGTTCACTAATATATTTTTACTTCAATAAGAATTTTTTATTTTATATTCATGTTTCTTTATTTAAGACAATGGAGCTATTTTAGATCTATGTAGAGAGATATGTTAAACTCATAAACACTATAACTATGTTAAAAAGACAATCTGTTTGCGTTTGTTTAATGGCCAAGTGGTTAGAGTGTCCGCCTTCAATTAAAATATTTTGCCATCATTTGGGGTTGTTTTGCTATGACGTTCCAGTTACTTGCTAGCTGATATCGATCATCATAATGTTGGATAATGGCTCTGTGACGCATGCTGAGTGGACGTATGTGTGGAGGATCGTTTGGTTTGGATTGCACGATTTAGTGCGGCTAACCCGTACAACCGAGTGCAAAATAGGGCTGTTTTCACAGTCGGAGTTCACAAGCGTTGACAGGGCCACCACGTTGACGAGACCTCAGGTCAAGGGTCAAGGTGCACCTGTGCATAGGGGTTCTGTAACGTCACGGGCTTTGGTATGGGAAACTGAGTTTTGCCAGTCTGTTTTTCGGAAGCAAGCTGAACAGACGTATTTCTCTATGTAGTCCGAAATGAAAAGAGGAATTTATTTCCCTAAGAGAATACAGGCATGAGATTATTTCTTACCTCATCCTCGAATGGCTAAGGACTTAAGCTAGGAATAAACTACGATAAAGTAGTAATTTGATCTCCCTCAACGTTAGTGAAATATCTCCAAGAGCGACAGCAAACTGAGGCCTGAATAAAACTAATCAATATTTAAAAGATTGTTTGCCTCCTGAATTGTGTTGTGAAGGTTTTTGTTGCAGACACAGCGGACGGCGACGTTCACGACAGTACAGAAACGAAGAAAGAACTCAACCAC
Organism: Sepiola atlantica; assembly: GCA_963556195.1. Lineage (NCBI taxonomy): Eukaryota > Metazoa > Mollusca > Cephalopoda > Sepiida > Sepiolidae > Sepiola > Sepiola atlantica. The sequence goes on along the minus strand of OY744530.1, from coordinate 51,140,878 downwards.
TAGACGACATCGAGACGAAACCCCTACACGCGACGAGGAAGAGAAGGTACGAGAAATTAAAGACTATGCAACACTAATAAATCTAAATAATTCGCCTTTAGTTCAGTTTTATGCCACCTTTCAGAGTTCAAATCGCACTCTAGACAATTGTTGTGTTTTAGGGTATAGCGTTCCAGTTAGTACCTAGCCGATATCGATCATCATAAACCTGAATAATATTTTTTTAAATTATTTTATTGCGATTTAATGTAAATAAAACCTTTTTTTATTTAAATTTTTGAATTGACGTACAGAAGAGAAATGTTTGAGAAACACGACATTGAGAAATACTTCAGTTAGTATATATATATATATATATATATATATATATATATATATATATATATATATATATATATATATATATAAATAATTAAAATGGGCTTATCCTAACACGTTACTGCAGTTTCACGGTAGACCCGATCATCAGAAGCACATCATATGTCCTTATACACTTAAGTGTAAATCAGAATTTTTGCATTTAAGTGTATACGGACGTATAATATGCTTTTGATGATATATATATATTCATGTATATATATATATATATATATATATATATATATATATATATACATATATTCATGTATATATATATATATATTTATATACATATGTTCATGTATATATATATATACATATATTCATGTATATATATATACATATATTCATGTATATATATATATACATATATTCATGTATATATATATATATATATATATATATTCATGTATATATATATATATATATATTCATGTATATATATATATATTCATGTATATATATATGAGGAAAAAAGAAACAATATTTCGGACAAAATGTAAAAATAAAAATGGAATAAAGGATAAGCAATTCAACAACTAACAAAAATAAACTCAAAAACTCATGTTGTATAGTTCTACCGAAATATTTCGGTCGTTTAAATTACGGCCATTATCAATCGGTTGGTGAACTTTAATTAAAAACGGAAAAGTTTTCAAATTTATACAAAGAATGCGATTGGAAGAAATAATCACATGCAACTAACAACAGAAAGGGAGAAGGAAAGCGAGAAATGTTAAAAAAAGAGAAAGAAGACGAAGAAGAAGAAGAAGAAGAAAATTCAACGATTGAATGCCGCCTTCTGATTGAAAACGTCAAATTTATGACAGAATTAGTAATAATTTGAAACTACTGACGGAGGAATTAAAACAAGGGAGGAGGAGGAGGAGGAGGAAGAAGAAGAACAAGGGTTCAAAGTTAACCATTGTCATTTTGATTTAAATTAATTTTATATAGAATCGATCTAGCAGAAGGAGTAGCAATGTTATAAAAACCTTGTCGTTGAACAATCGTGTTCTTATGACATAGGATTAAACAAGCTTCTGTTAGACGTCGAAGTTTAGTATCATGAATATGTTTAATAGAATATCGCTAAATCATTGGCAAAAATTCTATCACCACTACTAGGTCATATCAGTAACGCACACATAACGAATTCAGGTCATCTCCTAAAAAAATTACAAACTATTACTTTACATAACCACACTATCCTTATACACAAATATACCCGTAAAAAATGCATTAACATACTCTCCAAACACTTAAACAAAATAAATTTCTCTTGTTATCTCCCAATTAAAAGTATCATAGATATCATTAGGAACATAACTTCTCTTACTTTCTTTAAATACAACAATAACTATTATAGACAGAAATTCGGCTTACCTATGGGAAACCCCCTTAGTCCCCTATTAGCTTGCCTGTTTTTAGAATTCCTCGAAATCGGTCCTTTTTCTTACCGTATCCCTAAAACTGCTACCTTTTTTAGATATATTGACGATATTTTAATTTTTTCTACCTGTTAGTCATAAAATAGAAACATTAGCACAAGCACTCAACAAAGTTGAACCTTCCATTAAGTTTACTTTCGAAAGTGAACAAAACAATTCTTTAGCTTTCCTTGACATTCTCATCCTCAAAAACTACAACAGCCTTTCATTTCAAGTCCATCGCAAACTAACCAACAAAAATGATTACTTACATTATTATTCACATCACAATAACTATATAAAAACAGTATAATAATTGGTTTTTACTTCAGAGCTTTGCATATTTGCAGCCCTGAACATCTCTCTCAGGAATACAATAAAATAGAATC
>OY744530.1:51116199-51133699 GCA_963556195.1 Sepiola atlantica | reverse complement strand
TATTAAATAATTATATATGTATTATATATATATATATATATATATATATATATATATATATATATATATATATATAATCGTGATTCCCCCTCGTAATCGACGATTACCTTGAAAAGTGTCGATCGAAAGACGTCTCGGTAATTTTATTTATTTTGTTACCGCTTTTTTTTCTCAATACTCGTTTATAAAATTTTTTAAAAACATCCTCATAGAGAAAGAAAAATGTTACGAAGTGATTCATCTTTGTTTTCCTTCTCGTGGTTCTTTGTTCCTTTCTTATAATATAAATCATTAAAAAAATCCTCACTATAGATAATAATAGTAGTGCGTCTAACATTATTTCACTGTTTATTAAAACTTTGTACCCACAAAAATCTATTCATATATATATATATATATATATATATATATATATATTGTACCTAGTGAGTCTTGCGATTTATTGCTTTGCTTTGATTTTTGTAAACTATGTCGTATTTTCCTTAAAATATTACTTTTCTTTCCAATCAAAGAGAAAAAAAAACTCTGTATGAACGAATATAGTTACATCGTTTCTTTTTAGATTTAACTAGTTTCTGGAAGGAGCTGAATCGAATTGCATTTTATTCTTCTTAAAAACATGAGACAACGGTTCACAAGAAAAACTGATAAAGTAAAATTAAATATTGATTTTGATGAAAGAAAGATATCAATGACAAAAAAAACGATAAAATGACTGACTTTACTTTATATATAAGATATATATATATATATATATATATGTATATATATATATATATATATATATATATACTTTATTTTTAGTTATTTTTAATTGTTATTAAAGATACTTCTTTTAATAGACATTCCTTGCCTTTTATATATGTTTTTCATTCTGCCAAATTTGGTAGTTTTGGAGCCTATCAGGTAGACAAATTATGCGTACTTTTAATATAGATATTTAGAATTAACTCATTTAAAATACAATGGAACAAGAAGAAGTAAATTATAGTCTCGATTCTATTATAGAGAATGTTAAAAGGCCAATATTTGATTTTTATAGGTATTACTTTACACACCAGACGTACGATGGTCATCCAGTTAATGTTGACCCCATTACGAATCCTGTTTATTGCAGACATTAGTAGACGAGACAAAGGTCATATGTTCACAACGATATGTAGTTGTTTTATAATGTCATTGAAAAAACAATAAAACCCGCATACGTGATGCTTTGTTTATTTCTCCATGGAGGCAAGTCTAAGAATCTCATCCAATTAAATTTCTCATGTCAGCAATTCTCTTCTCACCTGAGAAAGCTGAAGGGCATCTTCCTGTTGTTGTAACAGAAATCGACTTTGGTTGGGAATCAATTTAAGCTTGCTGTTCTTAAATGTATCTCTATCTTTGAAAGCCAAACATTTCTGTCTCTCTGTCGCTTTTCACGCTCTCTGCTATTTTTTTTAGCTAAGATCAAAGTGTAGTATCTGTTCTGATGGATACTGCACCCCATAGACTGGTATTGTCTTGGTCTTCGGGGCTTGATTTACGCCGGTCTATGGGTCTGTCCTGTGCAGTTCTAAGAGGTCCACCCTCCCAGGCTTCGCCTCCCCTCTTTGGGGAGGAGTAAGTTTATTGCTTACTGCCTGAGGCGCCCCTACCGGGGAATGCCGATGGGGCTGCCCAGGCAATTTTTAATGGCCAGAGTGCTCACATTCTCGGGCTTTTCAAACCCCACTTTCCCGACCCGACCTTGGGTCACATCTTACTTGTGGGAGTAAGATAAAAACTGGCCTTGTGCCTAACTCCTGGAGAGGAGTAAATCAATATTCAATGTAGACCGAAAAATAACACAAGTTAGAGAATCACCAGAATATTAGATTTGCTTACAGCAAAGAAAACATTGTTGGCTGATACCAGAAAAAATGGTTGTGAGGGGTTTAAAAGGATGGAAAGGCCGAGGAGAGAGCGCATCATCCAGACGTCTACAGGGAGAATGCGGAGAGTACTGTAATCGTGGGACGTTTTATTTACACTTAAATTCCAAGAAAAAAAAACAATGGTCGTTTTCAGCGAAAAATTAATAATAAACGGCTGTTGCGATAACGTAAAATGATTTGAAACTGTTATCAAAAGAAGCAGAGAGTGCTGGAAATCTGGGGAGACTTGTTGCTGTCACTCAGACTTCAGAGAAAACCAATTGTTATTACCAGTGAGTAATCACAAATAATGATTCGTGTAAAAACTCTGAGTGAATAAATAATAAATATAAACGAATAGGCTAAAAAAGTATTGACTAGAATTAGACGAAATATTACATAAAGCGTATTTGATATGTGGGATGTAATAAAATGAAAAATAAAATAAAATGTTGGTACGTCAATAAAACCCCAAACGCCCTTCACAGGAACTAAGACTTATTCATATATATCTTAATACCGTTGTTACTGTTTACATGCAAGCATAATATATATATATATATATATATATATATATATATATATATATATATATATATATATATATATATATATATATATGTTATGTATGTATATTTGGAGAGTTTACTAAGACATTTCCTTCAAGAAAGGATTCATCACAACAAAAAAGTTTATTTTCTTTTATTATTTATTTATTTTCTAAAGTCATTGTACCCTACACGTGTTTCGTTACCAGAGCAAAGAACTTGCTTGGCAATTTACCGAGGGGATATAAAACTTAAAATATGGACTTCAACAATTGACAATGCCCAACGAGTGATTGACCTAATTAAAGTCACTTAAGAAAAAGTATTAAAAAAAAAACCGCTCAAGAACTTGGTAATATGTGGTGGTTGTGATGCGCCTTCACAAGAATTAAATCCAAAAAAAAGGGGGAAATAGGGGGAATCTACCCACATTTGGCAAAGAACATACTCTTCGGGTAAACCTCTACAGAGGTACCCCCACCCCCGAAAACACAACCCGTCCACATCGCAATCCTTAAGTAACGCCCAGGGCTTCAAATTGGCATATGCCACCTACGATTACTCCGCTGAAGGATCCAGCATCAACTTCCGTCGGCAGACATCGAGCAATATAGAAAACCAAGAGAAAAAAACCAAAAATTTAAGCTGATTCACTCCCGATAGCAAAAAATCTCTCTCTCTCTCTCTCTCTCTCTCTCTCTATATATATATATATATATATATATATATATATATATATATATGTATATAAAAGATATCTATCTATATATATATATAACATATCTATCTATCTTATATATATATAGATATATATATATATAATATCTATCTAACATAACATATATATATAACATATATATATATATATATATGTTATACATATATATATGTTATACATATAACATGTATATATATATAACATATATGTTATATATATATATCTTATATATATAACATATATATATGTTATATATATATAATATATATGTTATATATATATGATATATATATAACATATATATATGTTATATATATAACATATATATATGTTATATATATAACATATATATATGCTATATAACATATATATGTTATATAACATATATATATATGTTATATATATATATATGTTATATAACATAGTCAGCTATGAAAATATATTTATGGCAATTAAGCTACACAGAGGCTCCCGCGTTTCATCCCTATAACACCTTGGGATGGTTCGACGAAGAATCGAAAACGCTCGTGAAACCTATGGAACATTTATCAATTTTTTTGATCTTAATACAAAAAAACCATCAGAAAAATTGAAAAAATAAAAAAGGTATTTGTCTATTTAATTATAGACGAATTCTGTTATTTTTACAATATTTGCATAAATGAGAAAATGCTGCCTAAATTCACACGATATATATATATATATATATATATATATCCCATAATGCTGATATATTTTCTGTTTTGCAGTTGTAAAAGCCACCCCATTTGACAACAAATTATCTGTTTTACTTATTTTAGTCGAATATCCTCCTTTCCCACTTGCCTATGTAGCGTACTTAGTTCACTACTCTTCCCAATTCAACTATTGTCACAATTTATATCCAAGACAAAGCTATAAGAGAAGACAGAACAGTTTTCTTAACAAAATCTCGGAACTCCGTGTGAAACGAAAAGGTTGAAAATCTGTACGACTGTTGTAATTTTCACGGAAGTCTGCAGAGATGAGCAATTTCTCGGTTTGAAACAAAAACGTGACACGTTGCTTACGGGAATAATGTTCGTCTTTTGTAAAGGCATCAAAAGAACAGACTAGTGGTTGCACACTTTGATCATTCGAAATGGGGACGCATTTGCAAAGAGTAGGAAAAGTACATTTCTTTTTATAGCTGAACGATTCAAATTTCAACTCCCTCGCCTATTTGTGATGTTATGATCCTTGTTACCTCTCCTTGGATAGCTCTCTACAAAAGAAGGTGCAAAAATAATGTATCCCTTTTCTGGCAATCAGGATCGCCAATTTAGCGGGGTTCTTGCTAGATACAAGGATTTTGTGTGGAATCTAGTGAGTAAAATTGGAATCTAGTGGCTAGCATTTTTTTTTTCTGTAAAATCTGGATATTTCGTTTGCCACCCAGACAACCACAACTTCAATTTCAGTTAACCTACTTCTCTGATTTATTTTCTTTCTAGTCATCATATGAGACTATTTCTTAAGCTATCTTCCATGTATGATATATGCAGAACAGTAGTAGTTGTACATTTCATTAAAGAATTAAATATTTTAAAATATCCCTGGGATTATCTGACCCTATAAACCCTTATCTAACATGATTTATAAATCTTTTGTTAAATTTAACATTGCTCGATTAGCCAGACACGCAACTCTTTCGTAAAATACGTCCATTGCTTGTTTGTTATTTTTTTGCATTCAAATTAAATACAAATAACATTAAAGTGACAAATAACAATTTAAATAACATTAAAATGAAACATGTATAGAAAACACGAAATAGTATGTATAATGTAATATTTTTATATATGGGCCGAAAAGTTTAAATTTAGTAATTTTCTGAATATTTATTTGTTCCAATCTAGCGGGTTTTTAAAAAGTTCAATTGGCAATAGATTAAAGAACGTCATTTATTGGCTGAGTAAAATAAAATTAAAATCTTACTGATTTGTATTCATATTTTGATCCTTCCAAAGAGATACTGTCAATTCCTTGATTTGTCGTACTGTTTTTATCTTCGTTCCTTCTGTTGCTAACTTATCCTTGAAACTCTTACTTTTTTCTCGTTTTGAATCAAATGCCTTTCCAGAAGACTGTCTCTATTTACTTGCCCCCCCCACCTCCACGAGGACAGTGTTAGACACAAGGTCGTTTTTTAATGTGGGAAAAAATCCAGCTTCTGTAAAATGGACACTCTCAATTGGGACAAGAAGTTAAATTGCCTCAGTCTAGAAGGACCTCTCCTTCACTGACCGAGGACAGAAAAGATGAAGTGTAATATCAGAACAGATGCTACACTGTGCTCCTAGTCAAAACGCCTGTCTTAGTGTCATGTATTTAAATCTATTAGGCTGGCACATAAATACGTTCAGTTTTATACCTTTATATTTATATTCATATGTTTTTCTAAGAAAATTGTATTCTTCTTCTTCATCAGATTTATTTTTGAACAGGCCTTTGATTAGTCCTCTATAAGAGGGTGTAGCCTGCATGTCAGTTTTGATCGAAGTTTTCCACTCCAGATTTGGCGGTCGCGAGGATCTAAGTTTGTAATCTGCACGGTCACGTTTATACAGCTCATCCCAAGAAAGCTTCGGTCTTCCAATCTGCCGACTTGATGTGATGAACATGTTTCTGACCTGGGAGATTCAGCTGGAGCTTCGCTCAACGTGGCCAAACTATCTCTTCCTGCCCAGCTAAAGGACATCAGTTATTTCCCGTATAACAAGCCTAGAGAAAAGAGTCTCGAAGAGAGTGTCTTCTTCCGGTCTAACATGACAGATCGATCTAATCATGGTTCTTTTGTTACGCTGCAGTCTCTTGGGAGTACTCGCCGTTGCACTCCATGTTTCAGAGCCATAAAGCATAACACTTCTCACACAGCTGGTGTACACCTGTCCTCTAGTTGTGATCGACAATGCTTATCTGTCAAAATGGACAGGAGTTCTCTAAGGCCCCATCAGGCAGACTCGCATCAGGCAATAGCAGCAGCCTCACAACCACCATCGGTTGAAAGGGAGTCGCCCAGGTAGCAGAACTCAGCTACGGCTTCCAGTTTGCTATCCCCATCCTCGACCTCTTTCACTGGTATATATATCTTTGTCAAGAAAAACATGACATTCATTGAGAAAAATATATTCAAATATCAATGTGTTATATATTGAATGGGTAGATCAATAAATGTGTAATTTGATTAAGGCTAGAGTAACGAGTACATCGAGAGTGACAAAGTATCACAGTCGAGGAGTCAACGAGGGTCAGTATGCTGATCCGAGGTTAACATTGAAACTGTGTGTGGGAACAGGTGATCCAGCTAATATGACATCGCATCGTTTCTGGGGAAGAGAGAGATTTGAAGTGGAAATTTGAAGAAGCCAGACACAATAAACAATAGTTTGAAGGGTCCCCAATAAACGAAGGGTGTGCAAGGTCTCGGGAAATCTACTGGCCTGCATAATTTTCCCTGCTGCAATTGGCCAGAGGTGAGGCAACATTATTAGCCCAATAAAATGGCACTTCTATAAATTAAAGACGAACTCTATATCTTTATTTTAGTTGCTGTGCTAATTTTCGATTTTAGAGATGATCAAAGATGGAGTGTCCTCAGTCACTGGAGGAATCGTGAACGATCGGGCACGAAGAGAACTAATAATATAGTTTTATTGAACTGTTTGTGACAAATAGAGGCCAGGTTCACCCTGGGTGGGGAACTAATGTAACACATTGCTTATGCTTCGTCTCCATGAATTTTGCAAATATTCTTGACTGTTTCAGATGCATTTTACTGACGATTTATTGAAAGAGAATTTGATGTCACAAATTAGGTTTTTGTTCAAGTTGACGTTCTGAAATGGAAAGGAATAATACTGATTTTACAAACACAGACAAAAGAATGATGTCTTTTTGTTTAGTTTCTGGAATTGAGCAAAATTTATCTTTTCTGTCTTTGCTCAGTGAGAGAGAAATTCGAGAATGAGGCTATTCCAATCCAGGGTGGACTTTTTCAGAGAGCTGGATTTTCCCCACATTAGAAAGGGATCCAAAGAGGAACCCAAAAAAGACATTCTAAATCCAGGTAGACGTTTTTTCGTATAGGACCGCCATATTACATCAAAATGTTCTTATACTACATTTCATCTTTTCTGTCCTCGCTCACTGAAGGAGAAATCCTTCTAGACTAGTAACTTATATTTTTGTCCTAATCCAAAGTGCCCTTTTTGGGGAGTTGGATTTCCATCACATTAAAAACCAACCCTGTGTTTAACTCTGCATGTATACATGTATGCCTCCACATATATCTTTGCAAAAAAAAACTGAGAAAAATCTATTAAAATGTTCATTGTTTATTGAGTTTTTACTCAATAAACAATGAACATTTAACTCAGTCATCGCTTCTTCTCCATAATCTGGCTGCTTCAGACGCATTTTACTACTGATTACATTGAAAGTGAAATCGATGTTAGATTTGAAGTGTTTGTTTAACTTGACGTTCCATCTGAAATGAGAGGGAATGCGACTGGTTTTATAAACATAGACACAAAGAATGATAAATATACATAAATAAATGGTTCTCTTGGAATTCTGTAAATATTCTCGAGTTCGACATAAAGATCGTCGAGTTCGTCAAGACACACCTGAAGAATGTTGGAGGTTATATCGGCCGAAATGTGAGAATAACATCCTAAATGAGAACAGTAGTCCGAATAATCCACATAATACAAATTATCAATTTTAATCTAAACAATTCTGAAACATAAGAAAAATATTGGCAACAAAGCTATTACTATTTGATAGTCAGTATTTTTATACCTTTGTTCATCAGACGAGTCTAAATCCTGTAAAGAAATAACTCTGATTTTCCCTCACAACACTAATGTATATTGCACCGAACACCAATGTACAATGTTGGTCATGGATCATCTAGTACAAGTTTAAATATCTGGTTTTATTTCAAATAAGAAAAATAGAACCAACTATTATGTTTAAAATATTTTCTATATTTATAATATCTATTATTAACTCATATGTAAACTAATCTTTCGTATGTGTATGAAATGTCTCTAATGAAACAAACGAAATCAGCAAACATTTATCACACTTTTCCGTCATAAAATTTCCCAAAAGTCATTCTTCTTGAAACCAATTAATTAGGTTTGTCCTATTTTTCCATATTTTGTGAGCGTCATAATTCATATTTTTTAGAGCAAATGACAGTGATGAAAAAAATATATATAGAGACGCTATTGTTGCATTAAATTATTCGAATTGAATTATGCTTGACAATCAGAAGGCGAACCCAAAAAAGCCGAATACAAACAATTTCGATAAATTATAAATAATTCTGAATGACACTTTGGTACTTCCTACGAATAGGAGCCGAACATAAGCAGTAAGAAGCTGCAGACTTTTATGAGTTCTGACCAATGTCTACAATCTTTTTTTTCGAGCAACAAAAAAAAAAAAGCTTAAGTAAATAAAAAATTACTTACAATAACTTGTTTTTTTTTACGAGCCAGAAAAGTATATATATATATATATATATACTTTTTAAAGGGGGGGGGGTACTCTGCATTCTCTACCAGGAAAAGTAATTTTTATGGATTAAGGTTCGTTTTGTTAGTGTTAATGGTAATATTTATTTAGAAAGCTGAATCTTAGAATCAGAGTTATCTCTCTTGAAGATATTTGGTTGGAGCGCTAGCGAGTGCTATGGTCGTGTGATTTGGTACTCTCGTTCATCGCACGTGGACGTAAATTAAAATCATGAAATTCTTTCTCATATTGGTTCAGTTTTCTAACTGATCTAACGTAGTCCGATTGCTTTGTTTCTTTGTAGGATTTTCAAACACTAGCCCCCTTTGTCTGTTAGGATTAACTTTGTTTTGATTGAGTCAAACGATTTTAATTTTCTTAAAACTTTTGTTAAAAAATGTTGTTAAAAAAGTGTTGTTTTGATCTTGTCGAATCAATTTAATACTTTTGAAAATGTTGTTGGAAATTTTGTTAAAAATGTTGTTAAAATGTTGTTAAAAATGCTGTTAAAATCTTTTTTGATTTTGTTGAATCAATTTAATACATTTTGTAAATGTTGTAAAAGAAATGCTGTTAAAATATTGTTAAACATTTTTTAAATGCTGTTAAAAATGTAAAACAATGTTAACATATATTTTGATCTTGTTTAATAAATTTAATATTTTTTAAAAGGTTAAAATGTTATTAAAATGTTTTTTTTGATCTTGTTGAATCAATTACTACTTTTTTTAAAATGATCTTAAAGTATTGTTCAAATGATGTTAAAAATGTTGTTTTTATCTTGTTGTTTTGTTAATCAATTTAATACCTTTTATAAATCTTGAAAAATGTTGTTAAATTTGCTAGTTAAATGTTTCAAAAAATGAGGTTTTTTGCATCAGTTTCATACCTTTTTTAAATGTTGCTAAAAATGTTGTTAAAATATTGTTTTGATTTCGTTAAATCAATTTAATACCTTTTTAAATGTTGCTAACAAATGCTGTTTAAATATTGTTTTGATTTCGTTAAATCAATTTAATACCTTTTTTACATGTTGTTAAAGATGTTGTTATATGTATTGGTTTGATCTTGCTGAATCAATTTAATACCTTTTTTACATGTTGTTAAAGATGTTGTTATATGTGTTGGCTTGATCTTGCTGAATAAATTTAATACCTTTTTAAAATTTTCCCTTTAGAAAATGCGAATAGAAAAATAAAAAAATAAAAACTTAATTTGCCGATGCATGATTTCATGATTCACACGAACAAGTTCCTTCAAAGAAGCTTTCTCCATACATCAACTATAAATCCCTGCACTTCATTATCTTTTTCACAAAGCACGAAGCTGTTTTGAGTTCTTTCTGCTTTTTTTTACTTTAAGCTAGAACCTTAATATAAAAGAATACATTTGAAAAATAAAGGGCCTCTTTTTTTTCCTTTTCGGATCATAGATTTAAAGAGAATCTCTCCTTTGTAAGAATATGTCAATATTCTTTTCTTTAGGCAAATGAATAAATAATGAAAAGGAACGGCTAATTGAAGAACTGGTTTTGTTTCACCTTGAATCATTCGGAGCCGGCTAATAAAAATTCTTCAAGATGGTGTGTGGGTTAACTTAATATATGTAAATTGATCAAGAGAAGCAATTGTCACAGCCAGATTTGAATAAGAATTATTTAGATATGAATAATAATAATAATAATAATAATAATAATAATAATAATAATAATAATAATAATGATAATAATGATAATAAATTCTGGTTTAGAGATTTATGAGCTTACATAAACGACTAGATGGTATACACACGAAACGAGCATACCAGAGTGGCTGACTAAAAGAAGCACCACATTAAAAATAGTGAGAGGAGAATTATCCCAATTACAGACCAATAACTTGCCTACCAGTCATGTAGAAAATTATGACAGCACAACTGAACGAACAGATCTACCACACCCTTAATAACTGTGGATTATTCTCTGAGGAACAAAAAAGATGCCGGAAAGCGACAAAAATGACACGTGATCTGTTATATAAAGACTAAAAGATTCTAATGGAGGTAAAAAAAACAGAAGACAAATGGTACAGACACAAACCGAAGACTATATTAGAAAATGAAAATCATAAAATTCTGTGAGACATAGAAGTACAAACAAATTCATCTCAGAAAGAAGACCGGACATGATAATAATAAACAAGAATTAAAAACAACTGGCAAATCGTAGATTTCGCCGTCACAGCAGATAACAGGGTTAATATAAAGGAGATAGAACATCTAAGAAAATACATGGAACTTGCCAGCGAGCTGAAAGGATAATGGAAAATGAAAAAAATTAATGTAATAAAAATAATTGTAGAAGCACTAGGAACAGTTATGAAAAAAAAATGGAAAAAAGAGTAGGAGAAATTGGAATCAAAGGAAGGATTGACATCATACAACGCACAGTACTGATGAAAAGATCCCATCACCTCTACCCAATAAAAATAACAAAGAAAGTAATATGGTGTTATGAGCATAATGAAAAAGTTAATAGTAGTACTCCTCATTTAATCCCGAGCAAAGTTGGGCCTTCCTGCTAATACCTTATAATTCTATGAAACAGGAGGAGGGGACAATATAAAGAAAGAAAGAAATATGGTGTTATGAAAAAGTACATAATAGTGACCCTCATTTAATCCCGAGCAACGTCGGGTCTTCCTGCTAGTATATACATAATAAAATACAAGTTTAGACAGCTTACCGAAAACAAAACGAATGAGTAAAAAGCTTAAAAAATAGGAAATATAAAAAAGTTCTTAATAATAATCATAATAATTTTTCGTTTTCTATGGTATTTTTGTTGTTTGTTTTCCGTTCTTAATTTTTTAATTTTAACTGAAAAACGTAAAGTACAGAAATAGCATTTCACACTTTATAGAGTTTGTATATTTAAATGAAAATAGACGTGGAAAGAACAATGACAAAAATCTGTTGAAAACGCTTCTAGAAGGATTGGAAAATGACAAAAATATGTTAAAATTACTCTACAAGAAATGTGTAAAAGTCGTGTTAAAAATGTAGCTTGTTTAATCCTGCAATGCAGAACCACACAACAGAAATAGTCATCAAATAATAAGGCTTTTCCATTAATAATATTTATGAGAGGGGAAGTTATCTTCACATTTTCTGGTAGTGACATGACACTTATACTAAGTAGAAACTTAATAGTTTTTCTTCTTTTCCTGTTTATTTTTTGTCTCTTACTGTCTGTCTCTATTTACTTGCCTCCCTAGGAGAGAAGAGTGAGACACAAGGTCGGTTTTTCATATGGGGAAAATCCAGCTCCCTAATAATGGAAACTCGATTGGAGCAAAAATAAAAATTGCTTCAGTCTGGAAGGAATTCTGTTTCACTGACCGAGGACAGAAAAGATGAAGTGTAGTATGAACACAGGTACTTCACTTTGTTTCTAGACAAAATATCAAGGCATTTTTTACTGTTTGCTTCGGTTTGTTTTAACTGCTCTTCTCTTTTGTGTGTGCATGTGATAGAGATTAACACTATCCCTGTGACTAGGCCTGGTGTTGCCTCACACCGACCCAAGAAATATGACAGAAAGCAAAAATAAAAGCCGTGGGGCTGAGAAAAAAGATCTAATTGTCATGACTTCTAGATGCTCCCTTCATGACCAATATGGTGACCCGATTAACATCCTCTGAATATTGGTCCCTCTAATCTTTGGTATCAGAATACCACAAACCAAATACGGGTAAGTAAAGATGATAAATACCGTAAAACAAAGACAACCCCAAAAAAGGAATGAACTACTTAGGAAAATACACTAGTTTTGCAATCTTCTATATATATATAAAAGTCAATGTTTGTCTGTGTGTTATAGAAATCGATATGTTTACAGAATATTCAAATAAGTTTCAATCAAGGGTGAAATTTAATTACAATCCCATCTGCGGTCACTCGGGTTAATTATGTGTTAGGTGCATAAAATAACGAAAATATATTAGTACGTAAAGAAAAAAAAGACATTCATTTAAAAAAATAGATTTCCTTCTTTTCTAAAAACAAAAATAAAATTAAAGAATATATCAGTGAAGAATGTATAACAAAAGGTTTAAACATTTAAATAATTATTTTTATTGGTATTTTTCAGATTTAAAATAATTCGCTTTTAAAAATATAATTACAATTGGTTTCGATCTATTGAACCCATTTGCCGTTCTACAGCTGTCTGTAAAAAAACGTAGTTGTTTTTTTAGTAACAACACCAGATTAACAGTTTTGTTATTACTTGATCTCATATTACAAATGTTATTTTAAATTTTTCTTTCGAGGCAAAATTCTAAACTTGAGTATATTTGAAATTATTTTTTCCTAAAACACCTTCTGACCTCCACACAGCCAACTAATTGACTGAGTCTAATCCTAACCCACTTCGGGTGAATGTCACTAGTGTTATTATAAAACAACAACTATACAAAGAGGCTACTTAAACAACATGAAAAATCTATAGAACATATCTTGACTTTCATGTAACAAACAATTAAATTGGGACCTTAAGAAAGTACGGTACTTGGAGCTGGATCTAATGTTATACATACTCTTGTCAATGCATGCATAACATCCTTTACACATGCTGGTTGATATTCTCGTCGCAGTCGTTGTCGCTGCCATCATCACCATCGTTGTGAGGCCAGGTTGCTTTTTCGTTGGTTCATACAAAATCATGCAAACACTTGTTTTAGTTTATAAAAGGTTTTATCCAAAGGAGAGAAACAGAACGTGAGCATGCGCGCATAAGAGAAAGAGAGATGAGAGATGAGATAGATTTCACTACATCAGCCGTCCAACACATTCTGTTCCTATTTTGGGGCAGCATGCAAAAAAAACGTCTTTCCCCATTCAAGTCACACCAGCTGAGAAAGTGAGTGAGATCTCACCGGAAATTATATGCCCCCCTCAACTTCTGCCGGGCGTCACTTACTGACACCTTTGACCTCTAAAAGTTTCCATTCCCACACGACTACCACCAGGTAACACTATTGGAAATAAGTAAAACATTAAGTAAAGTAATAGCACTTCACGACATATCTTCTAGTGAACTTTCAGACGTAAACATGCGACATAAAAGGAATATTGAAACGGTGGTAGCTACTAAAAACAAGACCACAGTATTTGATTAAAATAAAATAGTTCTTTAAAACATCTTTTAAATTTTTTATTTGAAAATTGAGCAATAACGCCGCTATAAGTCACAAATACAATGCAACTATTTTTATTTCATTTTTGTATCATTTTATTTGTCTAATTTTTAGAGAATATATTCCTTCTTCAGAAACGAGAGGTGTTTCATATTAGTAATATATAATATATATATATATATATATATATATATATAAATTATATATATATATATAAATTATATATATATATATATATAAATTATATATATATATATATATATATATATAAAAATTATATATATATATATATAAATATAGTAAGCAATGAAAATATATATGGCAATCAAGCTACACAGAGGCTTCCGTGTTTCATCCCCGGGGGGAATCGTCAGGCTAAATGCATGGAGTTATTTTTGTCAGGTGTTTTTATATACATGGCTTGCTAGTTAACAAATCAGATTCTTTGTTGTTCCCTCAGCCAATCGTTGGGCTTCCCTCGAACAAATGCATTGTTGGTGACGCTCCTATTTTTGTTAACAATGGATTTTCCTATATCCTGTTTCATTTGTTTTGTTAATACAGTGGGCGAATTTATTTTAACACGTGGTTTCTTGTATTTCTATTTAAGGTTTTTAATTTTAACTAATTCAGTTTTTTATTAATTTATTTATTTTTATTTATTTATTCATTTATTTTATTTATTATATACCATCCTAAAGTAAATTTATTTCTGTGTAAACAGCTGTTTGCTATTTCACTTCTAGAGTTTAATAGGGTTCGGGGATCTTTAAAATTTAGGATTTCGTATTTTTCATTCAGGCATAATCTACACGGGCCGTCTAAGTTTCTACATGTACTTACTATTTTCCATTCAATTATTGGTGAGTGTCACTTTTCTTTGAGCTCCCAATAATGGTTAGCTAGTGCTGTTTTAGTTCGACGTTCTTTGTTTTTAAATGTGCTTTTATGGTCATAGAAACGAAAAAGTTAGCAATGAAGAGAAAAGATGTAACTGCATAAATCGTAAACTTAGTCCACTACAAAATGAATGCCTAACTAAAAGTGTTGTATACCAAGCAACGATATTTGCCAACGAAAGACCAAATAACAAGAAATACTACGTGGGTATGACATCCCTAGACTTTAAGACCAGATACTATGACCATAAAAGCACATTTAAAGACAAAGAACGTCGAACTAAAACAGCACTAGCTAACCATTATTGGGAGCTCAAAGAAAATGGACACTCACCAATAATTGAATGGAAAATAGTAAGACAGGCTAGTACATGTAAAAACTTACACGACCCGTGTAGATTATGCCTGAATGAAAAATACGAAATCCTAAATTTTAAAGATCCCCGAAACCTATTAAACTCTAGAAGTGAAATAGCAAACAGCTGTTTACACAGAAATAAATTTATCTTAAGATGATATATAATAAATAAAATAAATAAATAAAAAATAAAAAATAAATTAATAAAAAACTGAATTAGTTAAAATTAAAAACCTAAAATAGAAATACAAGAAACCACGTGTTAAAATAAATTCGCCCACTGTATTAACAAAACACAGGAAACAGAATATAGGAAAATCCATTGTTAACAAAAATAGGAGCGTCACCAACAATGCCTTTGTTCGAGGGAAGCCAAACGATTGGCTGAGGGAACAACAAAGAATCTGATTGGTTACCTAGCAAGCCATGTATATAAAAACACCTGACAAAAATAACGCCATGTATTTAGCCTGACGATTCCCCCCGGGAATGAAACACAGGAGCATCTGTGTAGCTTGATTGCAATATATATTTTAATTGCTTACTACCTAGCTCTACTTACGTATCGAGCACTGTTGAAGTAAATACTGAAAACTGACACATAAAAAATTATATATCCTTATAATATTTTATGTAGATACATGAAGTACTTATATAAATATATATATATATATAAATTAAATATATATAAAAATTATATATATATAAATTATATATATATAAATTATATATATATATATATATATATATAAATATACAAATTATATATATATAAATATATATATATATTTATATATATAAATATACAAATTATATATATATAAATATATATATATATTTATATATATAAATATATATATAAATATATATATATATATAAATATAAATAAATATATATATAAATATAAATAAATATATATATAAACATAAATTAATATATATATAAATTATATATATATATAAATATAAATAAAAATATATATTAATTACATATATAAATCAATATATATTTATATATATATATATAATTTATACTAAATTTCAAACGGATGCTTATAAAAAAAAAAGTATGAACCTTTAAAACTATAACCTTCCACGTGCTTGCGTGATTTCATACGAGAGAGAAAAAAACAACATCTCATTCGCCGGCTCACACCTACAGAAGCTGGCTTTCCAATTACATCGGAATTTCAACCACACTGATGAGGCTAATTTTATTAGCGAAATATCTGTATAACTATAAACTACATACAAAATGTTAGTTTACAAAAAAAAAAGGAAAAAAGGAATCGTTTTCGATTTTGTCTTTTCTTTTTTATAAAATACATATTGCATCTATAACAAGCTTTGATGGTATTTAATTTACCACACTTCTTTTTTACTAAATTTCAAACGGATGCTTATAAAAAAAAAGTATGACCCTTAAAAACTACAACCTTCCACGTGCTTGCGTGATTTCATACGAGAGAGAAAATAACAACATCTCATTCGCCGGCTCACACCAACAGAAGCTGGCTTTCCAATTACATCGGAATTTCAACCACACTGATGAGGCTAATTTTATTAGCGAAATATCTGTATAACTATAAACTACATACATAATGTTAGTTTATAAAAAAAAAGGAAAAAAGGAATCGTTTTCGATTTTGTCTTTTCTTTTTTATAAAATACATATTGCATCTATAACAAGCTTTGATGGTATTTAATTTACCACACTTCTTTTTTACTAAATTTCAAACGGATGCTTATAAAAAAAAAAAGTATGAACCTTTAAAACTATAACCTTCCACGTGCTTGCGTGATTTCATACGAGAGAGAAAAAAACAACATCTCATTCGCCGGCTCACACCAACAGAAGCTGGCTTTCCAATTACATCGGAATTTCAACCACACTGATGAGGCTAATTTTATTAGCGAAATATCTGTATAACTATAAACTACATACATAATGTTAGTTTATAAAAAAAGGAAAAAAGGAATCGTTTTCGATTTTGTCTTTTCTTTTTTATAAAATACATATTGCATCTATAACAAGTATTGATTGTATTTAATTTACCACACTTCTTTTTTACTAAATTTCAAACGGATGCTTATAAAAAAAAAGTATGACCCTTAAAAACTACAACCTTCCACGTGCTTGCGTGATTTCATACGAGAGAGAAAATAACAACATCTCATTCGCCGGCTCACACCAACAGAAGCTGGCTTTCCAATTACATCGGAATTTCAACCACACTGATGAGGCTAATTTTATTAGCGAAATATCTGTATAACTATAAACTACATACATAATGTTAGTTTATAAAAAAAAAGGAAAAAAGGAATCGTTTTCGATTTTGTCTTTTCTTTTTTATAAAA
>OY744530.1:51106199-51108699 GCA_963556195.1 Sepiola atlantica | reverse complement strand
CAATAATAACGTTAAAACCAATATCCCGAAGGAATTCTGTAAAATATTGGAAAACTCCTTTAAATACCCACATAAATATAGCTCCATACTTAATAAAAATTTCATACTCTACTATGCCAAATATAGCCCAAACAATAATCTCAGCAAATAGCAAAAAAATAAAAAATATCCAATCTAATTCTAATTATTCCAATCCTATAAATACATGCAACTGCAGGCGCACCAGTGATTGCCCACTGGACAATAGATGCACATATTCTGATATTGTATATGCTTGTACTGTAACTGAACAAAATAATTCTATAATGAATCCCAGAGACCACATAAATACAGCCCCTAATCAAATTCCACAATTGAGCACTACAACTAATTTGCACCATAACTCTAGACCTAGCAATTCTAATATCCATCCTCCACCTCAGCAAACCGATAATGAGTTCCCAATGGAAGGTAACGATAACAATAATATACAATCAATCAACCAACCTAATCCACATCATGAAAATACAGTAAATAGAAATAGACCTGTGAATAGGAATATAAATGGCACGGGAATAAGAGTAAATCCTAGGGTACACACATATATTGGGGCCACAGCAAATTTAATTAAATCCCGCATCTCCATGCATAATACTCCTTCAATAACGATGTCGGTAACAACAAAACATCCCTGACCACTTTAGTTAAAAATTTAAGATCAAATAATATTCCACACAATATAAAATAGTCCATCCTAAAAAAATAAAACTCCTACAGCCCAGGATCCAGATCTTGTGGTCTATGCAATTCTGAAGCCGTAATGATAGCTACTGTACCTAAACATTTAAATCTGATAAATTCTAGAAGTGAATTAGTCTCCAAATGTCGACATGGAAGGAAATTCAAATATGCAATATGGAAACCACCACCAGTCTTGCCGTAGCTGTTTGGGCGAGCAATAAAACCGGGGGTGTCCAGTCTTCGAGATGGGTCCTTTTTAATCTTCTTTGCCTTAAGTATTTAGACTCTGAGGTTGTAAAAGTTTATACACCTAAATTTTCAGTTTCTAAATATCTTTACAATATCTTTATAACCTCTTAATTAGGAAAAATTAAACCTTAAATATATTTACAACTTCTTAATTAGGAAAAATTAAACCCTAATTAAGATTAAACTTCTTCATTGGGCAAACCAAACCTTGATTTAAACTTCCTAATCTGATAAGATTAAATCTTAAATTAAACTATTAAATTATAAAGTTCTAATTATTTTGATAACTTCGTAATTGGGAAAATTAAATCTTAATTAGGAAAAATTACACCTTAAGGCAAGTTAAACTTTTTGATAGGGGAATGTTAAACCTTGAATTGGAATTCCTGGGCTGATAGGATTGAATCTTATTTAATAATTTCTAACCTGATAAAATTAAATCTTAAATTAAACTATAAAATTATTTGAATTTAATGACTTCGTAATTTGTAATTTCATGAATATTCTAGATTATTTGATAGGGCGAGATTTGTGAAATCGGGTTTTACTGTAAGCTAGACTTTAAGCAATAATCTTGGATGTGAACGTGATTGCATGATCTGACCTATATTCTCTTTTTCTTTCAACTTCTTAACCCCTTTCCCCTTTGACATAGAATATTCTCACTTGACCCAGACAGGGAACATCTAATCTGGGTAGGGTGGATGGCGGGGCTGTATATTGCCCTCTTGAGAGTCCATCAAATGGGCTTAAACAGGATGTTACACAGACATAATTTCAGTTATATTAAAATCATTCAGAGATGTAGACAATTTAATATCGCCTCCTGCTCGTTAAGGATTTGTCATGTCTGGTTGTATCGCTGGTGAGAGAAGATTACTTATTTTTTCGTTCTGCTAGCAAGATGAGATTGGGATTCAGTCTTTTTTGCTCAACTAGGATTTAACGGGTTTTCTAATTAAACAACGAACTTTGATTTGACTTGAGTTGCACATTTCGGGATTTTGGAACTTTGATTGGACTTTCTATATTATTTGATTTATTTATCATTAACATTGAATATTGAAACATTTCGGGACTGGATAACTTTGTCAGCCCCTTCAATTACACGTATTTGGATTGCTGTTTGTAACTTGGAGTAATGTCTTACCTGATTATGCTTCTCAATATGTATGACCTGGATGGACTGTATGGATTCAACAAAAAGTATGTTTTGGGGTTGATATGTTTGATGTTATGTATTTTTATGTATTTGTGTATATAATTTTATATATTTTCAAAGCGTAATTTTATTACCTGTAGTAGTATAACTGCGGTAATGGTCCTCTGAAGAGAAGAATTATCTTTGAAAACTCATGAGCTAAGGACTTAAGGACACTTTGCTTGAACTTTGAATTCTAATAAAATTTGATTGACACCTTATTTTATTACTTTATTTTATATTATAATATATATATAAATTATATATATATATATATTATATATATATATATATTATATATAAATTATATATATATAAATTATATATATA
>OY744530.1:51073699-51096199 GCA_963556195.1 Sepiola atlantica | reverse complement strand
AGTATTAAAAAATAATAATAATAATAATAATAATACTAATAATAATAATAATAATAATAGTAATAATGATAAATATCACCATCATTACCATCTTGCTACTTGTGAAGTCATTGGGCGAAATAAGTCGACAAGTGATGGTAGGCTTTTTGGTTCTACTACCAATGACAAGGACTAAGTACCAGTTAATAATTAAGTGTTCAAGGTAGTGATCGAAGGGTTAAGTAATTGAGATTAGATTAGTCCAAGTGATATCAGTGTTAATAGCTGTCCCAGTTATGGGTTTATGTTAGAATTGGTAGTATGGCTGAGAGGCTATTGAGGCTGTGCATTATAGGTAGTACGTAGAGATTTGATGTTATTGGTAGTTTAGAGGGGTGGTTATATATTTATAGATTTATCATGACTTGTTGGGGTGGGATTGGGTGGTAAATTTAGGTGGGTGGGTAGGGGGTTATAGTGTGTTTTGGGGTAGTGTATAGTGGGGGTTTAATGTTATCATTTATTTTTGTAAAAAAATTTTTTTTTAATTTCATTTTTAAGTTATGCGGGGTTGGTGTGGGGTTAAGGTGGGGTATGTGGGTTGCTAAGGAGGTAGAGTCTACTATGTTTACAGTTGATAGATGTCTCTTGTTTTCTATTTAGGAGTTTGTTTTTGTCCTTAAAGCGAATAATTTCCAGTTTTTCATTTAAGCATAATCTACATGGAGAGTTTATTGATTTGCAGGTGCTGGATTTTTTTAAGATTTTCCACATTATTATGGGAGTTTCTTTTTTGGTTTTTATTTTGTGGTAGTGTAGTGAAAGTCCAGTTTGGCCAGGATGGTCTGGGTTGTTGAAGGAGAGTTTATGGTTGTAGAATCTTTCCTTGAAGTTGTTGCCTGCCAGACCAATATAATAGTTAGTCTGGGATGGGTTTTCAGTTGAGGAGATAGAGGCCTCATAGACCACTTGGGTTGATAGGCACTTTTGATTTAGGGGGCAGTTTGATTTGTTATTACAGTTGCATGTTCTTTTAGAATTTGAGGTTACTGAGGTGTTTAGTATTTTCATGTTGTGCTTTTTTATGATTTTTTCTAAGTTGTCACCACAACAATAGCTGAGTTTTAGTGTATTCTTATTAAAAATTTTATGGAGTATGTTGTTATTGGGGAAATGAGTGTTTATTAAGTTCAGGAATTCATTCCCTAATTTGGTTTTAGTTGAGTTGTTAAATGGAGGTGTATATCAGATAATTTTCCTATTTCTATTTTTGTTCCTATTAGGGTTATTTTGTGTAGTTGGAATATACTCTATTTTGGTATTTTTGTATCCACTCTCCTTTAGTGCTTTATTATAAAAGTTCTTATGTTTATTGAAGATATCTATATTGGAGGAGTTGTTGCTAATCCTTCTACTAATTGATTCCGGAATGTGTTTACTTACAGATCTAGGGTGGTTAGATAGTGGGTTGACATAAAGGGGGTAGGAATTATCTTTAGCATAGGGCTCATAAGTATCTCTATTGAGGTTGAAGGTAATATCGAGGAAATTGACCTGTTTAACATTTGATGTTATTTCAGCCTTTAGGCCTATTCGTTTCATTTCTTTGGATATTATTTTTTTGGTTTGTTCACATATCCTGCGCAATAATTTGAAACACGACTTGTTGGGGTCCCCCTCCCTCCCCTCTCATGTCCCATGTCACCGTTATAGACAAAGCCCCAACTCTGTCCCCCTCCCCCTCCAATGTATTTTCAATTTTCAATCTCTCGTTAAAGTGAAGTTAAAACTTATGCCATTTGAATTCCATCGCCAGCCCGATGAGTTGGTCGCTATTTGCACCAATGAAACAAAACTTGTTTTGTCGCAACTAGTGGAATAAAATCAAAAAATATATATCTTCATATATATATATATATATATATATATCTTCATATATATATATATATATCTTCATATATATATATATATATATATATATATATATATATATATATATATATATATCTTCATATATATATATATATATATCTTCATATATATATATATATATATATATATCTCTTCATATATATATATATATATATATATATATCTCTTCATATATATATATATATATATATATATATATATATATCTTCATATATATATATATATATATATCTTCATATATATATATATATATATATATATATATATATCTTCATATATATATATATATATATATCTTCATATATATATATATATATATATATCTTCATATATATATATATATATATATATATCTTCATATATATATATATATATCTTCATATATATATATATATATATATATCTTCATATATATATATATATATCTTCATATATATATATATATATATATATCTTCATATATATATATATATATATATATATATATATATATATATATATATATCTTCATATATATATATATATATATATATATATATCTTCATATATATATATATATATATATATATATATATCTTCATATATATATATATATATATATATCTTCATATATATATATATATATATATATCTTCATATATATATATATATATATATCTTCATATATATATATATATATATATATATCTTCATATATATATATATATATATATATATCTTCATATATATATATATATATATATATATATATCTTCATATATATATATATATATATATCTTCATATATATATATATATATATCTTCATATATATATATATATATATATATATATATTCATATATATATATATATATATATATATATCTTCATATATGTATATATATATATATATATATATCTTCATATATATATATATATATATATATATATATATATATATCTTCATATATGTATATATATATATATATATATATATATATATCTTCATATATATATATATATATATCTTCATATATATATATATATATATATCTTCATATATATATATATATCTTCATATATATATATATATATCCTCATATATATATATATCTTCATATATATATATATATATATATATCCTCATATATATATATATATCCTCATATATATATATATATCTTCATATATATATATATATATATCCTCATATATATATATATATATATCCTCATATATATATATATATATATATATATATATCCTCATATATATATATATATATATATATATATATATATATATATATATATCCTCATATATATATATATATTACAGGGTAATCATCTAAACTAATGAAAGGATCATCAGGAATTTTGGAATATATATTTTTAAAATACGGTGAGTAAAATAGGCGCATTATGTTTTTGTAAATGATATTTAAGAGGTGCACATATATAAATGTCTACATATTTGAATTTTATTTTTAAGTTTTTGTTTTATGACCACCCGATCATTATTAATTTTGGAATATATATTCTCGGTAACCTGATCAGAAACATGGCCTCATTATCTTTTTGTTGTCTACTTTACCATTTAGAGGGGCCACCCACCAAAGCCTTCTTCCCCCAAGTTTTAATCTTCTAAACTAATGAGCAGATCATTATGTATATTTGAATATATGTTCTAAAAAATATTGTCACATGAACACATTATTTTTTAAATTTCATGGGTGAATACATATAAAGTTTTATTTATTTATTTATAAACCGATCAGTATAAATTTTGGAATATATATTCTCAGCAATGCGTTGAGTAATATTGGCACATTATTTTTTTTTTATAAGCTTTACCATTTAGAGGATGCGCCAACACGAACTCGCACCCGCATTATAAAAAACTTTTAAATAAGTTAGAGACAAGTAATTTAATCGAGAAAAGAATTGCTCTACATCAAATTTTGAGTTATATTAAGTAATAGATTTTTAAAAGGATCGATGCGCATGTGTAAGCGTCAATAATATCTACATGCTTGGTATAGTCTTAAACTATTGAACTTATTATTATGAATTATGGAATAAGTATTCTAGAAAACAGGGTGAATAACGTGGGCACAATATTATTATTTTTTTAAAACTTTACCATTTAGGGGTGCCACCGAAACTGGGCCATACACCCGAAAGAAAAAAATTTTTTTTTAAACTAATGCTATATTTATTGCTTATACACGTCCTGGGATAAATAGTCTATTTAAATATATAAGAGATGTCGGGGCCCGACACGCCGCGACGTCTGTTTACATTTGAAAAAGACGCCATCTTAAAACAACGTAAACAGCAGCAGCAGTCGCGTTTCCTTTGTTCGGCACTCCCTCGGAGAAAAACAGCAGCAGCTTCAAATCGCCATTTTTTGTTCACTGTGACTCAGCAAAAACACGGCAAGTGAAGATATCCCTTATTTCTCCCCTATAGGAATACAAATGCGTTTCCCGACTGTACCGAAAAACCCACTAATACATCCACAACACCGGTCGGCAATGTAATACAACGAAAGATCTTTTCGATATTTATTTATCGAAATTAATCTCTTTCACAAGACCAACGAAAGTGGCTTGGCACATGCTACATGAAATCTCACGTTTTCAACTAAAAAGTCCCTTCAACCGGGGGGTCAGGAGACCCCCACGTCGGCAGTTCCGAACTCCTGCATCTGCAGTTCTGAGTTCCTGCTCTCCAGCAGTCCGAACGTCGACAGCAGCCGCAACTCCAGCAGCAGCAGCAAAGATACAAACAGCCCTTTTCAGGGCTATGAATGCGTACTCTCTTTGCTGTCTGCATCTCCAGTTCCTGCTCCAGCTCTCTCCTGCACCTGCTCCTGCATCCTGAGTTTCTTGCACCAGCACTCTCCTGCTCCTGCAGTCCAGAGTTCCTGCGCCAGCACTCTCCTGCTCCAGCACCCTGCAGTCCAGAGTTCCTGCGCCAGCACTCTCCTGCTCCAGCATCCTGCAGTCCAGAGTTCCCAGAGTTCTTGCACCAGCACTTTCCTGCTCCAGCATCCTGCAGTCCAGAGTTCTTGCACTAGCACTCTCCTGCTCCAGCTCCCTGCAGTCCAGAGTTTCCTGCACCAGCACTCTCCTGCTCCAGCATCCTGCAGTCCAGAGTTCCTACTCCAGCACTCTCCTGCTCCAGCATCCTGCAGTCCAGAGTTCTTGCACCAGCACTCTCCTGTTCCAGCTCCCTGCAGTCCAGAGTTTCCTGCACCAGCACTCTCCTACTCCAGCACCCCTGCAGTCCCGAGTTCCTGCTCCAGCACCCTGCAGTCCTGAGCTCCTGCACCACTCCTGATCCAGTGACACCATCTCATTTCACTTGTCATTACCATATGGTAAATAAACATCCGTCTTTAAACTGTTCACCAGTTGTTTGTCATCTCTTCTTTGCCATATTGCCGTTTACTTGCCCGTGTCCACCTTTTCTTAGTTGTTGGGGCCGATCGATCACACCGGTCGGTCGGTCCCGCAACAGAGAGCACAAAAGCTTTGAAGTTTAGAAACAGGAACTTTGGTTTATCGATAGCCAGTCACTCTGTTCAGATCAAGAATAGCTACAGTTAAGTAACATTTTGAAAACCCACTCCATTTTACACCTCCATTCTGGCATATCTCCTATGCTACATAATGCGGTCACGCTTCTTTCCGGTATATCCCTTATGCAACTTCCTGTGGCGACACTGCCTTCATCTAGGCAGCAGCGTCATTTTATTTTTAGCCAGTGGATATAATTCTTTATCCAGGTGTCATCTTTGTTTTGTTTTAGCCACCGGATGCATTTCCTGTGTTTGTAATTCCCAGTGCGATTGGCAAGGTCGCCTTTTTTATTATTAATATCTAACAATTCTGCTTATTTATAATAAATATTACTTCAGTATTAAGTCCCCCCTCCCAAAAAAAACGTGCTTATGACATAAAATAAACAAATCCAATCAAACTTCTACGTGGCTTGAAGCCAATTTGGCAAATCTATTCTTTGTTCTTATTGAACACCCATTGCTTTACTAATTCATTTTATTTTCCAATATTTATGCACTGAACAACTTCAGAACTCAATTTCCCCTTCTTTTCTTTAATTGTTTTTCTTAAACTTCTTCCAGGCATTCAGTAAAAACACTAGTACAATACGACATGTTCAGCGTTCGTTTACAAAGGCAATTTGAATGTCAATAACGAGCACAACCGAAGTCTCGAAACTGTTTTCTACGATACTAAATTATTTGACGTAGTAAGCAACGCTCAACAAACAGCGATTCATGAGCTTGTTCAAAGCGTCGGCGTCTCAACAAAAACGCCATCCCGTCTTCTAAACGTAATATTAACGTATCGACGCTTAAATGAATTGAATCAATTCCAGATACCATGTTTTCTTGTAGTATGTTCATCGCATATTTCACACTTCGACACCGGATTTATAACACAGCCGTTTCTCTCCCGGTTCTTGGCCTTTTGGCTAAGATCAAAGTGTAGTATCTCTTCCGATGGATACTGCACCCCATAGACTGGTATTGTCTTGGCCTTCGGGGCTTGATGTACGCCGGTCTGTGGGGCTGTCCTGTGCAGTTCTAGGAGGTCCATCCTCCCAGGCTTCGCCTCCCCTCTTTGGGGAAGAGTAAGTTTATTGCTTACTGCCTGAGGCGCCCCTACCGGGGAATGCCGACGGGGCTGCCCAGGCAATTTTTAAACCCCACTTTCCCGACCCGACCTTGGGTCACATCTTACTTGTGGGAGTAAGATAAAAACTGGCCTTAGTTTTACCTTTACATCACTATCAAAATTCCACCTTGAAAATGACATGAACAAAACCATCAGTATCCTTTCTTGAATACCAAACAATTAATAGATCAAAGATGAAATAATTTAAAGGGGGGAATTACCACTGTCATATATTTACATGTAGTGTGTAACCATTCCCTTTGAAGTGTCTTGTTTATATTCTTAGTACCGACCATTGTGACGTCAGCAGAAACACGAGACTCAGTGAAATGACCTTCTCTTTAGGACGGCCACGAATATAGCCCACCGTAATAGATCTTGTTATATTTAATGTAAAACCCACTTTAAAATATTAGCAGTGTATTTTGTCCAACGTGTTCACACTTATTTCACAATCCATTTAAATATCAAGAGAATATTTATTAGTCAACATTTTTTAAGATCTTCTAAAATATACAAAAGATTTAGCAAGGATGAGTATTTTTGTAGTGGAACTGATACGAATAAAAAATTGCTTACTATTCCCAGTGATTACGGCCGCCAACGCCAGTTGAAGCACCGCTCATTTGTGTGCTGTGTTTGCAGTGGAAAGGGGATAGTGGTTATCCTAAGAAAAGCAGCTGTAGACAGACATCTGCAGCAACGAAGTGATTAGTTTTGCTGACAATATCAATGGCGTTTTGAGCTTAATATAAGTAAGTGTATTTCATTTATTCAGTCAGTTAGTTTGGGGAATAGTCTGCTGATCAGTTCTAGTACCTTTTCGTAGCAAGCTTATTCCCCATTGCGATAACCAGTGTTCATTGAAGGCAGTGTGCATTGAAGACTTGTAGCACTTGATGCATTCGTCCATCGAAATTTAAGTCAGTTAAAGGCCGGTCGAGCTTTAGCTTTCTGCAGGTCACATCTTAAAGGAAATCATCAGGTTAAATGCCTTTAGCCTGATCATTTCCCTCAGGAATGAAACACAAGCGTTTCTGTCTACCTTACTTGCTATAAGAATATTTTTCGTAATACTATATACATCTAAATGAATAAATGCGAAACTTTTTTCATTTATCACACCTATATTACCATCAAAACGTGTTACATTAATTTAAATCCATGATACAACATAGAATTTTGAAATACTCTATATATAGTAAAGACGAACGATCTAGAGAAAATCATTTGAATGCCTAATTTGCATAACTATTTGTTAAACAGTTAATAATAAATTAATGTTTATTGTTATTCATTTCTAATGTTATTGTCCTATTTTGTCTATATCTGTGCAATAGTTTAGTCGACAGATACAGTAATTAATTAAAGTGATTTATTTAAAAAATGGACAATTTACAAAAACTTTTCTTATATTAAACTAATATCTCTCACTAGAAGTTTTACCAACAGAAGGAAAAAGATAGGGAGAAGATAACTGGATATCTGTCTTTCTCTATCTGTTTGTCTGTCTGCCTCTCTCTTTCTCTCTCTCTCTCTTATTTTTTATTGTTTTTGAATTCAATGATTTTTTTGAAGCAATAGTTTTGTCCATAGTAAAAAGTCTGATGTTGCTGGAACTATAAAAAGTAATCGTTTTATGACTAGGCATTTTTAAATGAATGAAAAACCCTGATTTAATCTATTATTGTATTATCTTTTAATGGAGTTTTATAGCATTGTATCGGTTCTGTTGTCATAAGGCCGTCTTCCCAGGAATTCCCCCCCCCCCGTGTTTTAAGAGGGGATATCCTTCAATGTACTACCTCCTCGTTTGAAGGAGAGGGTAATGTAGTATTTCTTCTGTTGCCATGAGATCATCTTCCCAGGGACAATCTTCTCCATTTTTTTTTTTTTGGAGGGGGGGGGGGGTAGTGTAGTATCCTTTTTGTTGCTATAATACCATACTAGCAGGCATTACCTTCTTCATTTATGGGGAGATCCTCGCAGTTATTACCTCCTCTATTTTGGAGGGGATATTGTAGTATCTGTTCTGTTGTTATAATTCTATCCTACCAAGCATTACCTCCTCTTTTGAGGGGTAGTGTAGGATATGCTCGTGATATAATCCTCTCAGTCATTAGCTCCTTATTTGGGGATCAGTGAGTGTAGTTCGTGCATCATGATATCCTCCCTGCCTAGCAAAAATATGCGATCGGAAAGAGCATATATCTCAAGAAAAAAATCTGAAAGGATGGGAAAAATGGAAAAAGGAAAACTGAGAAACGTATCAACGTTTCGCCTTCTCGTGTAGAAGAAAAGAAAAAGAAAGGCCAGAAAGTATTAAAAACAAGAAGATTTGTACAAAATAGGTAGGGAAGAGGATTTTCATTAGTGAAAAAAAGAAGCATCAGACACACAATGAGGTATTGTAAAAATCGTGAGGGAGGGAATTTGGTCTAAATTAATTCAGAGAAAAATAATGATATTTTGGCAAATATCATTAAAATCGACTTATTTTCAGGAAGAATTTTAGACATGTTTAACACCTGCACCTAGTAGCCAGTAATTACAGAAATAGAGAATTTCTTTTTCAATTCTTTTTTTTATTTTTTTAAACTTTATTCACCCCAAACAAAGCATATTGCAACTGAGACATAAGGGACTACTGTGAATTTGGGGTCATATTTATAGGAGTTATCTAAATGGAGAGTTGCGCAGCAAAATGTTGTTTCAGATTACATTTAAATTTCTGCATGTTAGTACACTCGGGGAAACAGAGAGCAGATAGGGAATTGCAAAGGCAAGCTGTCCAAGGAAAGAAGCTATAGAGTAGAAAGTTTTCTGGCATCTCAGTGAAGAGGTGGTATTTTACTGCCACTTTGTCGGGGGTGTTTACATTGAGGGGGTACAAGTGCAATAAGTTCGTCAAAGCACATTCCGTAAAAGTACTTATAAAATAAGCACAAGGATTCCACATTGCGGCAATGGGAGAGGGGCTGGAGCTTAGTAGACAGTGGGGGACATATTAGGTTAGAAACTTTTTTTGAGAGACTAGTAGTTGGTACACCAGCCCATATGTGGCAACAGTATTCCATGCATGGGCGACTGGTGGCTTCTGAAAATTTCAGAGATTTGTCCTGATGATCTATGACAGGAGTGGGCAAGCTTTTCAGAGTGAGGGCCAGATGAGACTTTTGGAAGAAGATCGCAGGCCGGAGTGAAACAACGAAATCTCAGAAGTATTATATTTTGTTTACATGAATAAATTGTACAGAAATTGCATTGAACACTCTACAAATCTGATATTTTTTCTCAAGAGACTTCTGTATGTAAGGCGCCGACGAAGAGTCATTATGGAATCATAAAAAATAATGACGGGGGAAGTAGCAAGTTGATCCAGAATTCGTTTTGACACACCTCACATAAGTTCTCTGTGTTATGCCTTTTCCTCGTCTCTTGTTTCCTCTTTGCCTCTCTCTTTCTCTTTTTCTATTTTTATCTCAGGTCAAAGATTTGAAATTAATAGTTAAAGAAAAATGAAATATACATGCATCATCGCTCGCTGCTATTCAAACATTTTTATCCCACTGTAAATCTTAATTGGAACCTACTTTTACGTCTATGTCACAAAATGATATGTGTTTTACTGGGAGGTCCGCGGGCCGGATTGAAATAATCAAGCATAGCAGGGTAGCGGGTCGGATGCTAAGCCTTCGCGGGCCGGAGGTTGCCCGCCTCTGATCTATGATAATGATTGCTTAGATACAACACAGTTCTTATTCATTTATTGATAAGAAACTACGAATAAGCATTTTCTGCTATATAACTGATGTTTAGAGTAATCCTATTGATTTTATTCCACGATATTTGTGGCTGAACAATTCTGCTTTTTATATCTATTAAAAAATGTCTTTTTATAACATACAAAAATATGCTCCAATGCTGATATTCAAACTCAGTTTAGTGTTTGGACTAAGAAACATGCAACTTAAATGTTTAGGTGTTAAGACATATTTAAGGGAGATTTATTTTTTATGGGTCAAGCAAGGTAAAGATTAAAAAATTGAAAACACCCCAAAATTCAGAGGTGGAGGAATTTCTGAACGGCATGTGTGTGATATTCCAGGGAACCTAATTAAAATGGGTCTAGAGTTGTTAGAATTAGCATTGGCATAAATTAGTTTTCTATTAAACTTTCTGAAAGGAGTTATCATATCTGTCTCAAGGCTGAGCTTATCCAACCAGAATACTTAAACCTATCAGTATCTTGGAATACTTTAAATAGTTTTTTTATCACCACAATTATCTTCGATTACTGTTATAAATGAGCATAAGTTTGTAGTCAATGTAGAAATCATCATTATTATTTTTATTCATGATTCCACTTAATTTTTACACATATGCAAGCTACCAGTTCACTTACCTAATCCACATCCAAATATCCCATGGGAACATCAAAATAATTATCGATGATTTTTTCTGCAAGACTATATTATTTTATATAGTACTAGTTTATACCTGCTACTTGATTTGTGTTGGTACTTGAATATGTCAATTTCTATTTTACCTAGCTTCTACCGCTTTATAACTAGTATGAAAAAAATATTTGCAAACATTTTTTGAAGAAAATGTGCTACTTAGTATTTGCATGAGAGAGTAAGTAACTACGATCATTATATTGCCAACATTTCACAGAAACTATTTTCAAGCAAAAATAATAGCATGGTTTTGCAAATTATCAAAAAAAAAAGGTCACTCACATATTTATGTAGTGTTAGTATTTTATGTTAATCTTTTGACTTGATAACACACGTATTCAGTTAAAAAAACTTCCTTTAAATTTATATCAGATTCAAACGCAGGTATTGATATATTAAAAGCTATTGCTTAAGTAACGTGTACTCTGCCTATTCCTTTTTTTATTTATCAATCACGTTTTTATTTGCGCACGAAGAGACAAACGCCCTAAACCTCATAACTTATTAATAGTATATAGTATTAAGATAGTTATTATTCTATTTCAGTAGTAAGCCGTGAATTTCACTATTCTTCCCTTTCAAATAGTACTAGCGACCATATGTTATTTTTAGCAATAATATATGTGTGTGTGTGTATATCTAGGCAGCATATTTTCTTGCAGGCAAGTATTGCTGAATATAAGAGACAACTCATGTCTAGATATCCTTTGGTAGATACTTTCAATAGTCCGAATTAAGATCTTCTATTAATACTAACACATGGTCTATACCTGATTAACCTCATTTCCCCGAAGATGGACCCAGATGGGTCCGAAAGTACTTGGGAGACCAATCCAAACTATGGCAAATTCATCAGCCAATTCCCCTCCGAAACTAAGATCCTAATTCGGACTATTGAAAGGATCTACCAAAGACATGAGTTGTCTCTTATATTCAACAATACATATATGTATGTATATGTATGTGTGTATATATATATATATATATATATATATATATATATATATATAACATTAAATGCGAAAAATGATATTTAAACTTGATAATGTGGCAATGCAATTTTTTTTCGTTAAAAAAATGTTTAAGAAAGGTTTTATCATTTATTCACAAATTGGCTCATCATAATATACCCTGAGGAGGTTGCGTTGACAAGAAGATAGGTTATATGCGCAATAATGACATTTTTACAATTTGAACATTTTTTATATTTAATAATGTTTATGAACTGTTATGTTTCACGAATATTTTTTTAAATAATAATAGTAATAATAATAATATTAATAATGAAAAAAATAATAAGAAAAATAATAATAATTATAATAATAATAATAACAACAATGATCAAATTATCCTTTTTCCCCTCGTCTACAAAAAATGTAATGTTTTCCAACATACAGAGAGATGCCAGTAGAGGAATGGATACCGGCATGGTGAATTGATGTGCCATGTTCGTGTTCTTTTGTTTCACTACTTTCATTATTGGTGTTGGCAACCTTCATTAGGTCCCTTCTGAGAGTACCTGATTCGAAAAGGTATGTGAGTGAACGAATGTCAACAACAGTATAAAATATGGCAAAATGTTGCAACATGCTGATCCATACAAATTATGGTTTTGTCCATGTAAGTACTGACCATGCTCATCATTTCTCAACCCTAGTAGTCCGACGAGAACCAGTGTTTCAATGTGATATAGCCGTTATATATATATATATATATATATGATGAGTCGTAGACAGCTGTTTCGTCGTTTCACGAGTCATCAACGTGGCTAGATATAGCAAATACATCAACCCTGAGATTCGAAACTCGGTCGCCAGGCCACTACCTACCATGGCCAACTGGTGTGAAATACCTTACCATCTGAGCTAAAAGACTCCAAGTGGAAGAAATTATATCGTTTAAATGAATTTATTCATTTGTTTATAAATTTTATGATACAAATAACCAAGAGGGCTTAATTAGTTCGATGTGTTATGCTAAGTAGAACCCATCATTTTCCGTACCTGAGGGTTCTACTCTGTAGATAATATGGTAAGTGTTCTATTAACACTACATACTATTAATACCAACTTATTGAACAAAATACTGGCTTAAATAGAAGCAGCACATCGAGGTCCATTTCCCTACCGTACAACAACTCGCACCGTATTTACCAATAATATGGCGAAATATCTCTTCCCTAAATTGGACTTGTCGAAAAAATTTCGATGACTTCACCTATCTTGGAAGTAAAGTTAGAAAACAAAATTTCATACAGAAGTAACTAAATATGTGAAACAGCAAGGTCTATGCTGGACTGGACAAGATAAAAGCAATTTGGAAGTCAACTTTTCATACCAAGATGAAACATGACTTATTTGAAACAATTGTTTCATCAGTTCTTATATATGGAAGTAGTACCTGGACTTTTACCAAAAGATTGGAGAAGAAAATTGAAGGTATGTAAACCAGAATGGTAAGAGCTGCTTCCAACATCTCTTGGATGCAGCACACCACAAGTGAGCAACTCTAGGATACCTTCCTCGGCTTTCAGCCTGATTAAAGAGAGAGCAAACTAATTTATTGGACACTGCTGGAGAGCTAAGGATGAAATCGTCAGTGAGGTTCTTTTGTAGATGCCAAAACAAGGATGTGATTTAGTGGGGAGACCGCACAGTTCCTAGATCAAGCAACTTGCAGAGGACTCACAATGCACCTATGAAGACCTACCTGGTGTAAGGGAGGATAAAGCGATATGACATGAGAGAGTCTAAAAGATATGTAACACTACCACACCTAGATGATGATGATGATATTGAAATTCATCTTGAAAAAAAAGAACGTTTTTTAATATACATGCAGGTTTTAATTTGCAAATATATATGCAAGGATGTGAAATGTGTTTTGTTATTATGTAACTCGTGTAGTGCACCAGGGAAGGAAAAAAAGCTAACAAAAAGTTAATTTAACATCTGGGTTTATATGCAATGAGAAAAGTAAAAATAAATGAAATGGTCGACCATAGTCGAGAGTGATCCGAAGGCTCTGTTATCATTGGCTACTACACCGGTGTAGGGAAGGGTGCCACTAATTTTCCAGGATTACTCTACTTGCTCTTGTCCTCATCTTATGATGCTAAGTGTTTAGCTAGGTGGCATAAAATACTCTTTTTTTAAGTCTTTGCTATGACTCGATCGAGGATTGAACCTCGTTCTCCCGGTCCATTAAAAACACTCTAAAATTATGCCAAATGGCCTGGTATGAGGAAACAAAATATTTTAATAAGTTGAAATATAGTAATAATCTAAATTAATAAATGCAAAAGTTTTTTCATCTCTCTTAACTATATTAACGTCAAAACAACTTAGACTTATTTGATTCTAATGATACAAGAATATTTTCAAATACCCTATATATACTAATCCCCACACACCCTCAAATAGATCTCGCTATTCTTCATTTGCATATTTTTATTTTTAAAAGTTTCTTATAAGTTAATGTTCAGTAATATACATTTGTAATTTGCCTTTCCAAATGTTATTCTATATATGCAATAAATTTGTCCATAGTAATATTATTATAATTATTAATAAAAGTAAGTAAAACGATTTAATAAGAAAAAAGTAGCAATTTAAAAACTTTTTTAGAATTTCATTTTCAAGGGAGATCATTTATATGAAAACTTCCGGGATGTCGCTGTGACGTGGAGAACAGATACTACACTTTGATCTTAGCAAAAAATCCAACGAACCATAAAAATAATTTTTTTGTGATTCGTCGGCATTTTTAAATAAATAAAAAGAACGAACCCTGATTTAATCGGAATACATTTTAATGGGAGTTGGGTAGTGTAGTATTGGTTCTGTTATCATAAGACGTCCGACCAGGAATTACCTTCTTCTTTTTAAAGGGATGGGGGAACTCCTTCCAGGTTATTCATCCTCCTTTGTGGAGGGGGTAATGCATTATCTTTATTGTTGTCATAAGACCATCTTCCAAGGGACTACCTTCTCCTATTTTCAGAGTGGGAGGTGTACTGTAGTATTTATTCTTTTGTCATGATACTATACTCGCAAGCATTATCTCTCCTTTTATTAGAGGATCTTCAAGGTATACTTTTTTTTGGGTGGGGGGCATTACCTCCTCCTTTGGTGCCAGTTTAGTATATGTTCATTCATTCATCATGATAAAACCTCCCAAGCATTACCACCTCCTTTTTCGTTCAAGCATTAACTTATCTTTATTTGGGGTGGGGAGCCATATAGTATATCTTCATTCCTCACAATATCATCCTCCCAGGATTACCTTCTCCTTTGGGGGAGAGATAGTATAGTATCTGTTGCGTTGTCAATCCCCTTTTTTGGAGGGGAGAGGTGTTCATTCCTCATGATACTATCCTCCAAGGATTACTTTCTCCTTTTTGTGGGGGGGGGGGTAGCGTACTATCTATTCTGTTGCCATAATATCATTCTCCCAGGCATTAACACTAACTATCGTCATGATATCATCCTTTCAGTCATTTTAGGGTACAGTGTATGTAGTTCTGTCCCAGCCTCGAAAATAATATGCGACCGAAGTGAGCATATTTTTGCTAGTATTAATATATGTATGAGTCAAATAAACAGAGATAAATTGTTTTAAATAGGCTTTTGAATAAGAACATCTATATATGAAACTCAATGTATGTGTATGTGTGTGCATGTGATGTTTGTGTGGCCCCAATAGAATAAAAGGTTAGAGAATCTACATAAAATCTAAAAGTGTATTCTTATGTAAAATTTACCGGGATAGACAATGAAAATGTTTCCGGATCTCTAAGTGCATAACTAAGGGGGCTATGAGGGAATAACCCTCTTAAAACTTCAGATATATCCTATTTTGATGAAATTTCAATCCTATGTATAACATTTTCTGGGGAAGACAATGGAAGTGTTCCAGGATCTCTAAGTGATGCTCTATGTGCTGAGTATTCATCAGCCCCCACCTCTAAATGACCCATTAGGACAGAACCCCTACAAACTTCAAATGCATATATCTTATTTTAATGACATTTAAACAATATATATAAGACAGTAATTCAAAGAGTTTTTCAACATTTTAGTTTCTTTCGACTATATTAGGAGGCGAAACGGGCAGTAAAAACAAAGAAAGTGTTATGAGCATAGTGAAAAAGTACATAGTAGTGATCCTCATTAAATCTCGAGCGACTTCAGGTCTTCCTGTTAGCATTAAATAAAATTCATATGAAAAATAAAAACAAGGAGAACAATGAGTTAATAAAGAGACCGAAGATGGATTCAGATATTCGTTCGTTACAGACAATTAGAAGTTGACAGTGTTGAAGTGCGTACCAACGTGAACTGACTACCTAGATGTGGCAAGTTCGAATCTAGTCAGTTCTATAGCAATCTTCATGTGGCATTTACTGTAAATACCTTGTTCCAGACAGAATTGGGGAAACCAATGCGAATAACAGAATCGAGCCGACTTTTACTCGGATAAGACAACCAACTGCGATTTACTGTCAAAGGGAGAGGGAACATGGCCACACTTTCTTTATCTTTTTTTTCGCGTATGAATACACTGATTTTATTTGTTAAATGATGAACAAACATTTCTCATATTAATGTTCATGCAACATCAAGAAAAACCCTCGTCATGGATTGGAGCAAAAATAGAATCATCATAGTATTCGTCATAGAATAAAAGAGTGAATCAACAGTCCCCCCTTTTTTATTTTAAAACTTTTATTAATGAGTCATTTATCAAGGCTAAACGCCCCTCAAGAATAAGGATTAATGAGATGGATGAATTGCCAGTTGAATGCTGAGGACTATGATGAGAGAATTGCCAATGATGAATTGACTGAACAAAATGTAATGATTTATGATGACGGTTTATGACAAATATGTGTTGACATCGGATTTGAACACGATCATGTAGTAGCTTGCAGGGATGTAATCTCATGGTAATGTTTTTTACTAATAGGTCACTGCTTATTAAGGCCCAGTGGCAACTCGAGGATAAGTTTGTCAGATGGATGGTGATACAACATTGTGAGGATTGGTAACGATGGTTGTAACGGGTCAAAATTTGAAGTGGACAGCTCAACAAGAAATTATTTACATTAGACTTGAAAACGACCATGTTGTAGTCTTCTTGGAAGCATCCCCGTGGAATTGTGTTCTACTGACAGGTAGTTCTACGCTCATAAAAATTCTATTTAGTTTTAGGTACACAGAAGGAAAAAGGGAAATTATTGACAGTGGTTGTAGCGAGACGAGTTTTTGTTGTGAATGTTTTACAGGGGAGAAACATAGATTGGAAATCAGTCGACGACCTACTATGAAAATAACGATAGAGCAGAGAAAGACTAGCATAGCAACTTCTTTTCTGTGAGAAAAGGGCTGCAGGGAAGCGAAAAAGACATCCCCAGTAGATTTCAGAAGTCGGTTTTGTACTCCATCAAGGAAGGAAAGAGGGCTCTGAACAGCACCTCCCCAGATGTGGCAATAATACTCCATCTTAGGACGTATTTTACTCTTATACAGATAGAGGATTGCGTCAGAAGTGAGATACCTTTTGGAGCGGTAGAATGATCCAACCATTTTTCCAGCAACCTTAGCAACTGATTTGATGTAAGTCTTCCATTTCAATCTGAGGTCAAAAAGTGCGTTCCACAGATGGGATGAAAACAAATATTCTCTTAATAAAGTGAACACTCATTTTACTCGGTCTACTCAGTCTATCTGCAGGTAAGAATAATTAAGAATCGCTCATTGAATTTTATAAATGAAGACTTCCAATGGCGAACGCGATAAATCCACTTCCTTCAAATTGAGATCTCAGAA
The DNA here is from genome assembly GCA_963556195.1 of Sepiola atlantica. Lineage (NCBI taxonomy): Eukaryota > Metazoa > Mollusca > Cephalopoda > Sepiida > Sepiolidae > Sepiola > Sepiola atlantica. The sequence continues at coordinate 51,078,313 of OY744530.1, read as the reverse complement.
AACGAAAATATGAATATTTTAAATCCCCCATGCGACTGTATAAAATTATTTTCGTAGTAAGTGTGACAACTAGGTAGATATCACAATGTGTAAAAATGAATTTCAAGTTTTATAGAATTAATGACATGTAAATATTTTCGTACTTAACAATTTTGAAAATGGCGTTTTGCATTCGAACTCTTCAAATGTGTACTCAAGTAATGTGATGAGATCAAATGTTGTCAAAATAGCAGAAAATAAGCAATAGGAGAAAAAAAAATTCCTGGCAAGTTTTTACTTCTGTTTTGCAGTGTTTTTTATGCAATATTTCTTTCTGTTTTTGTTAGGTATGTGTGCATAAGTGTGTATATATATATATATATATATATATATTAGTACTTCATGTATCCACATAAAATATTATAAGGAGATATAATTTTTTATGTATCAGTTTTCAGTATTTACTTCAACAGTGCTCGATACGTAAGTAGAGCTAGGTAGTAAGCAATGAAAATATATATGGCAATCAAGCTACACAGAGGCTCCCGTGTTTCATCCCCGGGGGGAAATCGTCAGGCTAAATTTAGCCTGACGATTCCCCCCGGGGATGAAACACGGGAGCCTCTGTGTAGCTTGATTGCCATATATATTTTCATTGCTTACTATATATATATATATATATATATATATATATATATGCGTGTGGTGTGTGTATGGTTTTTTTTATAATTCATTGTATGACTTTAAATAATACTGCCTCGAAACCAGCTGTTAACGACCATAATATTTTGGTGTATGCCCTTTATTTGGAACTTGATTTGAAAAATGTTTTGCATCGGCAAAATCTCTCTATATATTTAGTTCTATTCTACTAAATATTGAGTTGCTGGTATTTGCAAGTTGTTGCTTGATCTTTATAGCTTTCTCATTGAGGATTTATATCTCTCTCTCTCTCTCTCTCTCTCTCTATATATATATATATATATATATATATATAGATAGAGAGAGAGAGGGAGAGAAATGTGCCAGTATTCACACGAATATTCATATAAAATCATAGAATAACGTTAGTAATTCAATTTTTCATATATAAACTATTATTATAATTTTTGATGAAGTAAAGAAAAAACAGCAACCATTGACTTTTTATTTCGGTGGGGTTTGTCTGACTTGCTATTTACTTCCTTGCTTCTTCTCACCACTTGAAATGGTTTAGTATGCAGGATAGAAAAAAAACACGTGTCTTATTTGCTAATGTTAGTCTGATGAAATAGAAATGCATATACTTTACTATATACATCATAAAAAAAAAAGATATAAAAATATAAAATATGCAGATAAATACACAGCGGTCTTTTTTATAGAGTGAAGGATATACATATATATATATATATATTATATATATATTATATATATATATATATTATATATATATATATTTATATTATATATATATTATATTTATATTATATATATATTATATTATATTTATATTATATATATATATATATATATTTATATTATATATATATATTATATATTTATATTATATATATATATTATATATATATTATATATATATATTATATATATTATATATATATTATATATATATATTATATATATATTATATATATATATATTTTTATATTTTACATTATATTTTACTTTATTTTATTCCTTATTTTATTTTTATTTTTATTTTCATTTTATCTTTATAATTTTGATAATGTTTATAATGTCGTTTTATCATTATTATTATCGGTTTATCTTTATATTCTTATTTTATATTTGTAAATTATTCCTTTTTCTAATATTTGTCCCTGCATCTCCTCCTGTCAATAGATGGACGAACTTGTTATTTTCTTCCTTTAATTTTCTGTAAGATGTGCTGCTAAAGGCGCTGATGAAGTGACGTTCTGGAGTGGCTTTGTAAAAAATTTTTTTAAATTGAAAAATTAAAAAAATATAAATTTAAGTATTTCCAGGAGGTTTTGGAAACGACCGTACGCCATACTAGACTTGTTGTTCTAATTCTTTGAACAATTGGAATGTACTGATCCATTAAATCATCTTATATATATATATATATATATATTAAGGAAGATACAACACCCTACCATCACGGTCCAAACTTAACACTGGTAAATATAATAAAATTATTTGAAAATTATTTATTTCTCAATATTGTCATTATTGTGATTGTTTACTATTTCACGTACCACCGGTTTCACCTAACCAACGCATTGCCTCTGCCTTCTAACAATACTTATATATATATATATATATACATATATATATATATATATATATATATATATATATATATATATATATCAAACGGCGAATTGCACTTGAATTGACAGCCTTTTCCAAAGTAGACAACATCATGAAAAATAGAAAATCCACTATGGGCATTAAACAGAAAGTGTTCAATGAATACATCATGCCTGTTATGACATAGGGCAGCAAAACATGGGTACTTAATAATGCAGTGATAGACAAACGAAGAATTGCACAAAGCAAAATGGAACGGATAATGCTCGGCAGAAGTTTACGTAAAAGAAAAAGTAACACCTGGATCAGACAGCAAACTCGAGTAAATGACATCACCACCATACGAACGGCAAAACGTAGATAGGCAGGCCACATTTCGAGATATACAGACAACAGGTAGACATATAGAGTGATAGAATAGACGCCGAAGCAATGGAAAAGACCTAGAGGAAGGCCAAAATCCCAGTGGAGAGATGACCTTGACAGCCAACTGGGTCTTAATTGGCCATGCTTAGCCAGCGACAAAACAAGGTGGAAGGAAACCAGAGAGGGGTTCCTCCTCAAGGAGTGATCAAAACCCCTAATAATAGTGATTATACATATATATAATATATATATATATATATATATATATATATATATATATATATATATATATATATATATATATATATATATATTAGTTACACTTGGCTAATAGAAAGAGAAAGAGAGAGAGACATTAAACCACCAAACTAAACTGTTTCATCACTTGCTCTGTCCCACCCTATTGGGTTTTGATGAAAACACCTACTTTTTGCTCCCTTCTATCAAAGTCTAATGAGTAAAAGGACGACAACGTTCTTTCGTAGATAAAATTGTGCCAACTATGTAGGTCATACTTTTGACCCCAAAGCCGTCAATCAATCAGATTCTGGGGTCTTTAAATTAACCCGTTATTCTTAGAATCTCATTATATGCATAATCATATGATGATATCCAAAAGTGAAAAATATTAAAATAGCACACCACTGTTTAAATATATATGGAAACATAAAAATGAAAATATTAGTTCTAATAACAATTAGTTATCTTGCTTCCAATATAAATAGTGGAAATTGAAAATTATGCTTAAAGGAAAGATATGAAATCATAAACTTCAAAAACTAAATTAATTTATTATCCAAAAACAAGAATTAATTGCTAAGTGCAGACACATGAAAAAATATTTACTTTTCTATTTAAACTAGATTAGAAATAAATAAAATAAAATAAAAATAAATGACGAATGAATCAATAAAAAATTGTAGAATAAAAACAATTATGCAAATAAAATCAATAAAGCAACGAAAACAATTGCTCCTTAGTGAACAAATAATTAACAAAACGAAAGGAAATAAATAAAAACTGTTGAATAAAAATAATTGTACATTAGTGATCGAATAATTAAAACAATAAATAATTATAATTAAAAATATTGATAAATATATAAATAAATAAATTAATTAATAAATATGGGTAGATAACTCTCATCTCTTCCAGCCTCATCTTGATTGACATCAAATGAAACACTTATGATGATACTGCAGTAAATTTGTTCAAGTTAAGTAACTTTTATTACTTATTATTAATTTATATATATATATATATAAAGTTAGGTGTGTGTATACGTTTATATATTTCTATGTATAGAATTCATTCCTAAATTAATTAACCGATCATCATGAACATTGGAACAGAGCTGCTATGCGTACATGTGGGTAACATGGGCTATCTTCAGTTTAATTTAATTTGATTTTAACAATAGATAATAGACCTTTAGCAATAAATATTCCCCAAATTTCAGTTTATTTGGAGTATTTTAAAGGAGACAGAATATGACCAAAACCTTCCATTTGAAAATTCAAATATTTCAGATTTTCATTAAATTTGATTCATAGTCATTAGACACTAGCTTAAACAGATTCCCTGAATTTCAATTTCTTATTAAGCTCTTTAAAGCATAAACCTAAAATTTGAAGCATTTTCTAAAATCAAAATCATGTAATGGATTTTGATCAAAATTGGAATAAGGATTCTAAACAAGGTTTAGTGATATTATATTTTAGTTTTTATCTTCGTAAGGAGACGTAAAAGTGGTGCGAAACTGTTTTGTTCGGTAAATTAATTTTATTCGTCCTGGGACGGGTATTTTAGTATTAATAAATCTGCTGATAAGCAAAGGACAGTTGGGCTCCATTTAAAGATTTTTGGGATTAAGTTTTTACTTATTTTCTTTAATATATATATATATATATATATATATATATATTGCTAGCTACCATATCACAGAATGGTTATTGGGCGTAGTGTTTAGATAGTATTATTATTATTGTTATA
>OY744530.1:51016199-51068699 GCA_963556195.1 Sepiola atlantica | reverse complement strand
TTTGTTATAGACTTCTTATTATAAGAACTGGTGCCTCTTAGAGTATTTATTAATAAGTAGTCATACTATGGCATGAATGTGATGTTCCAACCCCTTTTTTGTTGTTGAACACTGTTCGACTGTTTAATGTGTGCACTTGACGATTTGGCGTATATAGAGTTTAATTTCTCTTAAATTCTCTGCTAATTAGTGGTTGCCGAGGGTAGAATACCAAACTACGAATCAGCAGTGACTTTGAAATCGGGTTTGTGCCCTCCGACTGGTAAGAATTAACACCTCATACACTGAAGATTGCATAAGCATAAAAAATCGATGTCTGTAGGTAATGATAATAAATATTTATTTAAAAAATGTTGTATATTTATATATATATATATATATATATATATTACTACTTCATGTATAAACACATAATATTATAAGGTGCTATAAAATATTGTGTATATATATTTAAGTATTTATTTAAACAGTGCTTAATATGTGAGTAAAGTTTAATAGTTGCATGATAATATATCTATGGCAAGTAAGCTACACAGACGCGTACATGTTTCATTCCCGCAGGAAACTATCAGCAAGGTATATAAGTTAGGTATGTGTATTGAACCTGACTATTCCCTTGTGGGAGTGAAACGCGAATGTTTCTGTGTAGCTTAATTGCTATAAATATATTTCATACTTTACTATATCTAAATATATATATATATATATATGTACAATAAAAATGGAATAAAAGATATGCAAATGAAGAACTAGCAAAAATATAAACTCAAAAACACATATTGAATAGTTCTACTAAAATATTTCAATTGTTAGGACAATCATCATCGGTTGGCAGCAGAACTTTAATTAAAACCCGATGCTGCTAACCGATGATGATTGTCCTAACAATTGAAATATTTTAGTAGAACTATTCAATATGTGTTTTTGAGTTTATATTTTTGCTAGTTCTTGATTTGCTTATCCTTTATTCCATTTTTATTTTACATTTTGTCTGAAACATGGTTTCTCTTATTCCTCATATATATATATATATATATATACATATATATATATACATATATATATATAATTATAAATATTTGTTTTTATCTACATACGTATACGTTTCATCCTTTCGGGAATCATCAGTGTAGAGATGATTATTCATACCGGTCGCAGTATATATATATATATATATATATATATATATATATATATATTTTGGTACAGTAAAATTAATACAACATTAGTACCGTCGGTTTCAAGCACAGAAGGGCTTAACATAAGCTAAAAAGAGCCGGATGGTTGTCATCTGTTTCGGAAATGTGAAATCATGTGTTACTCTCGTTTGGACGCGTTATTTGCTTAGAGTGTTATGTATATTTGTTTAAATTTAGTGTAAGGGAGGTTTAATAAAGTTTGAAAAGGGGGGGGGGGGTTAAAGTAACAGTTAGGGTTTAAAAATGGAAAATATTTAAAAATATAAAAATAAAATTTAAAAAATTAAAAATTAAAAATATTTCTATATAAATCCTGTGAGTCAATATATATATATATATATATATATATATACATATATATATATACATATACACCTACAACAGTAGGTGTATAATATTCTTACTGTCCCATTTCGGTCACTCGCGGCACCTTCAAATCTTTTATATATATGTGTACAGACTTGTGGCCTAAATTAATTAATGGATCATGAATTTTGGGATATAATACTGGAAGTAACATGCGCACATCATATTTTTTGTAAATGTAAACATTTAGAGGGTGCATGTATATAAAAAAAAATTTTGTTTTAATTTAAAAAAAAGAAGATTTTTATGAACCGATCATTATGAATTTTCGAATATATATTATCGGTAACACGGGAACATAATTTGTTTTATAAACTTTACTATTTAGTGGATGCGCCCACCGAAACACGCACCCTCCCTAAAAAACACTGTTAAAATATGGTACATGTAAAAAAATTTATAGAGAAAAGAATTGTTCTACATCAAATTTTTAGTTATATTAACTCATACATTTTAAGAAGGATCTGTGTATGCGCGTTAACGTCAATATGTATGTGCTTGATAAAATCCTGAACTATTGAACTTCACACTATGAATTATAGAATATGTATTCTAGGATGTATGTAACGTGGGCATATTATTTCTTGTTTAAACCATATAATTGAAGGGGGTGCCATCGAAACAGTACCATACCCACATAAAGAAAGAAAAAAAACTAACATTTAAAACTAATACTATATTTAGTGCTTATGCTCGTCCGAGGACGGTTATTTTTTTAGTATATATATGATTATAAATATTTTTATCTACATAGTATACGTTTTATCCTTCCGAGAATCGTCAGTGTACAGACAATTATTCATACCGGTCGCAGGATTCGAAACCCCGAAACACAAGTCATGTTATAACACAAATTCCGACGCCTTAACCCACTCGGCCACTATGAACAACCTGATAAATAAGTGATACTTTATATCTGTTTTAGGTTTATTTGTTGTCAAGAGCGATGTAATTTATAGAAGGTAATACTACAATGCGGAGGTGTAACGAATAAACACGAATGCAATTAAGTAATTAAGAATGCAATTAATGAATTAAGATTGTAATATAAATTTTTTTTATATTTAGAAAAAGGTGGAAACTTTAAAACTTATTCCACCGTTATATGTCTTAATTTCCTTCAGTTCGTATTTACCAGTTACACATCTGTATTGCATTGCCTTCTGTAAATTACCTTTATATACACACTAAACTATAAGCAAACTACATTAACCTATTATATATATATATATATATATATATATATATATATATATATATGTGCGTGTGTGTGTGAGAGAGAGAGACAGACAGAGAATTTTATACATGTTTGGTTGCAGACCACAGAATTTTCACGTTTTGTGATTTTCTTAATTTTTAGCTCGGCACGCCGGTTGAAATGTTTTGGATTTTTATCGTGTTGATATTTACTTAACCTGGATTAATATATATATATATATATATATATATATATATATATATATATATATACCAAATGCACATGTGCATATATATAAATGTATGTAATAACATAATTGTATAAATAAAGGGCAAAGTATACATGGAAAACGATGCTAAGGGAAAGATATATCGGTGATATACAGAGAGAGGCTGATCATCAATTTCTGACAGCACTGAGTACGACTTCAGACCAAATAGGTGGTTCTCATGCTTCCTAGAGAGACAATCAAATCCTTTGATACACGTTGCTCAGACGTGTTTGTCGTCCTAAGTAACCAAATTGCTCACAGTGTCATGTATGATAAATAGATTGGTTTACTTTAGCAAAGTACGTTGCTGTCCGCCTCATATTTAGCACTAAATGTATTTGGAAAGTGACCAGAGTTTGGGCTGCCTTTTTATATTGTTCCTTCAAGGGGACTAAATAATTGCACAAATAGAGAAGTACTTGTTACTCTAGCCCAGGGTTAGAATATAAGTTAAATGCCTCATACAAATTGTGCGGCGACTCGGATGTAATTGCTTTTTATAAATGTGTCTAATAAATCTCTATTTCTATAAAGTTAGGCATGATTATATGCTTATATATTTCTATGTGCGGGATTCACCCATAAACTAATCAACCGATCATTATAAATTTTGGAACACATCTGCTATGCGTAAGGGGTGGATATGTGGACTATATTAGTTTTATTTAGTTTCATGCGCAGGGGTTGATAAAGGGGTGGAAGCATTTCCTAAAAATTCAGATACCTCCGATTTTTGTGAAATTTTAATAATAGATATTAAATATCAATTGATAAAGATTTCCTAAATTTCAGTTCCTTTGCAGCATTTTACAGGGGTTTCAGGAGGGGAAGCATAATATGGGCACAAACCCCTATTTTAAAATTCGAATATTTCAGATTTGCATTGAATTTGATTTATACGAATTAAGGAAGACTTCCTGAATTTTAATTTCTTAAGTTCCTTTAAGTTTAAATTTTGTACATTTTCTAAAATCAAACTCATGTAATGCATTTTCATCAAAATTGTAATAAGGATTCTAGACATAAGGTTTAGTATAATTATATTTTGATTTTCCTAAGGGAACATAAAATTGGTGCAAAGGTTTTTCTACTGGGTTAATTAATATAATATATATATATATATATATATATATATATAAGTTAATTGTGTGGTGGTTCAGACATAATTGCTTTTTATAAACGTGCCTCATAATTTTTGCCTGATAAATTGACTTATAAATGTCAGTCTTCAAGTACTATCGGAGATCATTTTTGTGCGGAAAGTAACGAGACTAATCGTTACCAAAAGTGTTTTATTAATTTCAATAAATCTCATATCAGTTGAAAAGAAAGATATAGTAATGCTGCATTACCCGTTCTTTCGGGGTATCCGGTAAGATCCAACAAGAATGACAAAGAACAGAACGTATATGGAAAAAAACTTTAGTTTTCTTTATTTCCCATCACCGGATAGTTTACACCGGCTACGCACACACATATGAAAAAAATCTTTTGACATACTTTTGTCTCATGAAAGTCTTTTTCTTGCTGAGGTCACAGACTTGGTTTTTGCTAGAAACTCGTTCATATATACATCCGATTGGAAAGCAATTTGCTCTGCATTATCTATCCGAGCCTGAACTGAAGCAATTGTTCCACTAGCACTTTGATGAAATACAAGTCAGGGGGTTCCTTCACAGTACCAACTTGCTTATCAGTCGCATTTTTAGTCAGCGGACACGAAAGCCTAACAGCAAGATGGGCTTGGGTATCATAGCCAATAAAGCTTCATCGGTGCCATAAACATTGGTAAACTCCCATTCTTCTGGTAGTTCGATACTCCTATCACCAAGCGCTCCGGCTCTTTGCGTTTCTGAAACCGCCGTCTTTCAAGTCTCGCTTGCACTGCAGAATCTTCTCCTTTTTAACAGTTATCAAGTCGCTTTCTATCTTTCTCGACGTCCCACCCACAATGGACTCGCTCACAATTCATGTTTGACTTTCTTCATTATCTTACAGTAATGATACCTACATAAACAATTCGTTCATAAGTCTTCCTACAATGCTTAATGCTAATCTTTAAAACCATTTAACCGATTGTACAATCAGGATGAAACATTTTCTGAACCAGGTTTATTTTTCCTATTTTTATGATATATAACCCCTTTTGAGGCTACGAAATGCCTAAATGCAATACCTAGTATAAATGATTCATTGTATACGATTTAGCATACTGGTGTGAACTGTTGTCTTGTGTGCTGTGTTCAAGTCCTCTTGCTGCTACTGAACCAACGTTACGAGGGGATGTTTGGCAACATTCACATGGTTTCTCCTACGAGTACATGATTATGAGTAAAAAGAAATTGTAATTTTCTCATTAATATAAGATATTTTTATTGCACATAAATTGTTTATCCATAGCTAGGGGGGAGAAGGAGCTCATACCTGACTCAAAAACTAAATGCTAGGTATAACAAGCTTCAGTTCGTGCACAATTCTACTCTATGGGTCCAATCTTTGCCACTCCATGATAGCAACATTCCGAAGCTTAAGGTGTTCAATCACTAGTATCTCTGATGCATTCCGAGGTTTCGTATCACCGACTGCATCACCAACATAACTATCCGCTCGAGATGCCAGATCTTTAAACTTCAGGGGACCATTCTCACAAGGAGACTGATGGTTTGGCCATATTTTTCGTCTTTCTTCAACTGACTTGATTTGCAAGGCAATATTGCCGACTCCATTATTAGGATTTTGTCAGCTCTTCAGGAGAAAAGGGAGACAAAAATTCAAAGTCAAGGAATCTTGAGATTAACCTAGTTGTGTGTCACTGATAATTCTATTAATTCTATGGTACTTGAAAGCATTTTCAATTTTTTGGCAGATTTCGAATATTTTAATGGATTTATAATAATTTCAAGTTATATTCCTCGGGTAAAACTTGTTTATATTTGAAAGATATTAGTCTAAAGTTAATCTCCTATATAAAGGCCAGTTGTCTGTATGTTTGTTTGTTTGTTTGTTTGTTTGTTTGTATGTCCAGCTACTCCTCAAAAACCACTCGGCAAACTGTCAACAAGTCGACATCTTTAGGACCGGACAACACCTGGGAGCATAATATCTCAAAATTACAAAAAAAAAAAATGTCCCCGGGGGTCAACGGGGCCAGTTTTCGGGGGCGGGTCTGGTTTTTTGAAACTTTTTCAATGTTATTTACTGGTGATTTTGAAATAAGCCAATGTATTCATGTAACAACTTGATAAAAATGCACTGTCCGGTTGTATCAAGTCATCCCATAACTTCTGTCCGGATCTATCAATAACAGTGAAACAAGGGTTGCTCAATCACATCCGCACCTAGCAACCTAAACTTATATCTTTTAAAATAAAAATAGTTCTTTGGGGGGAGGGGGGGAATTTTTTGGGGACGGGTGGTAGGGGTGGGGGGAATTATCAACATCTTCATCCTGCGGGGGTGCTTATACAATATAGGACCCGGAGGCTTCTGAAGTATATGGACCTGGGCGGGGTGTTCTTCTGCAGTACAGGACCCAGCACCGGGGGGGGGTGTATACAATATAGGACCCGGGTGCTTCTGCAGAATAGGGACCATGGGTTCTTATGCAGTATAGGGACCATGGGTACTTCTACAGTATAGGGACCAGGGGTGCTTCTACAGCATAGGGACCATGGGTGTTTATGCAGTATAGGCACCGGGGGTGCTTCTACAGTATAGGATCCAGAGGCTTCTGCAGTAAAGGCACGGGGGGGGTGCTTCTGCAGTATAGCCACCAGGGCGCTTCTACAGTATAGGACCCAGCACCGGGGGTGCTTTTACAGTATAGGACCCAGCACCGGGGGGGGGCTTCGTCAATTTAGGACCCAGAGGCTTCGGCGTTGTCCGGGAAAAAAGTGCTCAATATCCTATTTTGCTTGCGGAGAGGAGGAGGAGGGAGAGCCCCGGGCAACGCCGGGTACCCCTGCTAGTCTGGAATAAAATATAAGTATGCCGATTTTACTTGATGAAAGGGGTGACAAATAAAACTAATAGATAACAAATAACTGTTACCAAATACAAGAAAATTTACTTTTCTACTTACCTGTATAATTTTCACATGTGTTTACTGATTGTAAGATTTATTATCTATGCTTTTGTTATCGTCAACATGTCCGCCAATTTTGCGGGGACTTGGTCGCAAATTTCAGACTTAAAAGATAGTAAAATAGACAAAAAAAGGGGTTAATGGAACCGTAAGCTTATGTTCGAGGGTGTTTGCCAATCAGATTAGGCTTTTTATTATTATAATTATTATTATTATTATTATTATTATCTTTTAAGCCTAAAATTTGCGACCAAGTCTTCCCAAAATTGGCGGTCATGTTGAGAAGCAGGCTTGCTTGGCTAAGTAAAAGTGATGATAACAAATGCATAGATAATAAATCTTACAACCTGTAAACACACATGAAAATTATACAGGTAAGGAGAACAGTAATTTTTTTGCGTTTAGTAACAGTTTATATGTTGTCTATTTGTTTTTTTTTCTTGTTAACTATACTGCACAATCGAAAAAGTATTATAAATCATGCAAATAATTTAAAAACAAATTAACGTCTAATCATGGCTAAAAATATCTAAATTTAAAATGCTTTAAAAAGTCTATCCGTTTTTATAGAATCATATTCAGAGATAATTAGTAAATTGAAATGTTAATAAAGTGAATTCATAAAAATCTTATTTTCTAATCAAAATTTTTATTTTATCCCCCCCCCCCAATACTTTTATACCGTTAAAACCATTGAACGTGCAGCCATAATGCTTCCCATTAATCCAACAGTACCAACTTTCGTTTATACTAGTTTACAACCTCCGTCAGTTTTTGTGGAAACATTATGCTTTGCTAATGTTCACACTAAAATTCATATAAAATTATAGAATTACGTCAGTAATTTAAGTTTTCATATATAAATGATTATTATTATTTCTGATTACCTAAAGGAAACACACCTATTGACCGTTTAGGGTGAGATATTTCTATCTGAATTCATTTCAGGCGGCAGGAGTTGATTGAATTTCTATTTGCTTTCTCGCTCCCCCTCATCGCTTGAAATGGTTTCGTCCGGATCTAGAAAAAGGCGCTTTATTTACTTGATGACTTTTGTGTGACGAGACGTATATATAGTCTAAAGAAGCTTTGAGTCATTTTAAACAAAAAAAAACAAAATAAAACAAAAAAGTAAAATGCAGTTTAAATTCCCAGAGAAACTAACTAAATCCAAGATATTGCAGACTTAACATTCGTTGGAAAATTAATAAATAAATATATGTATGTATGTATGTATGTATGTATGTATGTATGTATGTATGTATGTATGTATGTATGTATGTATATCTAGTCAGCATCTTCTCTTGGAGACAAGTATTGTTGAATATAAGAGACAACTCATGTCTAGATATCCTTTGGTAGATCCTTTTAATAGTTCGAATTAGGATCTTAGTTTCGGAGGGGAATTGGCTGATGAATTTGTCATAATTTGCATTTGTCTCCCAAGTACTTTCGGACCCAAACCTAAAATGTTTATAGCTCCAATATAGTTTCGTACTTAGTACATAATTCCCGCCAAAAACCTTCTATAAATACTAACACATACTCTAGACCTGATTAACCTCATTCCCTCGAAGATGGACCCAGATGGGGCTGAAAGTACTTGGGAGACAAATGCAAATTATGGCAAATTCATCAGCCAATTCCCCTCCGAAACTAAGATCCTAATTCGGACTATTGAAAGGATCTACCAAAGGATATCTTGACATGAGTTGTCTCTTATATTCAACAGTATATATATATATACATATATATATATAAAGTTAGGTATGTGTATATATTTACATATTTCTATGTACAGGATTCTCTACTAAACTAAGTAACCGACCAATATAAATTTTGGAACACAGCTGTTAGGCGTAAGGGTGGGTAATATAAGCTATATTTAGTTTAATTTAGTTGTATACAAAGGGCGTAAAAAGGGGGTTGGAGCCATTCCTGAAAATTCAGATACCTCCGATTTTTGTGAAAATTTAACAATCGTTATTAGACATCAATTAATAAATATTCCTTAAATTTCAGTTTCCTTGGAGTATTTTAAAGAGTTTTTATGCGGCGTATGAAATTCAAATAATTCAATTTCGCATTTTGATCCATAGTCATTAGACCATAATTAAGCAAGATTCCATGAATTTCAATTTCTTCTGAAGAAACTTTAAGCTTAAGCCTTAAATTTCAGAAATTTCTAGAGTCAAAATTATGCAATGAATTTTGATCAAAATTGGAATAAAAATTCTTGACATTTTTATATCATTATATCTGAAATTTAGTCTTCGTAAGAAGACATTAAAGTGATACAAAACTGTTCTGTTCGGAGAGTTAATTTTACCCGTCCTGGGACGGGTATTCTTCTAGTTTATTTATATTCAAATAATACACATTGGTCTTTATTATAAAGTGGAGCATGAATTGAACAGTAAATGAAGGTTGCCAATACGAAAATATTAATTTCTTACACAAAATGGAGAGAGAAGTTGCCAAGACAAGGAACGTGGAATTTTCGATGAGAAAAATGGTTGTGAATCTAAGAATTTCCTTTTTATTTTGATTTATTCCGATAAAGCAATCATTATCGAAGTTTACTCTTCTTCTAAATATATTTATATTATGTAAAACATTGTAACATTAAACCTATCAGATTAGTCAAATTTGGTCGAGATCTGGTGAGAAAGGCAGACATGGCTTCAAGAAAAACATACAGACTTTCACATTTATTAATATACATTATGCAAACACAGAGACATAAAACGTGTCGGGTTACACACATTTGTATGGTTTTATCTTGTTTAATTAATTTGTCTATGAATGAATAAAACATGAGGACTTTTAACACTGTCTGTTTTAGTCTGACATTATGGAAAGAGTAGTAGCAGTGTGTTACTTTATATTTGAGGAACTGCGGTTTCAGAAAATACAAAGATTCGTTGAATGTGAAATGTTAACAGTTTTTTTAAATAACTTATAAAATGAAAGTAAAAATCCAACTTTATTTTGTAAATTCTTCAAACTCTAATAGTGATAAACTTCTGTTTTACCAGGATTTACAATTTTCCCTTTTCCTACACCTGTACGTTGCTAGAAATTTCTCTTTTTCTTTAACTGTATGTTGTTACTAATATCCCTTTTTCTTACACCTGTAGGTTGCTAGCAATTTCTCTTTTTCTTTAACTGTATATTGTTACTAATATCACTTTTTCTTACACCTGTACGTTGCTAGCAATTTCTCTTTTTCTTTAACTGTATGTTGTTACTAATATCCCTTTTTCTTACACCTGTACGTTGCTAACAATTTTTCTTCTTCTTCAATTGTATGTTGTTACTAATATTACTTTTTCTTACACCTGTAGGTTGCTAGCAATTTCTCTTTTTCTTCAACTGTATGTTGTTACTAATATCCTTTTTTCTTACACATGTAGGTTGCTAGCAATTTCCCTTTTTCTACAACTGTATGTTGTTACTAATATCCTTTTTTCTTACACCTGTAGGTTGCTAACAATTTCATTTTTCTTACACCTGTATGTTGCTACAAATATGCCTTTTTTACACCTGTACGTTGCTAGCAATTTCCCTTTTCTTACACTTGTATGTTGCTACTAATATCCCTTTTTCTTACACCTGTACGTTTCTAGCAATTTTCCTTTTCTTACACTTGTATGTTGCTACCAATATCCCTTTTACTTAACCCTGTACGTTGCTAGCAATTTCCTTTTTCTTACACCTGTACGTTGCTACCAATTTCCTTTTTCTTACACCTGTACGTTGCTACCAATATTCATTTTCTTACACCTGTACGTTGCTAACAATTTCCTATTTCTTACATCTGTACATTGCAAAAAAATCCCTTTTTCTTACACCTGTACATTACTACCTATTGAACCTCGGTCGCTTGGCCCACTAATGAACACTCTAACCATTGTGCTAAATGGGGAAATCTTTTACTTTTGTAAACAAAACAAAAAACAATACATCTTTAATTGGATTCATTATAAAGCTTTATCTCAGAAAAGTTTTTAGTCTTGGCATAGAGCTTTAATTTTAAATGCATCCTTTACAGATAGGCAGAGAACCATATTTATTTTATAGATTTCAATAAATTTAGATATTGTAACTACTTGAAATAAAGGAATGTTTTATGTTCACATTTAACATGCTGGTTCTTGTTAGATTCACCGGTTAAGCGACGTTGAGCCTAGCCAGTACCAGATGGGTGACCGTTTGATAATACCAGGTGCTGTGGGTGGGATGAGTGTTAAAATTCTCTGCATTAAAAAATACATCCCTGAAGATGCTTTTCGTAATTACTTCAGTGTAACATGCTTATCTATACATATGTTGACACAATGGAATAACCGCTTTCTGGGCTGAAGTTCTCTTTTAAATCATGTGACGATGCTCTCCTAGGAGAGTATGTTGCCTTTTTTATTATATGTGGCAACACAAACTTTTGGTCACGCACAAGAAAAGAAGAAAACACAGACAGAAAGTGAACACCAAAGCATATTTATAATTCTACTGAAAGAATGCCAGTTCCAGGACTGGTAAAATTAATTGCCCGAACAGAACAGCGTTGCACCATTTTCATGGACCTTTACGAAGATTAAAATCAATGCTACTAAACCTTAAGTCTTGAATCTTTATTTAAATTTGGATAAAAATCTATTACATTATCTTGATTCTAAAAAAATGTTTAAGATTTAAGGCTTAAGTTTATGGGGTCTTAAGAAGGAATTTAAATTCAGGGAGTTTTGCTGAATTCGTGTCCCATGACAATTGATCAAATTTAATACAGATCTGAAGTATTTGAATTTTCAAATTGGAGCTTGTGCCCATATTATGTCTCTAAGAACACTTTAAATTACCCAAAAGAAACTGAAATCTGGGGAATATTTATTAATTGATGTCTAATACCTATTGTTAAAAATTCACAACAATCGGAGGTATGTGAATTTTCACAAATAGATCACACTCCCTTTGCATAAAACTAAATTAAACTAAATATTTTTTACATTATCCTCACCGTATGCATAGCAGCTGTATTTTTAAATGTATAATAGTCGGTTAATTATTTTAGGAGTCAATCATGTACATAGAAAAATGAAAAAGGAAAACCAAAAATATTATTTATGTATTCATCAACGTTTTGTCTTAATTTCAAGACTTCCTTAAGATGATTGGTCTAAAGAAATGGCACACAGGTACAAATATTTGAAACAGTAGAAATATATAAACATATTCACATACCTAATTTTATATAGATAGAGATTTGTGATCTATGAACTCGCCCTGCTGTTTGGTAAATAAAAGGACACTTATTTATACAGATGAAAGAAAAACACAGAACTGGCCATTTCTTACTTAAGAGATATATGTAGCAATACAACCTTTTGCTAATACACAATAAAGTATTAAATACTGTCCTAATTACCTCCTCTTTGTCATATGTCATATCAAAGACTGTTCTATTTACCCCCCACCCCCTTTGAGTATAATTCTTTAATATGTCTCAAACTCTCTCTCTCTCTCTGGATATATATATATATATATATATATATATATATATATATATATTATATGCAAATATTCTTAAAAATAGCAAAATTCGTCTGTTTAATTATACGTTTTTTTAATTTTTCAATTTTTCTGATGTTTTTTTTTTTTTGTATTAAAATTTAAAAAAAAAAAATGTCCCATAGGTATCACGAACGATTTCGATTCTTCGTTGAATCATCTTCAGGTGTAAAAAGCAAATGAACAAAAAAGCTAGAGACAGAGAAATGAGCAGAGAACGTTTTCGCATTGTTCCAGGAAAGACGTTGACAATTTAAATTCAGCGACACCGGATTTTTTTGATTTTAATACAAAAAAAAAAAACATTAGAAAAATTGAAAAAATAAAAATAGGTATAATTAAACAGACAAATTCTGTTATTTTTAACAATGTTGGTATACATGAGAAAATGCTGCCTAAATACACACACAATATGTATATATATATATATATATATATATATATAAACATACTAAAAATATATATATAAATATATTAAAAAGGATGCAACTTTTTGGGTCACTCATTGTACTGGGGATAAATTGTTTGAATCAGGAAAATGTGAGTTTAGTCTTTCTGTTCACTCTATCTCTCCTCTTTCTCTATCTCTCTCTCTGTCTCTCTCTCTTTCTCTTCAGTTATGGGGTAAAAAGTATTAATACTTGTAGTGATATTCTGAATTTTTTTATAATGGACTATTCCAATCTTCTTTTATAGTTTATTACCTTTTACTGTTAATAAACAGGGAGATAGAGTGCGGGAAGCGAGAGTGATAGATAGCGTATAAAAGAAATGAGGGGGAGGCAAACAACATACAGTAAGAGTGATAGATAGTGTATAATATAAGAGGGGGGACAATATATCTTGAGAGAGGGTGAAAGTAATAAACAGAAACTTAGAAAGTGGTGAGTGATTTGGTGAGTTAAATGCAAATTACGGCTAATTTGAACAATTTAAATGGATTTTATTTCAAACATAACTCAATCTCCAAACCAAACAATATTTTAGAATGTCTTTAGTGTTATTACAATATATAGGAAGAAAGCCTTAGGAAAACAAACGTTGATTAACCCAGCTTTAGTATAATAATAGATGTTCCTACCCAGTGCTATACATAACTGTACTCTGCAAATAACTCAATAAAGCTTCTGTAGCTACAAGTATGTTTTCTCTATGGCGTTATGAGACATAAAAACAACAGGCAAAGAGTTAGGTTAGGATTAGAGTTAAAAAAAGAGTTTGGATCAAATTCTGTAGAAGTACCAAATATTTAAATAGTGGAGAATATTTTTAATTCTATTTAAATTTGTTAACTTCAGATCATAAGGAGTGCATAATTTGTCTAATGGACGCCGTTGCATACTATGGAATTGGCTATACCAAGTTCAAATCTTCAATGCATTAGATTTCAAAAAGCGTAAACTCAAAATTTCCCATTGACTATGGGGAAAAATAGCAACTTGTGTTCAGTTGAACGTATACACAGAATCGTTTAGAGTATGTATTGTTTCTTTCACAAAAAATAAACTTAAAGTGGATGATATTCCACAAAACAAACAAACCAAACCAAATTATAATTTGAAATTGATCATCTAGCATGTTTTGCTTTTCTTGTTCCTCAGTTTTACCCTGATTTGATCCAGGATCTGAAGGCTCAAATCTGTTGTGCTGCATTTTCTGACAGCTTCAGATTCAAATCTTTCGGCCGTTAATTGGTTAGATTTTGTCGGTGGCTTCTTAAATCCCAGAACAATCTGCTCTTGAAGAATTCAGTTTATAGGATTATCATAGAAATTGCAAGTTTTCATCAAAATGTCTCAGAGCTGTAATAAATGTATCAACATGTAATACTCATCAGGAACACCCATAGCAAAAGATTTGGACAATCTCATTTCTCTACATATAAAGTAGCATTAGTGTTAGTATATATATATATATATATATATATATATATATATATATACTAAGAGAATACCCGTTCCAGGATGGGTAAAATTCCTTGCACAGAACCACTTTTATGTCCCCTTACAATAATAAAAATCAAGATATAATGATACTAAACCTTACGTCTAGAATCCTCATACCAATTATGATTAAAATCCATTACATGATTTTGATTCTAGAAAATGTCTAAAATTCAAGACTTAAGTTTAAGGAGTCTTAAGAAGAAATTAAAATCTAGCAAATCTTGCTTAGTTGGTGTCTAATGACTATGGATCAAATTTAATGCAAACCTAAAATATTTGAAAAAAACTCATTAAAATACTCCAAAAAAACTAAAATTTGGAGAATATTTATTAATCGAGGTCTAATTGATTTTAATTGATTTTATGCTTTGGGAGACGACAGGTTCGCTACATTATTTAATACCAATACGAATGTGCATTGTAGTTATAATCATTCACTTTCCTTACATATGAATTAACTATGCTTTGTCAAATAATTGATTATCACACAGAAACGTTATATACGATGAAATCTATTATTGCATTTGTGTGATTCCATAGATTTTACTTCTTGTCCTCGTCCCTGAGAAATCATCACATAGAAATAGAAGAAGAAGAGCAGCGGTATGCTTCAGATATTTAACCGGACTGACAATTCTTAACCTGATGTGCTATATACAAGACAGTGTGAGACTGAGAGATAACCATTAAGGCAGATGGAAAGAGACAGAAAGAGAAGGAGAGAGAGTGAGGGAGTAAAAGAGAGAGAGAGACATAAAATTCTACCCAGTATTGCATATGCATACCTCCATAGATATGCTAACCTTAAAGGCTTCGTATCTTCAAGCGAATTAAAGTTAATGAACTTGGTTCGATTGTTAAACGGTTAGCCATATCACACTTAGATATATTTTTTAAATATTTCAAGGATTTAAAAAAATATATATATTACGAGTTTTAAAAAAAATATATTTAAAGAAGTTTTTTTTATTTTATATATTGAAAAACACTGAAAGGCCTTAGAATCCATCAAGACAAGAGTCTTGTGGATTCTAGAGCAACAGCTCATCAGGTGGAAATTGATAGTGCCCAGGAAACAAACCACAATGGTGCAGTCAACAACCAAATTATATATATATATATATATATACATTTTAAAAAGGTGAAAAAAATTAGATACACATTTGGATTGTACACATTATAACTTGTTTCGACCTAGATCGGTCTCATCAGATGTATAACCAACCGCATTTAGAACACGGATGATGAGAAAATGTTACCACCGTTTTTCAAGTAATGGGGAAAAATTCTAGTTGATGATTGGTCGTTATAATGAAGCTGAACTGGGGGAATGGTAAAAGGCCACGGTGACTAATTATAATTAACTATGATGATAATCATAATAGAAAAATAGGGTAGCAAAATTTATTCATGCTCTGTTTAAATGTACATTGAGATCTCTTACTCGGATTCCCATCGAAATCATTCGAACCTGCACACTATATTGGCTTCCCATCACACATAAGTTTTGAGTACAAATTTTGAGTACGGAATTTACCTTATCTCAGCATTACATTGGACCAAGAATGGAGAAGTTTACACCGTCTTATTCACTAAGGAACATTCCTTACTCCAGCCTACACAGTTTTACTTTCTCCTTAACGGAAAGAATAACGGACTTAATTAATAGATTAACGTGGAAGGCATACTTCTTCTTAAAAGCAGAACCTATAAATGAACAAAAAGAAATGTATAATTTCACAACCGTAAATCAAGCTAAACCCATAGAGCCACTCAAACCATTTGAAGCAGATTTATTTAAACTAGTGAAAATGATCAAATTTAAGAAATAATAAGTTCCAATCTGAACTCGGAAACGACATAAAATGCATAAAAAATCCAACAAAGTCTGGATTAAAGGCTATAAATCAACAAAAATATATAAAATGTGCCAGTCAAATATAATAAGTTAATCAAAGATAAAATTTCTAAAACATATAAAAAAGACATTCATAGCACCGAGGATATAATTAATGATGAGACGAGGCAATTTGCCTCGAAATTGAAGATCGAAGACAGAGTGGGTAAGATAGACAGGAAAAATGCTTATATTTTAATCAAGGACCACAAAAAAAAAACTTCCAAAATAATAAACAAACTAGATTAATCAACACAACTAAAACTGAACTAGGACATGTAGACAAGAAAATATTACAGAATGTGATCAACGAGACCCTGTTCAATCTGTGGAAGGATTCAGCAGACACAATTCAATGATTCAAAGAGATGGAAAATAAGGGGTGAGCCTCCTTTATTTAGTTCGACATAATGGACTTTTACCATCTCGAAGGAATTGTTAATCAATAGCATAAATTATGCTAAAAATTTCTCGGATATTTCAGAGGAACTAGTCAACATAATTTTGGCTTGTCGCAGATCCATTTTAGTCAGCAATCGAGACAATTTGATTAAGAAAAATAGTAGCGACTTTGACGTTCCGATGGGGTCCTTTGTTCGGCACAAATTGCAGACATAGTATATATAATATAAATTCCGATTATCAGTAGAATTATAGACCCTAACTTGATTGGCTTGTATAGGGATGACGGATTGATCATCGTTCCTAACTGCACTGGCCCATTAATATCCAGCATACACAAAAAAATAAATAAAGTATTTAGGTCTGAAGATTGAAATTACCTCCAATTGTAACGAAGTCAATTTTCTGGACATCACACTCAATTTAGAAGATGGAACATACAAACCATTTAACAAGGATAATCGCACACCAATATACATAAATACTACATCTAATCATCCTAAATGCATTATCGAACAAATCCCTAATACCATTAATTCCAGAATTAATAAACTCTTATCAAGTAAAGATATTTTTGAGGCTAGTAAGCATATATACGATTATGCATTAATAAGAAGTGGTTACACTGAAAAATTAAAATATACTGAGAATATAAAGAAAAATAAACCTTGGAACAGGGGGTGTAGAATTATTTGGTTCAAAACGCCATTTTGTGAATTATCTAATATCAATATTGGTAAAGATTTCTAAATTTGATAGACAAACATTTTAACACTAAGCAAAATATTTAATAGAAAAACAGTGAAAGTAAGCTATTCGTGTACTAAAAGTATGGACAGTATAATCAACACACACAATAAAAAAAATATTGGACACACCGATCAACGTGATTAAACCTAAAGAGAAAAAAATGTAATTGCCAAGTTAAAAGTAATTGTCCACTTAAGGGAAATTGTAATGTAGAAAGTGTCATATACAAGGCCACGATTTACCCACAAGAGAACATTACTAATAAGAAAATCTATATAGGAGTTACGATTATAAAAATAATAATAGTATTCGTAAATTCTAAATTGTCTACGTATACACAAGAAACCGCCGACAAAATTCTCTTTTATTTAAAAATTTGTAAATACACTTGGTGTAAATTTCGTCGCACTTTTAATCTCGGTACTGCAATGTATACCACATTTTCCGTTTTACAATCAATTAACTGTTAATCCAAATTGTAATTGTGATCACTCGTAATTTTAATCGTAATCTCCGCACTGTTACATACCCCGCATTTTTCGATTTGTAATCAATTAAACTTATAAGCGTAAACACTCGTAAATTTAATCGTGATCACTTGTAATTTTAATCATAATCTCCGCACTGTTACATACCCCGCATTTTTCGATTTATAATCAATTAAACTTATAAGCGTAAAGACTCGTAAATTTAATCCGAATATCCGAATTGTAGCATACCCCACAAATTTTTATAATTATATCTGCTACTTTTTTTTTTTAATCGTGAACATTTTAAATTTAAAATGGACTTTTTTTCCCTGAACAAATAGGGGAACTGATCTTCTGGATTTGCCACCCTATTTTTCTATTATGATTATCATCATAGTTAATTATAATTAGTCACCGTGGCCTTTTACCATTTCCCCAGTACCGCTTCATTATAACGACCAATCATCAACTAGAATTTTTTTTCTCCTTTACTTGAAAAACGGGTGTAATATTTGTTCATCATTCATGTTCTAAATGCGGTTGGTTATACATCTGATGAGACCGATCTAGGTTGAAATAAGTTATTATGCGTACAACCCGAATGTGGGTGTAGTTTTTTCCCCCCTTTAAAATGTATTCATGCTCTGTTTAAATGTACTCTCTTACTTGGATTCCCATCGAAATCATTCGAACCTGCATATATGTATATATATATATATATATATATATATATAAGCACTTTTTCATGTGTGAAAAGACCCAAAATATTCTCTTCGCTTTAGACAGCCAAAGAGTCTGGATACACATCTTTGCTGGACCTGTATGCGCCTGCAGAGAATAGTAACAACCTTCTAACTGTACCCTTAAAAGATACAGAGAATAGAAACTTGATTTTTCAGAGCAGAACAGTAGTTTTAATTTTTTAAGCATTTCTTTATAGAAATTTATAGAAATTGAACATGAAGAGATGACAGGTTTTGAGATAGCATATGATGAATATGTTTGTTTGTTTTAATTTTTGTCAGTTTCGGTATTCATAAAGTCTTTAGTTATGCTGGCCATTTCCTCCTTCCGACGCTCAACAAGAATAAATGTAATCTGGGCTCAGTGTTAATTTTAGATCAGGCCATGACCTGTCTCTTCAGAATATCCATTGGCAGATGATGACAAACTTTATCTTTACTCACATAACTAGAATTTTAGACAAGGTGTCAAAAAAGAGATTCTCTGAAACGATTAGTCATTCTCTGGTGATATAGAAGGGAAGAACAGATAAATCTGAGATTATGTTTGACAGAGAATCAGTTGATAATATTAGTTTATTGGAAAAATTGTCCACGAGGAGACATGTTGTTTATTGATGTTTATTTGGTATTTTTTTTATTGTTCATTTTTGTTGTTTTAGTCCATTGCTTTTTATATCATTATTTTGGTCATTTCTTTTGTTTTATCTTTATATTTCGTTGTTTTCGTTAACTTTCTATCAGTTTGTTATTTTCTGATCATCGGTTTTCTTGCTACTTTTTATTCATTGTATTTTATTTTTCATGGTATTTTATTTATTGTTTATTGGTTTATACTGTTTATTAAATAAAATTTCATTAAAATTTGATATTTCTCTGATTTGAGGAAGATTAGAAGAATTAAAATATTGGTTTGCTTGTAGCAAGACGAAAATGTGTGAAGGTATGCGAAAATAATTTTAAGGATGGTATTTTCATGGGAGGTTAAAATTAAGCAAAGAGTGGAAGATTCCATTTAGAAGTTAAAAGTTTAGAATCAGGACTATGTGACAAGATATGATGTCATACGAGGAAATACGTGGCACAGTAGCAAGATGGCTTCTGCCTTTTTTTGGGTGCATGACTTCAAAGTAATCAGTCATGAGGGTAGGTAAGGAAGTTTCAGTTCATCTTGATGTACATTACTGTAAATTGCTGAAAAATATTAACTAAAACCAAGAAGCAAATAATGAAGCTAACTTTATTCTTTTAAATTACTTCCATTATTACATCTAGCATGATAAAGAATAAAAAGAAACTGAGGACGTCACTATCTAAGGAGTCAACTACTACATGTCAACGAGAGAGACGAACAGTTGTTTTCTGTCCACTACACAACGCCGGCCAATTGTTTCACAATGGGAATCAAAGAAAACTCTACACAGTTACAAAGCGCTTATTACCAGAGCCATGATACTTGTTTACAAATATTAATCTTTTAGTAGGGTGTCTTGTATCATAGATTTTTAAGGGGTCCATAACTCCCTACTGCTTGCATTGCCATTTTGTTCAAAGTAAATGAAAAAAAGCAGCACACCTGAGCAAGGTGAATATAGCACCTTCTCATGTGTTGTCTGTTTGCACTCCCTGAGTTCTTACCACATATCCAGTATAGAAACCTATGCCTCAGAAGAGAAGCCACCTAACACAGGAGTCGTCTTAGAACGCTTGATTAACGAGCCAGTACTGTTGAATATCTGGGCCGGGTGTACCGGAAATGTCACATGGCAGGAAAAAAATGTACTTGACACAGACACCCACCTGGCCGGAAGAAAGAAAACACGGTAGATTGTCGGTGTTGATTAATTCAAACCAACCTGCAAAGGTTAACTGCAGACGAGAACACACCATCAATAAATAAATGCGCTATGGTAGTAGCTACATTGAGAGTGAAGACAAAATCTCAGAATTGGCGTTTACAGGTGGATGTGTGAGTGTCATAAATTATTATATAAACTAACCCGAAATTGAGATCGAAAGTCGACTGGCGATCGGGTCTGAGAAAACCACTCTGCCAATTCCTAACATACCGCACTCATTCACCACCAACGACAATAAAGATATATCATTGTATCTTTATACATCAATGTTTCTCATCATTCTTTTAAGCACAGCAAAAATATAAGACGAAATTGTACAAATAGTTAATCTCCCAAGCTCTGCAGTAAATCTTTGTTTAATCAAATTCTAACCAAATTTCCTTGCTGCATCAAGCAATAAAATTGCAGTGAACGGGTTACATGTTTTTATTATGGAATTGAACTACTTACTAAAACCATGTGTTGTGTCTTAAGTAAATTCTAATCTAATTAAAACAAAATATATTATTTAGATAATTCAGACTATTTTTGTCACCTTGGATGTTATTCTCACAACATTTCAGCTGATGTAACTTTCGACCTTCTCTAGGTGCGTCTAATCAAACTCGGGAGTCTGTAATTATATGCTTAGTATCGCTCGAACTGAGGATTGAACTTTCAACATTCAGAAGATTGTTACTTAGCACTGATTCTAACTTAGCACTTTTACTTGTTGCACCACAGATCGTTGCGGATACTAAGAATACTATTAAAAATTACTTAAGACTTTTACCCTGTCATGACTGATGGAACGAGAGCAAGCTACTCCTGTAAATTAACTAAGGGGTTCCATTCGAAATTCCATACACATTTCAGAGTTCGACAAAGATTCTCGAGTTCGACGATATATATATGTAGATATATATATATATATATATATATATATATATATATATATAAATATGCTTCCCATTGTTTCAATGTATCAGCACTATAGAAAATGAAATCGCCAGTTCTCATTAGCGATAATGCAAATCTGTTGATACCAACAAATAGAACGCCTGTTAACTGCTAATATTGCTTATATAAACAGTAAATTTTCCCCTTACTCACTACCGAATTTAAATTTCATCCTAAAGCACTCGTATGTCTAGTCACACTCAAGAACTGTGATACAACGAAACAGTCTATCTATATGTATGACTATCCCCCCTCTCTCACTTTCGGTTTCCTTCTCTCCATATATATGTGTGTGCGTATGGCCTTGTGGGTGTACGTATGTGCCTGTATATACCTATACACATGTATCTTCCTATGCCTCTCCACCTCCACATGAATTTGCGTGTATGTGTGGGTACGGATGTGTATGCATGTGTATGTATGTATATATGTGTATATATATGTATGTGTATATATATGTATGTATATATATATATGGGTGTGTATGTGTGTGTGCATATGTATATGTGTATGCATGTGTATGCGGATATATGCATTTTTCATTTTTCTAAGTTCACAAACTCCCTATGTACTAAAAAAACCCATCCCCACTCTAAACTTTCTATGATTCCAGCCAATTGGCCTGTCCTCCTCTATCCCCCTCCCCTCTCTCCTGCTTCATGTGTATATGGATGGATGTCTGTGTGTGCGCAGGTGTATAAGTAAGCTGACATATGTAGGTGAACCTGCTGAGTGTCTGTGTGTGGGCATGGGTATGTATAAACACAAGTTCACTTGTGTATCTACTTATATATTTATTTATTTATTTACCTTCATTCATATCCGGGTACATTTGAATCATGTTTATGACCACTTGACTCTTTCCTCTCAGCTGTTAGGGACAGACTCCTGTTTTTATTTCACCATTTCACTGGCCTTCCCCACCCCATTTTCTTATTCTACTACCATCCACCTCCCACCGTATTTACACAATCCTCCAGGCTAAAGGATCGCGGCCGAAAATTTTGTTCTTTTAAAAAAAACTTTTTTAATTTTTTTATACATAAGGGGCAATGTATATTCCTACATGTCAAAATATAGAAAATAAATAAAAGATATATTAAAATATATACCTTTCACATAGATTTTTTATACATACATATATATATATACACACACACATATATATATATATATATATATACATATATATATATACAGTATTTCTTAATTGGGAGAGTTTCCCAGCAGAGTGCTCAATTATTAATGCATAAGTAAAATTAACTAGATAATTAATAAGAGCATGATATTTATTAATATTAAACAAAAAGTTACAACAACATCCGGACCAAGGTTTCAGATCCGAGAAAAACGGACCTTCATCAGCGGAGTCGTATAGCTTAATGAGTGAGAACAACCGCCAGGAATTTCAAAATATTGTCCGTTGGAAAGATGGAACACTTTCAGATTTAAAATTGTCACGTGCGTGGAATATACGTAGTCAGTTATGGAAAGGTTTCAGATCAAAACAACAGCGACGCTGTACATAGAAAAAGCAAGAAATTAAATGGGAATAACGTTAACAGTTGGACAGATGGGAAACTAGCAGGTTTAAATTGTCACGTGCGTGGAATTACGTAGCCCGTTATGGAAAGGATTCAAATGTAACTAATAGAGACGCTATATATGTTATCGAAAGTAAATGGAGATAACGTTAAAAATAAAATTAAAATTATGTTAAAAATTTTTTTTTTTTTTTTTTTTACATGGTTCACCCCAAACAAGGCAGGACGCCACTGTAAACGTAAGGGGCTACTGAGAAAAAGGAAAAGGGGGGAAGGATTGGTGGTTCAGCTTAAATTGGGATCTGAGCAGCGAGATGTCTGTTTACATTAGTTTTAAATTTCTGCATGTCAGTACTGTCGGGGAAACAGGGGCAGGGAGGGAGTTCCAGAGGCCAGCAGCACGAGGAAAGAAGCTATTTGAGTAGAATGCTCTCAGGCATCTGGGGACCTCCACAGTGAATGAATGAGATTTAGTAGAATGTCGAGTTAGTCTAGTGAATTTACGTCGAGGGGGCACCAGAGCAGCACACTCATCGGAGCATAATCCATTGAAGTATTTGTAAAACAAACACAAGGATGCTACATTGCGGCGATGGGACAGGGGCTTGAGCTTAGCTGACAGTGAGGGACCTATTAGGTTGACTACTCTTTTTTGGACTTTGTCAAGAAGGGAGAGACTAGTAGATGATGCACCAGCCCAGATGTGGCAACAATACTCCATGCATGGGCGAATGGTGGCTTTGTAGAGATACAGGATAATGTCAGGTGTAAGGAGTCCACTAGCACGGTAGAGGGAGCCAACCTTCTTTGCGGCAGCCTTGGCAATGTCTTCAATGTATGTGTTCCAATTCATGTTACCTGTGAAGGTTAGGCCAAGGAGTTTGAATGATGAACTCTCAGGTAGGGTGTTATTTGCCATGACAATCGGTGGATGGAGAGGCTTCTTGTAGTTGTTGAAGGAAAGGAGCTTTGTCTTTGCGGCATTAAAAGTCACCAACCATTTATGGCCCCAATCCACTACAGCCTGGAGGTCATCTTCTAAGGATGCAGCCATTGCCTCAGATATGATCGCGTCTGTTTTGCCAACATGGCGAGAGTAAAGCGTGGTGTCGTCAGCAAATAAACCGATCTCAGACACTATGTCATCAGGGAGATCGTTTATATAGATCAGGAACAACAAAGGTCCAAGAATAGATCCCTGGGGCACACCAGCATTTATATCATGTTGCTTAGATGAACGGCCATCGAGGACAACTTGGATTTTTCTTTTGTTTAGGAAGGATCTAATTATATTAAGTAGTTGCCCAGTAATACCGTATGAGCGTATTTTCAGGAGAAGCCCTTTATGCCATACCTTGTCAAAGGCCTTGGATATATCAAGCGCTACTGCCCTAGCTTCACCTGCCTTGTCGAGTGTATGATACATGCGTTCAGAGATGACCGTTAGGATGTCTGCAGTAGATCGTGCTTGTCTAAATCCATACTGGCGGTCAGAAAGAAGTTTACTATTAACTAAGTGACGTACTATCGCTAGATTGATTAAGGATTCAAAGATTTTGGCAAAGATCGGCAGTAGACTGATTGGGCGGTAGTTCTGAGGGTCGGTTCTATTCCCAGTACTCTTGTAGACTGGTACCACAGAGGCAATTTTCCAGCTATCGGGGAAGCAAGATTCGGCTAGGCATTTGTTGTAGAGTTTGGAGAGGACAGGGGCCAGTTCAGCAGAGCATTTCTTTATTGCTATTACAGGTATAAGATCAGGCCCACAAGCTTTAGAGGTGTCAAGGCTTATTATAATGTCTCTGACCTGGGATGGGGTGATGACCAGGTTATCAAGTGTTGCTTCAGTCCGCAATGGTAATTCAGGGAGAGGGTGGTTACCCGAGTCTAAAGTAGAGTTAGAAGCGAAACGCTGTGCGAGTAGTTCAGCCTTATCAGTGGCTGTGCAAACGACATCATTGTGGTTTGAAAGTGGGGGAATCGTAGATTGACCATTATTCACTACACTATTGTAGATTTTCCAGAAATCGCGAGTACCTAGTTTCTGTGACTGGATGCGTTTTTTTGTTAACTCATTATACCTTCTCTTCGCTTCGCCTATCACGGCCTTGCAATTGTTTCTTGACTCTATAAATTTATGTCTATTAGTAGCTGACTTATGGCCACCGAATTTACGGAATGCTTGTTGCCTCTCAGAAATGGCAGCTGCACATTCCGAAGTGAACCATTGAGGAGAGTGGGGCTTGCTAAAGAATTTTCGCATGGGGACATAGGCTTCAATGCCTGCTTTGACCCATTCAGTTAATTCGTTTGCACACTGGTTGGCAGGGAGTAAGAAGGTTTTCCCCCATGGGGCGTCACTGATGTGGTCTCTGATTGACTCAAAATCAGCTTGCTCGTAGTATCTTGTTGTTTTGAGCAACGGTTCATCAGCTTTTGGACGACTTTTTAGTGTGATATGTATCATTAGCACAATGTGATCAGCATTCCCGAGTTGGCTATGAGCTTTCGTCACACAAGCCTCGGGTATTGAGGTCAAGAAGAGGTCTAGAAGTGAGGCTTGTTGATCCACACAATCGGGGATGCGGGTCGGAAAATCAACAGTCTGAGATAGGGAGTGAGCTAAGGAGAAATTATACGTAGAGTTGCCAGCTGCGTCAGTAAGGCTGGAGAATCCCAACCAGTTGCGGTGGTGGGCATTAAAATCCCCAAATACATGTATCTGGGCATTCAGGTCAATTAAGAGTGCTCTATCTATGCTTTCAGAGACAGAGTTTAGCAGAGTACAGTCCTGGGTCGACAGGGAGCTGTATAGGAAATATAAGTAACTAACGTTGTGATGTAAAGTCAATCTAGAGCACATGTAGTCGTAGTCATCTGATTCTAACCTATGTTCTCTAGTCAGGGGGAGGGTGTTCCGAACATAAACTCCTAGCCCGTGCATGTGTTGGTCAGAGTCTTTACGGTAGAGTGGGAGGTAGTCAGTCATGTCAAAGTGGTGAGAAGAGATTGAGGATTGGAGGTTAGTTTCACTAAGAGCTAGGATATCTGGGGAGTTTGTCAGGAGAAAGGTTTCTACGTCGTTGATGTTGGTTCTAAGTCCCCGGATATTTGAGAATGCAAGCCTCAAGGGTGGAGGCGAAAGTGTTGTTTGGGTGTCTGGTTTAGGTTTGATTTTATTTCTTTGTAATGGCATGTTTGATTTGATTATAGAGTGGATTGGCCAAGGTGGGTACTTGCTTGGTGCCAATAAGCTCACACAACCAGTCCATTAGTCACAACCTGGTCCATGGGGGTTCTGGCCTCGGGAAAGCCCACCGGAGATAATTGCAGGGTCCCTTTCCATGCGCGACATGGCACATACAACTACCCACGGTATTATGCAACTGATGATGGAGCAGCCGTTCTTGGCGCTACCCAAGAGTTTGGGCTCCTGTCCTGTCATTCGGAAACAGCAGCCAGACAAGCTGTCTAACCTGTACCCTCAACCTGTCGGAACAAGAGAGACCCAGACTGGTCATGTAAGACTTACTAACGAAAAAACTTTCCCCGAGTTGCCCAAATAGAGAGAAAGAGAATGGCGTTCATTGTCCTAGTAAGGAAACAAGGCTAGGCACTGAGTGTTTAGAGGCGTCCCAGCGCTGTTACCTCTGCGCCTGACTAATAAACAAAGAAGGAGTGCAAGGGCCGGCGATAGGTAGAACCTATCTACTCCTTAAGCAATTGTAGGTTTGCAAACCGGATACTTTGTTCGAGATTCCAACTCTAGGAAGGTTGTCGATCAGGACTAAAGAAGCCATCCTCCCCCTACAGTTTACTGCCATGGCGTAAGTTACTGGAAGAAGGTTTTTTTGTCAGAGATTTCCTTCTCTTAGATGGATAGCCTTACGAGGTCTTACGGGTCCAACACTCCGAGAGGGGTAAAAAAATAGCCTGCGCCCATGTACTAGTCGGGTATTACCTAGCCCCCGCATGTAAGAAAAAAAAAAAAAAAAAAAAAGAAAATTCCATATAATATATATTATATATATTATATATATATATATGTACACATGCAGATAGAATAAGTTCAATTGCATACTAAGAAGGGAACAGTAAGTTGAAGATAGGTCTCCCTCACTCCCCCCTCTTTCAACCCCGAACGAGGTTTCGGTTTCTTCACTGCTAAGGCAGATACGAAATGTGTCTTTAACCAGACTAGCATGCTTAGTTTGGACGATATTCATCCCCTATCTACATTCGCTAGTGAACTACCCCCACCCACCCCTTTTCAAACCTGAACCCAAGTGACCCCTGCAGAATGTAGGCAAGAAAAGAAAAGATACAGAGTTTTGAACAGTCAAGAATCCTGGAAAAAAAGATTATTTTAGCTAGATACTCGTTGCATGTTAATACATGGATTAATTAAGAAAAAATTCAGAGTAAAAATAATTTAAACACTTAGCTTTTTTTTTTTTTTGTTAAATGTCACCCATACATTTCAGTTTCTTCAGAGGCAGATACGAAATGTGTCTTTAACCAGACTAGCATGCTTAGTTTGGACGATATTCATCCCCTATCTACATTATATTGAAATAATATGCTAATGTAATAATATATTACTAAAAATATTAAATAATAAATCATTAGAATTAAACTCATAATTAAATAAATTGTAATCACACCATTTATAAATTAATAAAGTCCTAAGGGTACTAATCATAAAATATTTTAAGGTACTAATAATAAAAAGAGGGGAGGGGAATAAAGAAAGATGAAAAAGAATGATGAAGAAAAATAAAGAAAAATGAAGAAAAATAAAGATGAAATAAATACATTGTTAGATAAAATAAAGGATAACATAAAATTGTGTAAAAATAAAAATAAAAGATAAAAGGCAAGAGAAGGAAAAATGGGGATATGGGGTACTCTACATTAGAAGGGATATCTCTAAAAATATTTAAAAGTCATTATATAGGGGTTGCAAAAAACTCTTTAAATGTTGGTATATTGTGGAAGGAAACGGCCGACTTATTCTTCAAAAATCTAAACTAATCATTGATAAATTATAGTAAGGTGCCGTATTAGGGAATGGAGAAACTATTAATAATAATGATAAAATAAATTAAATAAAAATTAAAATAAAAATAAAAATAAAATGAAAATAAAAATAAAAATAAGATAAAAATAAATTAAATTTTAAGAAATCTATATATAAAGAAACAGTACATAAAAAATATATATATGAAAAAAAATTTATAAAAAATAAAAATATATTTTTTTAATTATTAAAAATTTTTTTTTAATTTTATTTTAATTTTAATTTTATTTATTTTATCATGCGTTAGCAAAGAAGTTAAGAACATTAATTTTCCTCTCCCCAATTGACCAGTTAACTATTATATAGTATATCTTTATTGTGGTCTCTTGGTCTTACTGAATTCCAGGACAAGAATTCATTGTGTCTGGTGGAGTATCCAGCTTAGTGGTGAACCATTCATCATATAAGCCAGTGTATAGCCGTATCGACCGAATCTTATTTGGGCTTCGAATACTATGTTATTTTGAATATTTAGTCAAGGTTTAATTGTAGGGTGAAGTATCCTCATGTCAGGTTGTCCTGACAAACCCTTGTACAGAGAAACCGAAAAAATTTGAGGATGGTGTCTAGTAGGTTATTTAAACTCTTCCATATATATATATATATATATATATATATATATATATGCATTCTTAGGCTTCAAACATCTTTCTTACATTTCAATATTGAATGCTTTCTAATGGGAGACCAACATATCTTCTTATCTTTAATGCATCTTTCCCTAAAAGACTTCGACATTTGAACTATTACCAAATCAACATCTTACGGATTCTACCTTCTACTAGCGATAAACATGTCGCTATGAAAAAAAAAATGTCTTGTACCCCTGACGAAGACGTATTACGTCGAAAATTTGGGACTACTTTAAATAAATTACTATTTTATTTTTTAAAAAAATGCATTCTTAGGCTTCAAACATCTTTCTTACATTATATATATATATATATATATATATATATATAACTTCCTGCACTGAAGATTGCGTTAGCATGAAGCATCGATGTCTGTAGGTAATAAATAATTAATATTTATTATATATATATATATATATATATAAATAAATATATATATATATAGCCACATAATAGTGATAGCTAAAGATTACTTATTTTGTCATATAAATATTCAAGCAGAGATTGAATTAGCTTGTTTGATTATTTCTCTGTCAGAATGCAGCCATGACAATAAATCAATATTTGTTCAGATAAATGGATATTTAATGACTTAATTATCTTCTGGCATCTCACAAATAAACATATTACATAAATGTCGACGCATATTATGAAAGGCCATCAACTCAAATCCCAGATGTTTGCTGCTGCCTTCTCGAAGTTTATTACGGATTTCTAAAAAAAAAGTTCCATAAACATATATACATTTATATATATATATATATATATATATATATATATATAAATAAATAAATAAAAGAAAAGTCCACATGTCTATTTGATAGATGAAAAATGGTTTCATTTCGCATCGCAGCCAGAAGCACTCACAGATCTAGACACACTAAAGAGCTGTGATAAAACGAAACAGTCTGTGGATGACTATATATATATACACACACACACACATATATGTATATATTTTTATTGACACTATACGTTAGTTTGATCTTCCATCGATACCTTCAGTTTCACAGAAACATAGGAAACTCAGCCTGCAGGTCTAAAGATACCGAATGTACCCGATTCTTCAGTCTATGTTTTACATGAAAAACATCGACTGAAAAATCGGTTACATTCGGTATGTTTAGACTTGCAGGCTGAGTTTCCAGTATTTCTGTGAAACTGCAGGTATCGATGGAAGATCAAACTAATCTATAGTGTTAATTGAATATATATATACATATATATATATATATATATATATATATATATATATACATGCTCTGGCATTTTTCTTCTATAACACGAAATTACACTCTCTGTCTTTATGTCTGTCTGTCTGTCTGTCTGTCTGTCTGTCTGTCTCTCTCTCTCTCTAAGGACACTAAATTTTCTTTCTTTCAGTCATTCTCCTTGTGAGAATGGAGTTTTGGGGCCAGAGTTGTGCCCCTGGAAGAACTGGGTCAAGGGAGACCCCAAATCTCGTGAAAATACAAGATCTCATTTCTACTCTTGTTAAAGCATGAAGTCTGAGAGCTAGATCATCTTCCTTGCTGTATTTGCTCGTTGTTCAGTGAAATAAACAGATCCACCGTGTTTCGGCCAGACCTTTACAGACGAAAACGACATAGGGCTACTGTAAGTTATTTCTAGTACGACTGCCTTACAATTTTTCTTCAAACTTACCATCGTGTAATTCCAATATGTTCGCTTTTATTCTAGTTAGGAACATTTTAACGCCTTCGTGTGGGATTTGACAAACATTTATTGGTTTGTTCTCCTTTGACTTAGAAAAAGCAACCACTGACTTGTTTTTTTTTGGAGGGGGGGGGGGGTTGTTACAAAACTAGCATTGTGTTGGACTTGACAAAAGTTGGCTTGTTATTTGACTGATTTTTATTTTTTTTTATTTACAAAATTAGCATTGTGTTCGACGTGAAAGATTTTATTTGTTTGATCTGCCTTGACTTGGAAAAAAAATTGTTTATCCTCATAATGTCCGAGGACATAAATATCCTTGAAATGGTGATTTCTACAAAAACTGGGTTTAAATTAAAGGTGTACAAAAACTGGGTTTAAATTAAAGGTGTACAAAAACTGGGTTTAAATTAAAGGTGTACATGAGATAGACAGTTTAAAAGCTTTTAGCAACCTGGAAAAAGATCTGATTATGGAACACCGAGTCAATATTAGAATGTGACTATGTCGCCTAAATCAATTGGACTAAAAGATATTATGGTTTGTTTCAAAATCTCTGGAAGTTGTGAGGAAAGAAACGCAGAGAACGTGGCTTGACTTTTAGTTTAGGACATCTGTATACTAGGAACTTTTAGTCATAAATGAGAACTTTCACGATGTCTCTGAGGACAGAAAATTAGCAGGGGCCTCAAATTCCAACTATCATGTCTAGTCTGCCCAATTGACACTTGTGATGACCGAAGATAAATTTGCATTTAAAAAATTTGAGGGAATTTTGAAAATTATGTAGTCTGTGTCGGATCGAAGGCAGCCAGATTCCAGTACCTCAGGAGCTGTTTGACAGATTATACGCTCCAAATTATCGAACATCTATCAAATTGTGACCAGAATTAGGAAGTCAAATTAACCTTACTGAATGAGGAAATTTTGGATTTTCCATAATAGATGAGACTTTGAAACAGATTTTAGAATAAAAGCCTTCCCGTGATCCAAAATTCGAAGGCGTTAAAATGTTCCTAACTAGAATAAAAGCGAACATATTGGAATTAAGGAACAATTTTTCGTTGAATTTTTTCGAAGAAAGTACAGCTAGGTACGTTATAATGAATCACGTATTCTCAAAACTACCTGTCAAATTGTAAAGAGAACTTATACAGCAATATAACTCCAATTACCCTGCACTGAACAAAATTTTACAGAGTTATAACGACATTATTCTGGTGAAACTAAGGGTTCAACATGTACACCCAGGCACCTATGGAACTGGTATTTACATGCCCTCAAAACCCGAATAAGAAAACAACTTCCCCCACTTTGGTGAACTTGTCGATCAGAGCAAGAAAAGGATATGTTAAGTGTCTTTTGTGTGGGAGATGGACACTGGAAGGATGATTGCTTGAGATATGTTACTTACCAGGACAGAATGAGACGATGTTCAGCACTTAAATTATGTCCGGTTGTGCAAGAAAGAAGCATTCTGCTGTTGATTGTCTAGGGAATGAAGAAGGATTTTCTTCACATTGTAGATACTGTTTTTCTAGTGACCACTGCACTGCCTTATGTCTAGATACTGTATCTAATAAATGTTATTAACACTTACATCAATACAGGTGTGGTGGATCAGCCCTACATTTCGCCAATTTACAGGGTATTACTAAAAAGAGGGAAACGATGGTGCAAGTGTAAATGTTTGTTGGACTCTGGAAGTCAAATATCATTTTTACAGTGATATTTTGAAATCACTCCAATGTAATTCTCTTGCGGGTACTGGCATTGAAAATGCTATCGGTACGTATCTTGGCACCCACAAAATAAAGAAGTGGTGTTGGAAGTTTAACTGATTCCTGGTAACAGAAGACACCTCCCTTTGTTAATTGACCATTTATTTGACATGAAACTGGAATTCTCAAACTTCGGTCAGGTCATTGATAACCTAAAGGAACACTGCTATTCTATTTCAGCTGAAGGAGAAAGTGCTTCACGTGTTGTCAACCTCCAGGGGTTGTTGGCTGCTGATCTGATATAGTTTATCAAGCCCTTGAATCTGATCAAATGTCTTAATGGTTCTGCTTAGGAAACCACAAAAAGTAATATTCCCTTTGGAAACAGCATTCATTTTTTGTATCTTTGACGTCGAATGCTGCTGACTATAAAATAGTTATTCCCAAAATGTCTTTGTGTTTTTCTTCGCTAGTGAATTTTGTATTGGCCCCAAACATTAGTATGCCGATGCTCGTAGAGACTCATTCAGGAAGAGTTCTGTGGAGCGTGCCATTGAATAATTGTTTTCCATTGAGACTCTGAGAAACGGAACCTTTCTGAATACGATCATTAAAAAAATTGGAAAACTCAAAAAGTGCATATTTTTTAAACCTATGTTTAAACGCAAAACGCCCCTAGTTAGAATAGAAATTACATTTGGTTACTTCAAATTACTCCATGGTACTTGGATAGCGTTGTTAAGCGATTGGAGCGAAGCAACCAACTTGGAGGTGTTTCGAGAGCAAGAAAGAGAAGGGATAAAAGAGAAAATAGATGCTAACCCCAGTGAATAGAAAAATTATATTTGGATACGTCACTGGCCTGTCTTCAAGAAAGGTGAACAATCCACAACTAAAATGCGGCCAGTTTTCAATTGTTCACTAAAAATCAAGGATGCTATTTCATTGAACAAAGCTGTTTACTCCGGTATTAATCTCATGAGAGACTTGTTAAAACTATTGTTATTATTCCGTTCCAATAAGTATGTGTTGCTGGGAGATACCCGAAAGGCATTCTTGAGGATAAAAGTGTCCTCAGAAGATGACAAGATTAGATTTTTTTTCTTGAAAAAAAGGAAATCAATTACTTTGTTATCGTTACTGTTCCCTCATCTTTAAATTTAATTCCTTTTCATTTATTTTATTTTTATACTAAAGCATCACACCTCGAAATACCCTGAGGATGAGTGTGCTCATATGCTTAACAATTATTGTGAACAACCTGGTTAAGACCTGAATAGTGCTCATGAGCTAACATTCCTTTACTCTTGGTCTGTTGGGAGGTTGTGTAAAGGTAATTTCCAACTACATTCTTGTGAGGGAGAAAAATTGAAAGTACGACGGTACTTTTGTGTAACACTCATCTCTGTGCGAAAAGTTCCTGGCTTATGAATACAATCCTTACTTAGATCTCTTGTGCGTTTTCCATCATTGCAATGATTCCGAGGCTTTTACTAAGAGAAGCATACTTTCTGAAGTATCGCGAAACTTTGCCCCTCCCCATCTTTGTATCTTCCTGTAACCATTATAAACTTATTCTTATTATCGAAATTAGGAAGTTGAATTTAGGTTAAGATGACTATTCCTCATGACCTACTAATAACCTGGAACATATTGTCTAAGGATTTATCCTGTCTGAGGTTACCCAGAAGGGCGCTAAATGAAGATGAGGATGAGGATTTTTCATTAATTATGTTTTGCGATGCCTGAAAACAGGCATATGAATTTACCGCATATTCTAACAGGTAGAAACATCTTTAATTAAGGAAAAGGTAACTCAAGAGAAAACGTTACCTACACTGAGATTATTGTCTGTACTATAAATATCTTGCTACACTATTATGTACTTTTTCTCGTGTACATTTTGGAGAAATACTTGTCGCCATTGATGCTCAGATTGTTTTATCATGGTTGCTTTCAATAAAGATCAAAAATATATTTGTTAAGAACAGAGTCAATGACATATGGAGAAGTAAAAAAAGAACTTGAGGCTAGGTTCTCCATCAAAATTTTATTCAAATATGTTTCTACGGGTGCTAATCCTGCTGACATTTTTACTTGAT
The DNA here is from genome assembly GCA_963556195.1 of Sepiola atlantica. Classification (NCBI taxonomy): domain Eukaryota; kingdom Metazoa; phylum Mollusca; class Cephalopoda; order Sepiida; family Sepiolidae; genus Sepiola; species Sepiola atlantica. The sequence goes on along the minus strand of OY744530.1, from coordinate 51,034,251 downwards.
GCATCACGATTGCCAAATTCAGGATCAATTTTGACTAAAGTGGTTATCCAGCCAGCCTATAGACTGGCCGGCTAGTGAATTAAATGGTTTGAGCCCGGAAAACAAGAACCTAATTCAATCAGCTGCATTTGCTGGATCGCTTACTGAAAGGATAGAACCTGTGGTGAACTTTGAAAGATATTAATCTCTTGATAAGTTGTTAAAAATTACTTTGTGTGGGATAACATTTGTTAATACATTGAGACATATTGTTCTTGAAACGAAGAAGTGTGTGGCCCCATCTGATAGAATCTATGCAGCAGCAGGCTTTTGAGGATGAAGGGGAATATCTGTCGAACCCATCTAAGGATGATATTCCGGGATGGATGAGAAATTTGAATTTTTACTGTGATGATCAGGGGATAGTTCGTTCAAATGGAATGATAGATTAATGTTATATGTATGATTATAAAGTGACAGATCCCTTTCTCCTTGACAAAAAAAACACCCTCTGACTAGACTTATAATCCTTTCCTGTCAGGCTGAATGACATCACCAGAGCTACCTTTAATAAAGGGTGGCTTTCTGGAATCTGTATGCGCCAGACTAGAAAAGCCGTTAAAACTTTTATATCGGATTATATATTGTGCAAAAAGTATTTGTTTCTAATCAGTACACCAATTCTTTGGGGTCTTATCAAATCCAAAACTTTTGACAATTCCCCTGTACTCCGCTTGGTTTGGCAGCATATGGGAACGCCTCATGTGTACAGTGAAATCGTACCTGTACAAGTCTCTTGGACTGTACAAGTGTGGAGTATTTTTTATTTATTGACTATATTGTCTGATAGTCAGAACGCCATAAATACTCAATCATTAACCTATAGATGTTCTTCAGATTCCGGATTGGATTTCATATCTCCCAATAACATGTTACGATCGGGTAAAAATGTGTGTATTATGATAACGAAACTGAATGACTACATCTGTAATGCTGAACGTCCTGACCAGACGTTGATTGTAGAAACCGTCTGTTGACGTAATAAGACTTCAAAATAACTTGAAAGATATTGGTATGAAGAATCTTTCCTCAGCCTGTAAGAGACTTCGAGGGAACAGTTCACGGCTGCATTTGAAAATAAAATTAAAAATGGAGATATCCTAATGAACCCAGGCCAATTTGGATGATATGACGAATCTTGAGCCTCATTCACGGCGAGGATAGTTTGGTCAAATCTGTAAACCTCAGAAAGGAGTTGGAAGTGTTCAATCGCACACTATCAAGCACCTGTTCCACTTGGAGTTGGCTGCCACTAATACAGAGAAGACGGCCACCTATATTCAGGAAAATGGAGTGGCGATTTACCCAGAATGTAGTTAACAAGAGGATAACATACCCTTAATATGTTGTGATGGCTGCGATGAGTGGTACCACTGAACTTGTGTTGATATTTCTACAGCTCCTCCCGAGAAGGAACTGGTTTTATTTGACCTGTATGAAAAAGCTTCCTATCCCTTAGTTTTCAAACTAATAATAATAATAATAATAATAATAAAAGTCATTTTAGACTCAAAAGTTTACACGTAAATGCCTTAATTATCTTTTTACTACTGTTACTAAAATACACTTGTATATCTAATGTGTAAGCGCTTTATGTCAGAGGATCCAGTTTTTGTGACGACTGACAACTGCAAAGTCGACAACTCCAATACCTGAATCAAAAATTCATATACTTTCATCTAATATGTTGAATATTTAGAAAACAACTTGTTTTATAGCATGCGATGCAGTGTGTTGACTGCTAAGGCCTTACTTTAAAAAGAAATTTACCTTTTTTGTTTCTGTCTCTCCAGAGATTATAAAAATTAAATATTTTTAGGCAACGACATTGGAAAAGAATGAAGAAGAAAGTAAATACTTTGTCTTTTATAGTTTCGTGGTATCATAGAACCACTCTTTTCATTGTTAAAAAGCACCAGAGGAGAAAGAAAAGGGGTCCAGTTCAACTCGGCGAACAAGCCGCAACAGAGTGCTTTTTTTTTATTGCAACCCTCAATTTCCCCTATCGGTTGTCTAGAAACTTATTGTTAAAAATCGCAATAATTATTGCTACAAATATGTGCATTCAATTGTATCTGGGACTTAATTATATGTAAACTCCATCCTGTACGTCTCTTTTATGTTGTGTTATAATGTGTTAATACTATCAATAATTTTATATTCTTTATCGTCTTTTTGTTGCCGACACATGCGTACATTCCTTATCCACACTTTGCTTATATTGATATAATGAGAATATCCAATATTTATAGTTTTCATTTATAGAGAGACAATTAATAGTGATGCATCAAAATGAACTATTTCATGGTATAAATATTCAAGCTGAGAAAATGATTCTCAAAGTAATTTCAGTCAAAATAGTATACATGCTCAGATGTATGCATGTGTCTCTAATAAAGATGTGCTGATTGTGTGGAGAGACCACAAACAACCCTGACTAGCATGTGCCTACAATCAGTGACGTGCAGAGGGATGAGAGTGACGGGGTTGTGGCCTCGGGCAACCAAATAGGGGAGACATCCAATCATATTCAAACTATCTCCCTTTCTCATATTTCTCAGTACTAGGGTGTATACTTGAATCTTTGGGGCATACAATCAACGAGTCGACTCACAGGATGACCAGGGCGTCACGAGACCTCCCCACGCACGGCAATGCTCCCCACTGCAAAAGGGTAGTGGCTGTGGACAGAGGCGAACCTCGAAAGTGTCTGACTTCAAAATCAATAGTCAATAACACGTGACTATGCAAAATAGTCAGCATTTCGGCAGTCTAAACAACTCAATAAAACAAGCGATATTGTGATCTGCAAGACTCTTTAGACGCCTCACAGCTAGTATTATTTGTGTGTGATTAGTGTTCTGTTGGCGTTAGTCCAGCATAATTCGGTATTTGTGTTTGTAAAAATCGAATTGACACTTACCATACTAAAGGAATCCAATTGCCGTTTGCTTGATAGGGAAATTCTTGCTTGAATGAAGCCATATTTATGTAATAAATTATCCACTCATGGACTAGACCATAAAGATTGGACTTGCCCATTTAAGCCTAATAAAACATCCCAGCGTGCTTATAAAGCAACTTTCTGGCTTCTATCTCACTTTCTTTAGTTTGAGCTCAACTGGTCAAACAGCTGAACATCGACTATAAATTTAATAGTATTTTTTTATTGTTTTTTTTTGTTATCCATCTGGTGCGGTTTTCTGGTATCGAGGCTGTGCTTGTTCCATGGTACTCAAAGTCAGAACTTCTACGGAAAATACTGATAGAACTACAACAAGAAACTCTCCTGTCAGTCTATCGGTCTGTCATGCTTTACGTTAGAAATAGCATTTTCATTAGAATGTCAGTTTAATACAAGATATTTATTAGATAACTAATAACTACTTCTATCCAGTCATGGCTGACGGCACGAGAGCAAGCTACCCTGGTGAATAAATTAAGAGTTATGTTCAAAATTCCGTACAGATTCCTGAGTTTGACAAGATGCAACAGAAGAAGGTCAGATGTTACATCGGTCGAAATGTTAAATACAGTTTGAATTCGATCTCTAAAGTCGATTAGACATATCGTTTTAAGTTTTGCAGAGAAGTTCTTTCTTTAGGGGGGGGGTTGAGTTTTTAATGTATATTTGTTTGGACTCGCCGTTGCCTTTGTCGTAGACTCATTTTCAACTTTTTATATCCTCTTTGGATTGGAGCTTTTCCTACTGAATAGAACTTTTGTCCTTATGAGCTGCATAGCTGAGATGCAAGGTTGTGTATTTTCCCTCGGCTCTGTTGCGAAACGCGCGTGGGTTATATAGAAACAATTAATTTTAAAAGAATGAAAATAAAAGATACAATATAAACATATCAAGAGAAATTTTTTTGCCTGTAAGATAAGTAGAAAGATTGGAAAAACAGAACAAGTCTATGTCTTCATATTTCATCAACCTAAGAAAATGTAAGAACAGATGAAAGGTATGGATACTGCAACTTCATTAAGCTTGCAATTTAGAACATAAAAGGATATAACAACAATATATATATATATATATATATATATATATATAGATAGATAGATAGATAGATATAAACATTTTTTAGAACCCACAACTATCTATTTCAGGTGATCATGATTCGACAAAGAATCGAAAACATTTGTGATACATATGAAAGATGCATTATTAATTTTGATTTAAACAGAAAAAAGATCATAAGAAAAATTGAAACAATGAAAAATGGTAACATTAATTGAAAGAATTTAGTTATTTTTATCAATGTTTGCTTGAATGAAAAAATGCTGCCTAAATACACACAATATATTATATATATATATTATATACATATATATTATATATATATATTATATATATTATATACATATATATTATATATATTATATACATATATATTATATATATATATACATATATTATATAAATATATATTATATATATATATACATATATTATATACATATATATTATATACATATATATTATATATATATATACATATATTATATACATATATATTATATATATATATACATATACATATATATTATATATATTATATATATATATTATATACATATATATTATATATATATATATATACATATATATTATATATATATATATTATATATATATATATATACATATATATTATATATTATATATATATATATTATATATATATATATATACATATATATTATATATATATATGTATTATTTTTAGTTGAAAATAAAGGAAAAAAAATTCGATCCTACCCCGATTTTTGTTGTACCCTCGCCCATAAATAGAAAGACTTGTATTTTAAAAGGAAAGAAAAAAAAATTTTTGTACCCCCTCAATTTTTTTATATTACCAGTCGTAGAAGTATTTTTTTAGTTAAGAAAAAAAATAAAATTATTTTGACCGCCTTCCCCCAATTTTTTTATCTCCCCCCCTATACATGTAAATATTTTTAATTAAAAAGGAAAAAAAAAACCTAACCCTAACTGTAACGATGGGGTCAAAGTTAACGTGGGTCCTAAAATGAAAAAGCACGAAAAAATCAAATACAGTGAACACAGTGTGTGTGTGTGTTTGTTTAATGACCTTTTTTTAATTAAACAATTTGATTCTACAATCAGTTGTATAGTTTTCCAGTAGAATGTGTTAGTTTATTTTGTTGACATTAAAGAAAAAAAATCACATCTTTTTTTTTTAATAAATAAAACAGGTCGTGAAAAAATGATAATATTGGATATGAAAGTATTACGAAATCAAATACAGTAAACACGAAAAGTTTTTAAATTCTCGGAAAGAAAAACTTTACCTGAACTGTGTGTGTGTGTGTGCGTGTGTTCGTGCGTGCACGCGCTTTTATATAGTAATTTTTAAATCAATTATTATTTTAATTAAACAATTTGATTTAATAAATTTGTGTTTTAAAACATAATGGCTAAGAATAAACAAACTTAGGACGGTTTCAAAAATGGAAAACTGAGCACGGTGGATACCAGCGTTGTTGATTACATATAAAAATCGGCTGCTTAATCAGATCGCCATATTTAATTACCGGAGGGAGGGATGACACCACTGATTAAACAACTAATCGGCTGCTTAATCAGATCGCCATATTTAATTACCGGATAGAGGGAGGACGCCACTTATTAAACAGCTAATGACTTTCCAACATGTGCAACCCAAGCCAAATCAAAGTTCGTTGTTTAATTAGAAAACCCGTTAAATCCGAATTGAGCAAAATAAGACTGAATCTCCATCACATCTTGCCAGAAGAGCGAAATAAATATATAAGTGATCTTCTCTCCCCTGCAATTCAACCAGACATGACAAATCCCTAACGAACAGAAGGCGATATTAAATTGTCTACATCTATGCCCATCCCCCACCTCTTTCTCTTACCACCAGCCACAGTAGTCCTTGTTCACCCCATCCCTCCATTTTTTCCCCACTTATTTTCTTCAACATTCATTTTTATTCTCCAACAAGTACGGACGTCTACCCAGTAGTGGCCATTATTTCATTTTATTTTCCTCCCAATATGTCTACCCTACATGTACCTGTACTTGCATGACATTTTTTCTCTATATTATCATCCTGATGAAGTCTTATAAATAAAGACGAAACGTTGATGTACACATAAAAACATCCATTTTTTGGTTTTCCTTTTTCATTTTCCCATATATATATATATATATATATATATATATATATATATATTACTAGTAGTAGGAAAGTATAAAAATATATTCTTGACAATTAACCTAGACAGAAGCGTGAGCTTTCCATACCAGTAGGGAATATTCATCTGACATTATATAGTTATCTTTAATAGATGTTATTGTTTACTCATTGACATTATTTGCTTTTAATCATTCTATACTTTTTTACTAGTAAATCTAATTATCTTGCAGTAGAATATGCTTTAATTTTTCTGTGGAATATGCTTTTAAAATGTGTGCTGTATTTAAATCAAACATTTTCTTATCAACTGACACGGAAACACGATTTAGCTGAATCAAAAACCAAAAAAAAAAAAACACAAGAAATGACAAATCCATGTACTTTTAGCCGGAGACTGGCTTATGACTTCAAGCTATAAAAACAAAATTAAGGTAATTACGTTCTTATTTACGTTCATGAATTTAGCTGTTTTTGAGGGGGAAAACATTTTTTTCTTTAACTTGGTTGTATTATTGTCTTTGATATCAGGCATCAATGACGAATCTGCTTCCATTATATGAAGGGCATTATTTTTTATAATTAAATAACGATCGGACTATCATTGAAATTATATCTTGTTTTGATTGAATTCATTACCCCTAAATACATGATAGGGGCTAATTAAGAGAAGCAAGCTACAATAAAGGTTTGGTTTTTAGATCACTGATTCAATTATGGAAACAGAAAAATGGACGCATTTAGATCGTAGGAAATTTGATTGTGATCCAAAGCAGCTGTTGAATATTAAAACCTTTTTTGTTACTAATGGGTCACCTCTTAGTGGCCTACGGGCCACTCGAGGATAAGAGTATCCGAGATCGTCAGTTGGACGTTGAGCGCTACCGCGCGAGGGTTCGAAACAACTGGTGGAATGAGCAGAAGATTTCTTCAGAGGAATTGATTATCCAAAAGGACGGCTCAAGAAGTATTGGTTTACATTAGACGTGAAGACAACCATGTTGTAGTCGGCTGGGAAGCAACTTCACGGTATTTTGTTCCACAGATGGGATGCTCTAGAAAGAAACTTTGTTCATGGAAATTCAGCTTGGTCCTTTGCAAAGAGAGAGAGAGGGAGGGAGAGTGAGAGAGAGAGACAGGGAGAGGGAGAGGTAGAGAAAGAAAGAAAGGAAAGTTCTGCTTTCTCTTGTAAGAGCAGAAAAACACAGATAAACAATACAGCTTCATAATATGTATATCTTAAATGCAGTGGTTTACACGTAGAGCGTTTTGACTGAGTTCTATCAAGAAAACAAATCAAGGCGTTTCTTTTACAGTGTAGCATTACCTACTCTTTTCTACACACTTTCACATACATTCACCAGAGTGCGTTTCATACCCAATTATCTCCCCTTTCGCGATGGTAGAGAGCGCTATAATCGGTGGATATCAAAAAAGGACTCACGAGAAAAGTCTCCCTCTTTCTTCCTGTTTCCCCTCGCATGAACACACTTGCACCAGCACACGTGCTCCACGCACACGCATTTCATGGTATGTAAGACATTTCCATCAACTTCCACCCATACACGTTCGTACACAACGTTTTACAGACTTCATTGTACGCATTGTAAACTATGTACACATTTTACTGACACAATCTCAAAGCAGACCGTGTCGGGTTGGCGAGGGTTAAATGTTTATTTGCATCCATTATCGTTTCCGTCTTGTTTCTTTGTTTCATTTGTAATTGCTTGTATACAGGAGAGACGCTGCCCAACTCCTTCAACACTAATAAACTTTTAGAGTGGCTCAATTCAAATATAGGCAAAACGGGGAACTAACCCAAGGCACACGATTGGTAAGGGGTCTGATTAATATTATTTATTTAGATTTTTATTGTTTTAATCTGATTTTAATCAATTAATTCTTGATTATGTTCTACAAAAACAAAAAAAAAACAACAGCCCCTCTCCCTTTCTCCCTCCCCTTTTTTATTTTATTTTTCCTACCCTACTCCCGGTCCTGGATATGACCTTAAACTACATGGTGAGATCCGGCTTACGGACTTTGGGGAATGTGGAGCCTCCTCTTAATTACCATTGCTCCCAGGTCCACCCTAACCCGGAGTGGTAGTACCTGTTAGGGTCCCAACTATGGGTTAAATAGAAACAGATATAACTACCAAACCAAAAACCATGATTAAACATTTGAAGATATAAAGAACTTGAAACATAAAAACTTTCACTATAATGACCAGATTCGGCATTAAATAACCCAAAAAGGGTTGATATGCCGTAAAACAAAACTACCAAACCAAAAACCATGATTAAACATTTGAAGATATAAAGAACTTGAAACATAAAAACTTTCACTATAATGACCAGATTCGGCATTAAATAACCCAAAAAGGGTTGATATGCCGTAAAAAAAAACTACCAAACCAAAAACCATGATTAAACATTTGAAGATATAAAGAACTTGAAGCATAAAAACTTTTACTATAATGACCAGATTCGGCATTAAATAACTCAAAAAGGGTTGATATGCCGTAAAACAAAACTACCATACCTTAATCAATTAATCAGTTAAAAGGAAATAATATTTTAAGTTACATTTTTATAAATTATAAATATGAAATTAGTATGATTCATCCAGAGACTTGTCTTTCTGTTTCAAACTACTACTAATAAAACTCACTTTAAACTCAAAAGCTTAACATGTAAATGTCTTATTTTCTCTTGACGAGAGTTACTAAAATACACTTGTATATTTAATGTGTAATCGTTTCATATTGAAGTGTTAAATACTGCTTACAGTCGTAGGTTTATAAACATACATCTGTGCATATTCTGTTGCAAGCCAGACTTTTAATGGTGCGAAATTCGGCTGTTGATTGAAAACCACATTGACACTTGTTTGGTTTTACAAGTTTTATTTAGGTTGTTTTGTTTAACGGCATATTAACCCTTTTCGGGTTATTTAATGCCGAATCAGGTCATTTTGGCAAAAGTTTTTATACTTCAAGTTCTTTATATCTTCAACACCCGATGCCTGCTATTATCGATCTTCTAAATATGTTTATAAACAATGTACTATACAGAAATCAATTAGATCTTCGCAGTGATAGGATCTGGCCATTAATGAGAGACACATTAGTATGCAGGTATTGTGATGAAGCTGTATTCTTCTTTCAAGACTGTCTCTATTTAGATAATGTTGCGTTGGCAACGGGGAAGGGGGAATCATTTGAGATAAATAAATTTGGACGGTCCTTCTAAATTTAGAAATAAAGTTATCTTTTCATCTGTAATTTACGTATTCAAATGAATGCTAATAACTCAATCTTTGAAAGCAAACTTATAACCTATATTTTTATTACTTTATTTAAATCATTTAATATACTTATTATTTGGACATACACACATCAATATATATATATATATATATATATATATATATATATATATATATGTGTGTATATATATACATATATATATAATTATTATATAAAGATTTAGATTGGCCTACGCAAATGCAATTACGTTTCAGCACCATTTGTGCTTCGTCGGAGCCGAAAGATGATAATGAAAATAAAATCTTACAAGGGGTACAACATGAAACAAAGTAATAAATCTAAAAAAAAAATACTCTCCAGCAACTAAGATAAGCAGCACCTGAGAAGAATTTCGGGTACTTTTATAGAGAACGCACTATGTTTCCGTGACTTCGCGTCGTCAACGTTCGGACAGGTTTCGGAAGCGCCCATGAGTTGACGAGGCGAAAACTGCCAAACAATAAATTGAAGACTGACAGACAATAAATTAAGACGAAAAAAAATCAAAGTAAAATACATATATAAAAATAAAGAACGAAAAAACCCTAGCTAAACAACTGTTATTAATTAGATGTTTATTTTTTGGTCTATTGAACCATGGTAAATAAAATGTGTTTTTTTGTATGAACCGAAAAGTTTCAAAGGACGATTTTTTATGTAACAACCAACGTAACCACTGTTTTTAAGCAAAAATATTTGTTTTGTTTTCCTTACGAAACACCAGTTTTTTAATCAAACGTTTTTGTTTTTTTTAAATTTTTACAATGTTTTTTTATTAAATTTTTTAAAATGGTTTTTTTTTATTGCATTTTTTACAATGTTTTTTTTATTACATTTTTTACAATGTTTTTTTTTCTTCTTAATATAAACACCTATACAAATGTTTCGTTATTTTTCAATGTTTATTTTTTTTTACATTTTCTGAATTAATGTTTTTCAGATATTGGTGATGAAGTGCTGGGTGTAGACGGCGACGACGACGACGACGACGACGACAGGTTTAGGGTTTACGGTTAGGTTGGAATTTTTTTTCATTCGGAAGTTTCAAATTGTAATCCTGTACAGAAAATTAAACAAAACGACTTGAACCGGCACACACATTCACATTTACAGCATATCTACTCTTTCACTACAAGTGACCGTTGCCGACAGAACTCAATGAGACATTTGGGAGATGCAACTTGATTGGTTACAAGTTTCATAAACTCACGGGCGCGTAAGAGACCTGCCAAAACTTTGATTACACGAAGTCATGGAAACACGGTGGGTTAAGAGTACCGAATTTCGGTCACCCGGCACACTCATCTATATCGTTATACTGTTAAATTTATATGGGAAGGGGGTGAGCATTAAGCATGCCAGAACTACCAATTCTCATCCTCCCCTCCTCAGTTTATTAGTTTATAAAGAAAGTTATCATTTCATCTATGTCTTGACATACTCTAGAAATAATTATATATATATATATATATATGTATATATATATTCCATGAAGAATGCTAGTATACCGAAATCATTAATAGGGTTAAGATGAAAATTCATATACTCTAAATGTACAAAAGCAAAGAAATTCATGAATTTTTAAATTTTATCGTCATTAAGGGTATGACTACATATCAACCAAACCATTTCATTATCACATCGCTACAATATATATATATAAACATTATATATATATATAAACATATACATATATATATACTTATATATAAATACACACACATACATATATGCTTATATATATACAGACATACATATATATATATACTTATATATATATATACACACATACATATATATATACTTATATATATATACACACATACATATATATACACACATACATATATATACTAATATATATATATATACACACACATACATATACACACATACATATATATACTAATATATATATATATACACACACATACATATATATACACACATACATATATATATGCTTATATATACTTAAATCCATATACACATACATATATATATACACATACATATATATATACTTATATATATACACATACATATATATATATATACTTATATATATACACATACATATATATATATATACTTATATATATACACATACATATGTATATATACTTATATATATACACATACATATATATATAAACTTATATATATATACACATACATATATATATATATACTTATATATATATACACATACATATATATATATATACTTATATATATATACACATACATATATATATACTTATATATATATACACATACATATATATATATATACTTATATATATATACACATACATATATATATATATACTTATATATATATACACATACATATATATATACTTATATATATATACATATACATATATATATATATACTTATATATATATATATATACTTATATATATATATACACATACATATATATATACTTATATATATATACACATACATATATATATATATACTTATATATATATATACACATACATATATATATATACTTATATATATATATACACATACATATATATATATACTTATATATATATATACACATACATATATATATATACTTATATATATATATACACATACATATATATATATACTTATATATATATATACACATACATATATATATATACTTATATATATATATACACATACATATATATATATACTTATATATATATATACACATACATATATATATACTTATATATATATACACATACATATATATATATATATATATACTTATATATATACACATACATATATATATATATATATATATACTTATATATATACACATACATATATATATATATATATATATACTTATATATATACACATACATATATATATATATATATATATATATACTTATATATATACACATACATATATATATATATATATATATACTTATATATATACACATACATATATATATATATATATATATATATACTTATATATACACATACATATATATATATATATATATATACTTATATATATACACATACATATATATACACATACATATATATATATACTTATATATATACACATACATATATATATATATACTTATATATATACACATACATATATATATATATATATATATATATATATATACTTATATATATACACATACATATATATATATATATATATATATATACTTATATATATACACATATATATATATATATATATACTTATATATATACACATACATATATATATATATATATATATATATACTTATATATATACACATACATATATATATATATATATATATATATATATACTTATATATATACACATACATATATATATATATATATATATATATACTTATATATATACACATACATATATATATATATATATATATATATATATATACTTATATATATACACATACATATATATATATATATATACTTATATATATACACATACATATATATATATATATATACTTATATATATACACATACATATATATATATATATATACTTATATATATACACATACATATATATATATATATATACTTATATATATACACATACATATATATATATATATATACTTATATATATACACATACATATATATATATATATATACTTATATATATACACATACATATATATATATATATATACTTATATATATACACATACATATATATATATATATATACTTATATATATACACATACATATATATATATATATATACTTATATATATACACATACATATATATATATATATATACTTATATATATACACATACATATATATATATATATATACTTATATATATACACATACATATATATATATATATACTTATATATATACACATACATATATATATATATATACTTATATATATACACATACATATATATATATATATACTTATATATATACACATACATATATATATATATATACTTATATATATACACATACATATATATATATATATACTTATATATATACACATACATATATATATATATATACTTATATATATACACATACATATATATATATATATACTTATATATATACACATACATATATATATATATATACTTATATATATACACATACATATATATATATATATACTTATATATATACACATACATATATATATATATATACTTATATATATACACATACATATATATATATATATACTTATATATATACACATACATATATATATATATATATATATACTTATATATATACACATACATATATATATATATATACTTATATATATACACATACATATATATATATATATACTTATATATATACACATACATATATATATATATATACTTATATATATACACATACATATATATATATACTTATATATATACACATACATATATATATATACTTATATATATACACATACATATATATATATATATATATATATATACTTATATATATACACATACATATATATATATATATATACTTATATATATACACATACATATATATATATATATATATATATACTTATATATATACACATATATATATATATACTTATATATTAACATACATATATTAACATACATATATATATATATACTTATATATTAACATACATATATTAACATACATATATATATATACTTATATATTAACATACATATATATATATATACTTATATATATACACATACATATATATATATATACTTATATATATACACATACATATATATACACATACATATATATATACTTATATATATACACATACATATATATATATACTTATATATATACACATACATATATATATACTTATATACACTCATGAACAAAAAAAATGGGCCAGGAAAGAAATTTACAATTTATTGCACAAAAAGCTGCATTACACAAAATGCAATTAAATAATAAACGAAAATGAGTAAAAAATATAAAGAGCAAGATATTTACTTTAATAAAAACTTAGTATGGAATGGAATTGCCCTTAGATCTTTTTAAAAGATCAATTCTTTTTATCATGCTCTCAACCAACTTGGAGCACTGTGAAGAGGAGATGTTATTCCATTCTCTTTGTACTGCTTCCCATAATTTTTCTTTGTTGGAAAAAGTTTTTCTAACTAATGCACGAGATATTATAGCCCAAATATTTTCCATTGGGTTTAAATCTGGGCTTTGGCCAGGCCAAAACATCACATCAATTGAATTATCAGTAAGCCACTTCTTTGTGACTTTTGCTGTGTGTGCATGGGCATTATCATGTTGAAAAATAATGTCATTGTTCATTTCTAACTTCTGGATGCTTGGTAATAGACCTCTTTCTAATATTTGAATGTATTCTTTGGCATTAATTGACGCATCACATCTGATAATTTCCCCAACTCCTGCAGCAGAAAAGGTCCCCCATACCATTATTCCTCCGTTTCCATGTTTTACTGTGGTTGTTATGCAATTCGGTGAAAATCTTTCTCCGGATCTTCGGATGCAACGTTCAGGGGCATCACTGGCAAGGCAAAATCTTGATTCGTCCGACCAGAAAACATTTCTAAACCAATCTGCATCTTTCGTACCATAACATGATGCAAATGTCTTTCTGTCGCTGATGTTCTTCTTAGTTAACAAAGGTTTTTTGGCATATCTTTTTGATGAAAATCCCATTTCCTTCACCGTTCTGGATATTGTCACTCTAGAAAGAGAATTTCCTTTTGCTGTTTCGAATTGTTTGCTATGGTCAACATAAGTTTTTTTGCGATCCTTCAAAACGGTCATTTTAAGCCTGTGATCGTCCTTCTATTGTGGATGCTCTGGGGCGACCAGAACCAACTTTCCTGCTCACTGTGCCTTCAATTTCGAACCTTTGCCCAATTCTCTTCACAGCTGAAAGAGATGTTGCCACCTTTTCTTCTTTCAAAATGTCGAAAATCTGCTTGTAAGTCAAATTTGCCTGTCGTAATCCTGCAATTCGGTTTTTAATTTTTTCGTCAAGATGTCGTTTTACTTTTCTTGGACTCATCTTTAATACTAATAATCTGAAAAATACTAAATAACAGCTAATTATTAACAAACAAGCGATAAAAATTTTAAAAATTGTTTTCTTTCCAATTTCAATCATGGCCCATTTTTTTTGTTCCAATTTTAATCATGGCCCATTTTTTTTGTTCACGAGTGTATATACACATACATATATATATATATACTTATATATATACACATACATATATATATATATACTTATATATATACACATACATATATATATATATACTTATATATATACACATACATATATATATATATACTTATATATATACACATACATATATATATATACTTATATATATACACATATATATATATATATACTTATATATATACACATACATATATATATATACTATATATATACACATACATATATATATATACTTATATATATACACATACATATATATATACTTATATATATACACATACATATATATATATACTTATATATATACACATACATATATATATATACTTATATATATACACACATATATATATATATATACTTATATATATACACATACATATATATATATACTTATATATATACACATACATATATATATATATATACTTATATATATACACATACATATATATATATATACTTATATATATACACATACATATATATATATATATACTATATATATATACACATACATATATATATATATATACTTATATATATACACATACATATATATATATATATACTTATATATATACACATACATATATATATATATATACTTATATATATACACATACATATATATATATATACTTATATATATACACATACATATATATATATATATACTTTATATATATACACATACATATATATATATATATACTTATATATATACACATACATATATATATATATATACTTATATATATACACATACATATATATATATATATACTTATATATATACACATACATATATATATATATACTTATATATATACACATACAATATATATATATACTTATATATATACACATACATATATATATATATACTTATATATATACACATACATATATATATATACTTATATATATACACATACATATATATATATACTTATATATATACACATACATATATATATATACTTATATATATACACATACATATATATATATATATACTTATATATATACACATACATATATATATATATATACTTATATATATACACATACATATATATATATATACTTATATATATACACATACATATATATATATATACTTATATATATACACATACATATATATATATATACTTATATATATACACATACATATATATATATATACTTATATATATACACATACATATATATATATACTTATATATATACACATACATATATATATATATATACTTATATATATACACATACATATATATATATATACATATTATATACACATACATATATATATATATAACTTATATATATACACATACATATATATATATATACTTATATATATACACATACATATATATATATATATACTTATATATATACACATACATATATATATATATACTTATATATATACACATACATATATATATATATACTTATATATATACACATACATAATATATATATATATACTTATATATATACACATACATATATATATATATACTTATATATATACACATACATATATATATATATATACTTATATATATACACATACATATATATATATACTTATATATATACACATACATAATATATATATATATACTTATATATATACACATACATATATATATATATATATACTTATATATATACACATACATATTATATATATACTTATATATATACACATACATATATATATATACTTATATATATACACATACATATATATACTTATATATATACACATACATATATATATATAACTTATATATATACACATACATATATATATATATACTTTATATATACACATACATATATATATATATACTTATATATATACACATACATATATATATATATATACTTATATATATACACATACATATATATATATATACTTATATATATACACATACATATATATATATACTTATATTATATACACATACATATATATATATACTTATATATATACACATATATATACTATATATATACACATACATATATATATATACTTATATATATAATATATATATACTTATATATATACACATACATATATATATATACTTATATATATACACATACATATATATATATACTTATATATATACACCATACATATATATATACTTATATATATACACATACATATATATATATACTTATATATATACACATACATAATATATATAT
>OY744530.1:50894184-51006684 GCA_963556195.1 Sepiola atlantica | reverse complement strand
GTATATACATGAGCAGTCAAGTTTTAGTCTTTTCTGATATTGAAAAATGTTTGAAACTTTTGTAAAATATACAAAGACATGAAAAGGTAGACACGTATACAATTCTATGACATGAGATGGGGAAAATAAATAAAATACAATACCAAGATTACTCTGACCTCTTTTATGTTTTGTATGCAGCACATATTTCTAAGAATCTCCCCAAAAAAGAAACGATGGTTTGCACTCGCTCTCAGAAGAGTGGCTCCTAGTGATGTCAAACGAGTCAAGAACAAAGGATTAACGATAAAGGAGTGAGAGGGAGGAGTTCGTCTTAAGGGATTCTTGAAATCATTCGAAAATGGCAGGAAATCTCTTGGCCATATTGTCCAAGTGAATATGGAAATAAAACAAGAAATACTGCAAGAAATTTAGTTGGACACAATTGACAGCAACTTCTGAAAAAAACAAAAACAACAGAGACGACAAAATAAATCGTTTATTTGATCCTAACATTGGCTACCATTGTTTGCTACCACTACTAAAAAAAAAATAATAATAATATCACGACTGATACTATGATTAACATTAACACCTCTAATACTACTACTAATGACTACTTATTTTATTAACGTCATCATCGATACTAACATTATTACTGATACTATGAGCACCACTATCGTCACTGATAGTAATATTACTACTATTACTATTGACACTACTACTAATATAAATACCACCACTGAAATTACTACTACCACTATTAGCACCATTATCACCACTGCAACTACTATTTTTATAAATCGTGTATTCGATACTAACATTGTTACCACCTTTACTACCAATACTATTACTACTACTAATAATAACAATAATGCTACTACTACTAAGTCTATGATTAATATCACAACCTCTGATACTACTATCAATGATACTACTAATTTTATTAACACTATCACCGATACTACTACTAACATTATCACTGATACTATTACTAATACTATTAGCACAACTATCACCACTGATAATATTATTGTTACTATTACTATTAACACTACCACTGCTACTACTATTAACAGAACTGAAATTACTACTATTAACAGCACTGTTACCACGGTTTACTACCAATACTAATTTTACTACTACTATTATTAACACCAATAAAACCACTGATGCTCCTACTACTATGCTGTATGTTGGGAGAGGCTCTCTGCTTATTTCACCATCGTTTCCAGTCGTTGTGGATTTCTCCTTGCCACTGGGATCAAGCCATGCCGGTTCTGGAGAGGTGTGGCTGTGTATTGTGCAACCATTGCTTCACAACTGACTTCTTGCATTGTCTATTGAGATCGAACTGAAGCCTAAGGTATAAGATATATTACTACTACTATGAACACCACTACAACTGCTGATACTGCTACTTCTATTATTACAATTTACACCACTACTGCTGCAACACCTACTAATACAAACACCACCACTGATAATACTACTACCACTATTAACACTATTACAACTACTAATGCTACTACTATTTCTATTAACACCACTAGCAGCACTACTACTAATATTATTACAAATAACACCACAACCACCATTGGTACTACTATTGACACCACTAATAATATTCAAGGGAACGACCTGAGCCTGCTCTTTGCCTGCCAAGACAGCAGGACATTTGATGTAATGTTCCGAATATATGTATATATATATAAATAATAATCCAGGAAAGGTAAACATCCACAGGATAGGAATCCAAAGAATTTCAACCGGACTTTAAAAAATGCTCAATATTAAATAGAGCTTATATATATATATATATATATATATATATATATATATATATATATATATATATATATATGAGATAGAAAAAAACTAAGACAAATAAAAAAAAAAGGAAAAAGAAACAAACAAGATTAGAGCCTAATTAACATCCCACCACCAATTGAAACCAGCCGGGAAAGCGTGTCTCCCTACACAACGAAACATCAACCGGATATCGAAGCGTCTTCAACAGCCACCAAAAAATTAGCTGTGTGTTTTTTGACTTCCTCTTTCCTTCCCCCTTTTTCTTTTTAATTTTCTCTCTCCCACTCTCTCTCACCCACTTACCCCTCTTCTTCCTTTTCTCTATCCTCAATGAATTTATATTTTTATATCCTATCTGGTATTTCATTTTACTCCATTTTATTTTGATTTCATTTCATTTTATATTTGATTCTCAACGGTCTAACATCTAACCACGTGACTTTCCAAATTTTAAATTTCCTTTTCTTTTCTTCCCATTTCATTCTTCCCAAATATGATCTGCGGTAAAGATCGGATTCAAACTCTGCCTGATGAGATCTCAGTTAATAACAACTGTTGATCGATAACATCGACATGCCAGTGTTGCAGATTTTGTACATGTCTGTATAAATAAAAATAATCACATATATATATATATATATATATATATATATATATATCTTTATTACTATCGCAGGTATAAGATCTGGTCTACAATCTTTGAAATTTTCAAGGTTTTATTTACCTAGGACATGAGAAGCTGTGATGATGAAAACTATCTGAAAATAGAGCCTACACGTTTGCAGTTATGTTATGTTTTCATTTCATGGAATTATTCAATAGAGGGTATTAAGATTATTGAAGTTTTCTCAAATAATGAAAATCTACTTAATTTTTGCTTGTGTAACTCTGGTTTAAATCCCATTAAGATCAGAGGTAAAACGAATGTAAGTTGGGATTCTCATGCACCCTCACGAACCTGTTTAAAGAGAAAAGATAAAACTGACCATTTTGGAGAATCTATATAAGTAAGAGAGCATAATCCAGTAGTAAGAAGACACACAGAAAATATTAGTATTTTATCTATAGGATGTTACAGACAAACTATAAATATTAAATTTGATTTTTGCAGATGTAATAATTCAGTATTACTGTGTGCATGAAAGTGTTTTTTTACAAAATCATTCAAGTAAAATTTTAATACATAATATCGGTTCGTCTAGCATATATATATATATATATATATATATATATATATATAAACACTGGAGTTTCTACGGATTTACATTTACAGAAACTAATACAATACATGTACTATATATATATATATATATATACTCTGCCATTTTTTTGCCTCGGCCCAGAAGTAATAATATTGCTATGGGCATTTTTGCTATTTGATTTTTACCAATTTCCCGGGACATATATATTTGTTTTCTTCTAGTGATTAACTTCACTGCCAACGAACTTTTATCTTGGAATTGAATACATCCATCTCTTAGACTGGAACTTTTCACTACTTTGGATTTTCTGGATTGCCCGCTACTCTTCACCCTACATTTGCTTCATATTTCTGAATCTTCGGATATGCTTACACAGACATTCTATGCTTTTTCAATGAAGATGATTTTGTTTGCATATTTTTTTAATTTAAAAAAATTGGTTTTATATTTTTATATCTTTTATATTTTTTAATGTTTGCTTAACAGTAATATAAACTTTACAGACTAGTTTTCCTTTTATGATAAAAGCATATCTGCGAAAATCCATCGATTAAGGAAAAAATATTTTTTTATATAGTTCTTGTTTGAATTAATTGATGGTTTAATAAATATTGCATTTTACTCAATTTTTATTCATATACTACTGCTTTATCACATATATCGAGCATTGACTATTCAAGATAGGATATCATTTGAAAATATAATTTTTATCTTCATTATTTCTCAATTTATATATATGTGTATATATATATGGGGGTGAGTAAGTAAAATTTACAATATTTTGTAGGCAGAGATTAAAAACAATGTATAACCAATTAGTTTATCAAAAGTCATGAGAATTTATTTGCTATAAAAAAATTTACATAAAATTTTTTTTTTATTCGATGCGAATAACTGCCTTCACATGCTTCCTGAAAGCAAATAACTGACTTCACATGCTTCCTGAAACTTGAACAAGTGTTCCTCAAATATTCGGGAGACAACTTCTCATAGTCTTCTTTCATAGGATTTTCTAAGAAAGTTGACATTGCTGTGTGATATTCTATTGGTAGCATGTTCTATAACGTTCCAAATAGAATAATCTATAGAGCTTAGATCTGAGCTAGAAGGCGACCATAAACATCATTCCCCAAGACCATGCCACATATATACACATACACAGGCATGTATACACACGTACATACACACACACATATATATATATATATATATATATATATATATATACAGATAGAAGAAAAAAGAGTGATAAACATGTACGAATGTCCAGATTTAGGACAAACCCCATATCTTTTTTACACGAACTTTTTTCCACTCTCCATTTTTTAATATTTTTCAAATGTTGAATTTTGGCTTTTCCACTGCCAACTTATCTATCTGTATAATTGTATAATTCCTCTGATGATAAGATTTCGATCTTTGAAAAGCTTTGGCTTAAGGAAAGAATAATAAACATAATTTTATTGCAGAATATACCTTGCATTGAACAATCGAAGTTTGAAATAAATCTGGACATTCGTACATGTTTATCACTCTTCTTTCTTCTATCTTTATAATTGCTCTATCTTGTATATTGAGCTTAAACCATTTCACTATAGGTTCTATCCACTAAAAGTTTACTTTTAGTTTCATATTTGATTATATATATATATACATACATACATATATATATACATGCACACATACATATATACACAAATATACATATACATATATGTATAATATATATATATATATATTATACATATATATATATATATATATATTTATATCTACAGAAACACAAACGTATATATATGCAGTCCACATCTATCCACTAAATAAAGCAATTTAATTCACGTGTTTTCTACATGTTTTCTTAAGTAAATCGTTTGATTATATGACAATAATAAACTCTAAGAAATCAACTGGTAACACTATTAACAATATCCCAAATTACCTATTAAAATAAATCTTCAGAGTACATGATAATACTAATACTAATCTTAATCTTAATAGTACCATATGATATGATAGCACATTCTATCACCTAAAATAAGTCACAAGGCCATAACATCACAACAATAATAATACCACCACCAATAATAATCACAATAATATCAGAGAAAGTAGCGACAATATTAATAGTATCCATAACAGCTACAATACAGTATATATATATATATACATACATATAACAATACATATATCAGCCACAAAAATATATACATATATATATATATATACACATATATATATATACATACATATATCAGCCATAAAACATATACATATATATACATACATATATCAGCCATAAAACATATACATATAAGAAATATATAGTCATTACATACCTATGCATACATACACACACATGCACACTACACCTATTACCACATACATACATACATACACATATAGCTATACATGCATATATACATACATACAACTACATACACCCACACTTACACATGCATACAATAATATATACATCTATACATGCACACACATATGTAAACACACTAATATACACATATATACAAGTAGATAATCATGTGTCCATAAAGAGATACATAGATAAAGAATTAAGAAGGGGATTAAAGGAAAAGAACAATCTAGTCAGATCCAATTTAGTATCTGCGCCGCTACTAATCTAAATGTATCTCGGATTGCGAGTTGTTGGTTATTTTAAATTTACATTTATGTCTGCATTTTGTCATTAGTTCATCTCTTTTATTCAGAAGATTACCGTGTTCATATTTCAGGATTCTGATTTTACCCTCCAAACACAAATTGTCTTTGTCTAAATCCATTTGGAACATCAAAATAACATAGGATTCCTTGACCAAAAAACCACTGGGAACCGGTTTTCATTTTTCAGTAACCACCATTGTTTCGCTAACTCCGTTTTGTTCTTAAGTTCTGGGTTTACGAATGAGTTTTGGTGGTCATTGAAACGCTGTTTCCAGTTTCCCACAGAAATGCTGATGTATACTTTCCTGTTCCTGTTGTTATCTTCCGGACATATCGTGGCCTTATAAACCACACACTCTACTGTAGAGTTGCCGTCTAGTGGGCATTCATTTTTCACCTGACAATTACATTTATTTACTATAGCAATATTGTTCTGTTTACTCCATGTTTCCTGATTATTTACAAGTATGGACCTACGACAAGTCATAATCAATCTTACCTGTTCATCGGATATATCCACAAAGTTCCTAGCATAGTTGATGCTGTTGGTAACTAACTCCTTGGAAATTGAGAGGTAAAAATCCATTATGTCGAATTGGATAAATGAGACATTCCTCTTGTTTTCAATTATATAAAACCATTTAATGGTATCCGATGAATCTTTCCAAAGATTAAATGTTGTAGCTTCCAGAGTCATATTTATAATGTTCCAGAGTCACATTTATAATGTTCCTTAGAATCTCCCTAGATATGTGGCCAAGTTCAGATTTTGTGGAGTTGATTAGTCTAGCATGCTTTCTATATGTATATATATATATATATATATTATAAATCAAAGATGAACAAATTTAAAACATATAAGACGATTTTATATTTAAAGAGACGAAACAAGCGCTTGTCCGGATATAAATAATTATTAAGTTATAATCATTGGCCCCCACACTGTTTGGGAAGAATTTCGTTTCGATACAAAACTGTAATACAAAAGTTCTCTCCCCTTTCAAAATCTGAGATTGAATCCTTTTAAGAGACAATATATCGTACTGATAAAATGCAGTATTTATACTTCTCATCCGTACAACTGAATCGTTGGCCGCATAGGTTATCAGACCTGAGGTGTAAGGTTTTGTTTGTGCAGTCGGAGGATCGGTTTTATATAGCCACACTGATGAATTTTTATACGACGAAACAAGCGCTTGTCTGTACCTATTAATATTTAATTATTAAATTATAAATATATCTATTTATATAAAGTTAAGTATGTGCTTATATATTTCTATGTACAGGATTCACCTATAAACAAATTAAGCTCGCATTATAGATTTTGGAGAACAGCTGTAAGATATCATAATGTGGGCTATATTTAGTTTAATTGAATTTCATACAAAAGGAGGAAAAATCAGATGAAAGCTATTTGTGAAAATT
This sequence comes from Sepiola atlantica, assembly GCA_963556195.1. Lineage (NCBI taxonomy): Eukaryota > Metazoa > Mollusca > Cephalopoda > Sepiida > Sepiolidae > Sepiola > Sepiola atlantica. The sequence goes on along the minus strand of OY744530.1, from coordinate 50,999,590 downwards.
TTGATACCTCCGATTTTTGCGAAATTTTAAAAATAGGTATTAGGCAGCAATTAATAAATATTCCCCAAATGTCAGTTTCTTTGAAGTGTTTAAAGTGATTTTATGGGGCATAATATCGGTACAACGTCCAATTTAAAAATTAAAATATTTTTAATGTGCATTAAATACGATCCATAGTCATTAGACACCAATTAAGAAAGATTCCCTGAATTTCAATTTCTCATTAAGACCACTTAAGCTTAAACCTTCAATTTTAGACAGTTTCTAGAATCAAATTCATGCAATGGATGTTGATCAAAATTAGAAAATGATTCTATACATAAAGTTTAGCATCATTATATCTGAGGAAGGTGACGGTGGTTAAGTGGATAACGACACGGACTGTGCCAAGTTCCAATCCTGCCGATTCTATAATACCAGTTTCATTTAGGGGTGTTGATAACCATTACGTGGTCCCTCCTGCAAGAATGCCGACAACAGAATCAAACTGGTCATCAAAGTTGTACTATTCTGATTCATACGAATTTATTTCACTACTATTATGTCTTGATTTTTATTTTTTTTAAGGCACATAAAAGTAGTGAAAAAGTGTTCTGTTTGTGGAATTAATTTTACCCGTGCTGGGACGGGTATTCTTCGCGTGTATATATATATATATATATGTCAAATGTGGATACCCTCTCCATGCCTGACCTTGTTTTCTCGCCCTCTCTCCCCCCACCCTCGCCCCCATCACCTCCCACACCTTCCTATCACACGACCCTAACATCATTGCCTCGGACAGAATATGGACACATGATTTTGTAATAGTCATTCTTTTAATGGTAAACAGGAAAATAGTTTGTCGGGGTCGGGGCGATATTTAGAGCGATTTTTTCCATCGACCTTTGGTGTGAAATGGTACGTTTTATAGAGAGAGAGAGAGAGAGAGAGGGTGATAGAGAGAGGGGAAGGGGAGATAAGGGATAAGGCGAGGAATAAAGAGAAGAAAGAGATATAGAGATAAACAGACAGGAGAATAGAGAGAGAAATAAAGATATTACACACACTTTTTAACAGTTATGGCTGCACCGTTTTAAGCCTGATTACAACCCAACTTTCAGGAATTGTTAGGATCATACCGGAAAATGTATTTTTGAAATATATTTATTGGATATGTTCTTTGACAAAATAAAACGATTTCAACTGACAATAAACAGTGAAACAATGTGTATGTTATTTTTAAATCGAAAAAAACTATATTTTAATTTCGACAGTTTAGAAAATGAATATTCATCCATTTATTTTTTTTATAAACCCAATCTTATTGCATCGATCATGCGTGTGATGTATTAGCAAATATATGCTCCTTTCAGTTGCATATTTTCGCTAGTCTGAGAGCTAGGTATCATGACGTACGAACATATACTACCCCACTCCAAAAGGAGGAGATAATGCCTGAGTATATGGTATCATGATGAACGAATATATACTACACTATCCCCCAAAGAAGAAGGTAATGCCTAGGTGGATGGTATCATGACGAACGAACATATGTTAGACTACCTGTCCCAAAGGAAGAGGTATACATGGGAAGATGGTCTCATGGCAACAGAACAGATACTGCACTAATCCCTCCACCCAAAAAAGGTGGAGGTAATGCATGTGAGGATGATATCATGACCACAGAACAGATAATACATTACCTCTCCCAGCCCCTCTAAACGAAGAAGGTCATACTTGAGATGATTGTATCATGACAACAGAACAGACACTGCACTACCCCTGAATTGAGAATTGGAAGATAGTAAAATTAGTTGCACATTAAAAGATAGTACATGAATAGAAGTAATAGTAGTGTTTTCTCTTCGGATACTAAATCCCCATTAGTCATAGATATAGCATGTTACAGACAAAAATAAGCAAATACATTTAAAGCTATGGCTCCACTGTTTTAAGCCAACTTTCAGGAATTGTTACGATCATACCGGAACACGTATTTTGTAAATATATTTATTGGATATTTTCTTTGACAAAATAAAATTATTTCTCCTGCCAATAAACAGGGAAACGATGTACGTAATTTTAAAATCGGAAGAAAATATTATTCCAATTTCGACAGTTTGGAAAATGAACATTTATTTATTTATTTATTTATATATCCAATCCTATCGTATCGATTATTTGTTTTTCTATCATTATTTATATTGATGCGCATAATATACATTATATTTACGAGAAAATATATGTTCCGTCTGATGCATATTTTTGCTAGCCTGGGAGGATGATATAATGACGAACGAAAATATACTACATTACCTCCTCCAAAGGATGAGGTAATGCTTGGGATGATGGTCTCATGACAGAACAAATACTACACTACCCCTGCAAAAAGGAAGCGGTTATACCTGGGGGATGGTATCATGACAACAGAACAGATACTACACTACCCCCTCCCAGGAATTCAGCATTGAAAAATACTATATTAGTTTGAAATAGTATAGTAAACCGAATTGAGCATTAAAAGATAGTATAATAGTACAATTATTTTTTTTTTTTACCCAGCTCACCCCAAACAAGGCAGGCTACCACTGTAGACGTAAGGGGCTACTGAGGAAAAAAGGTGAAGGTTTTTTTTTTAGAGGGGGGGGGGTCAACCTAATTTAGGAGCTGTGCAGCAAGATGTCTGTTTACATTAGTTTTAAATTTCTGCATGTCAGTAAGGTTAGGAAAGCAGGGAGCAGGGAGGGAGTTCCAGAGTCCAGCAGCACGAGGAAAGAAGCTTTCGGAGTAGAAAGCTCTTCGGATCTAGGGACCTCCACAGTGTACGGATGGGATTTGGCAGATTGTCGGGTTGGTCTAGTGAATTTACGTCGTGGAGGTACCAGAGCAGCAAGCTCATCAGAGCACAATCCATTGAAGTACTTGTAAAACAGGCACAAGGAAGCAACACTGCCACGATGGAACAGGAGCTGGAGCTTGGTGGATAGTGAAGGACCTATCAAGTTTGCGACTCTTTTTTTAACCTTGTCTAAGAGGGAGAGACTAGCAGATGATGCACCAGCCCATATGTGGCAAAAATACTCCATGCATATGCGGATGGTGGCTTTTTAGAGATATAGGATAATGTCAGGTGTGAGAAGTTTACTGGCACGGTAGACGGAGTTCACCTTTTTTGCAGCAGCCCTGGCAATATTTTCAATGTATTTATTCCAATTCATGTTATCTGTGAAAGTTAGGCCGAGGAGTTTGAATGATGAACCTTCAGGCAGGGTGCTATTTGCCATGACAATAGGTGGTTGAAGAGGTTTCTTGTAGTTATTGAAGGAAAGTAGCTTTGTCTTTGTGGCATTAGAAGTAATAGTACAGTTTCGGCTCCAGACTGACAGATACAAAATCTCCACTAGTAATAGATTATATTGGGTTGAAGAAATTATTAATTTCGGATTTTAAAATTCTTGCAGAAAGATAACACATTGGCAAATCTTTTATGTTATTTTTTCTCTATGGTGTGTTCAGAGTTTTAATTTTATTTCATTTTGACGTTTTGTGGAGTCTATATTTCCCAGATCATTAAAATTGAATGTAAAGTGAAAAAAATTGAGTATTTCCGACGCCATTTGCTCTTGCATTTAATCGTGAAATTAAGGCTGATGAAGCTGCTTGTGAGATTACTGACGTGTATTACTAAAATTACTGCATGCAGTGTATTTTGGCGCTTCAAAAATAGGAATTTTGATCTCAATGATGGATTACACTCGGATCAAGCAATTTATTTCCACGTAGATCGATTGGATCATCTGCTTCACGAAAATCAATGTAAAACGACTCAAAAATTGGTGGATCAGATGGATTGTGATGAAATAAAAACTTTGGTGAACCACTTGCACTCAATGGGAAAGGTTAAGAAAAATGAATTGGTGGACAAGTCAGGCATAGACTGCAATTTGATATTTTTTATTTTGTTCTGATTGAAAAAAACAAAAACAAAAAACATAATGGAACGCGTCTACACTGTACACAGGAACCAGTTGTAATGTGGGTGATTAATTTATAAACTTACTTAAAAATTGAATTTTTGTAGCGATTATGTGTGGTATTTTTATATGAACTTCTAAGTCATTAAGTAGATTGTAGTGGTAGAAGTTTACTCTTTAAGGTACAAAATAAAAGTGCTTAAAATCTTTTGTGCGCATATAGCTCCACACACATTTCCGGTTGGATTAATAAGTACAGATGTATTTTTATGAGTCAATCAGAAGCATCTGTATCAAATTATCAAGTTATCATATACAACAAATACTACATTCCCCCTGCAAAAAGGAGGAGGTTATGCCTGGGAGGAGGGCATCATGGCAACAGAACAGATACTTCAGAGACTCTTGAACGCATATAATGGTAAAAAAATTTAATTGATCTTAGAAAGATTTTTGTCGTAGCCATTCTGTCATGTGAATATTTCATAGCACTTAATTGTCGACTAAATTGATTCTGTCCTTCTATTGTCTTCGTAGCATTAGAGTTTCTTTGTATAGAGGCTACACCTCCTTGAACATTTGAACACATGTTTATCGATCCTTAGCGACGCTACTCCAAAACTCATCCTGACCTCTTTTGTATTCACCAAAGCCTTTATTGCCTTTCAGACGCTTCCTGAATTACTTTTGTTTTGCAAAGACACTTATCCTCAGAACAAGTAATCTTTTGTTTCAACCTTTGTGATCCACCTGTTTTGATATATATAAAATACTCTTGTGAACATGTACTTTTCTTACCCCTTATTTCTGTGTATTTTCTGTATAACATTTCTCCCAGTCACCCTCACACACACCCTCAAGATAAGATTAAACAAATGAGTTTTACATATTTATATTTTGATAATCTGAAAACATGATGTTTAATCAATTGTAATCTGTAGAAATGTAAAACAAGAACCTCAGTACTAAAAATCTATAGATTCCACTTCAATTCTACTGTCACATGTTAAAACTGTTTGCTCGCTGATCAATTAGCAGTAACCTTACATAATGAACCGTACACTTATCGTAAAAGTTAAACGTGTTAATCTATCTATCTTATATACCATTAAAAGATTCTTAGTTTTAAAAGAATATTTATGTTATTATTTTTCAAGTTATGTTATAATAATTTCTTTAAACTTTTAAAACACGTATCCCATTAAAAAATCCTTTAGACTTACGTGAAATTAAAACTCAGGTATTGACATCATAAAAACTACTGCCTTAGTAATGTGTACTTTGTCTATTTCTTGACAACCAATCACATGTTCCGTACGAAAAGAAAAAACTCCAAAACATTGTAACTTTTATCGTCATCATGTGTTGGTATTTAAGGTGTGGTGGATATCTCGGACTACAGGGTTGGCAACACTATGCAATGTCTCACGCCTGCTCTCCATGTGGTCCGAACCATAGAATTAATAACAATCATGTTGCAAGCTGCCAAGTCACTTCATATGCAAACAGGCCAGGTTTTCCTTGGTCTTCCATGCATTTAGTGCTTGGTGTATCCATGTGTGTTATTGAGGTGATGCAGGAAGTGGCACGCTGTACATTGCCAAACCAACTGAGACGCCGAATATGTAAGGCATCCCATATATAGATTATTATTATTATTATTATTATTATTATTATTATTATTATTATTGTCGTGAAGAGTCAAAAATGATGAAAAGACCAAAGATGGAAAGCACCAACTAAACCGCCACTGGAAGAGTGTGGAGTGTATTGGAACATTGGACAGGCTTATTGGCACTCAAATTCCAGAGAAGGCCAATGGTCATTGCTAGCGAGAAATCAATGGTAAATTTCTGTTGCAATAACAGAAAGTGGTTTGCAATGGTTATCAAAAGAGGCAGAGAGTGCTGGAAATTCGAGGAAGGAGACTGTTGTCACTCAGACTCCAAGGAAAACCACTGGTTGTTGTCAGTGAGCAATCACTGACGATGACTATTGGTAACTCCTAGTGAGCAGAAATAATAATAATAATAATAATAATAATAATATGGATACTATAGAAGTAAAGGGGTTTATCTTTAGTTATGCAAGTAGGATGTCTTAGCAGATACGTCACAAATTATGAATTTTCGAATGAAATCAAAGTAGAATAAATAGTGGTAATGCTTGTGACCCAACGGGTCATGGGTATATTTAGTGTTACATTAAAATTAAATTAGCATTAAATCTGGATGATGCATCAGTGGAGAATAATTAACTTGTCACTAAGCAACCATGTATTTGGAAAAGGTATTTCGTAATGGTTTCAAAACTGCTTTACCAACTGACAGTCGCAATAATGACAACAAACTCTGAGATGTTATTTGCACACGTGTTTTCATGAACACGTTTGCAGCTTTCCTGTATAAAGAATATCATAAAAGAGACTATTAAAGAATAATAACAGAATTACTAGCAGATGTGCAAATACAACAGAAGAAAGCTAACAAGATGATTTCATTTTTGAAGAATACTTGAGTGAAGCAGCAAGAAATATTAATATCCTTTTTCTAGTCTTTTAGAAAAGAGTGCCCAAGATTGACAAAAAAAAAACGAGACTGTTTAATTATAATTTTTTTTTTTAACATAGTTCACCCCAAACAAGGCAGGCCGCCACTGTAGATGTAAGGGGCTACTGAGAAAAAGAAACCTAAATTGGGATCTGCGCAGCGAGATGTCTGTTTACATTAGTTTTAAATTTCTGCATGTCTGTACCGTCGGGGAAACAGGGGGCAGGGAGGAAGTTCGAGAAGCCAGCAGTACGAGGAAAGAAGCTATTTGAGTAGAAGGCTCTCCGACATCTGGGGACCTCTGCAGTGAATGAATGAGATTTTGTTGATTGTCGAGTTAGTCTAGTGAATTTACGTCGAGGGGGCACCAGAGTAGCCAATTCATTGGAGCATAATCGATTGAAGTATTTGTAAAACAAGCACAAGGATGCTACATTGCGGCGATGGGACAGAGGCTGGAGCTTGGTTGACAGTGATGGACCTATTAGGTTGGCACTTCTTTTTTGGACCTTGTCAAGGAGGGAGAGACTAGTAGATGATGCACCAGCCCAGATGTGGCAACAATACTCCATGCATGGGTGGATGGTGGCTTTGTAGAGATACAGGATAATGTCAGGTGTGAGGAGTTTACTAGCACGGAAGAGGGAGCCAACCTTCTTTGCGGCAGCCTTGGCAATGTCTTCAATGTATTTGTTCCAATTCATGTTCCCTGTGAAAGTTAGGCCGAGGAGTTTTAATGATGAACTCTCAGGTAGGGTGTTATTTGCCAAAACAATCGGTGGTTGAAAAGGTTCCTTGTAGTTATTGAAGGAAAGGAACTTTGTCTTAGCGGCATTAAAAGTTACCAACCATTTATGACCCCAATCCACTACAACTTGGAGGTCATTTTCTAAAGATTCAGCCATTGCCTCGGATATAATCGCGTCGGTTTTGCCAACATGGCGAGAGTAAAGGATGGTGTCATCAGAAAATAAGCCAATCTCAGACTCTATGTCATCAGGGAGATCGTTTATATAGATCAGGAACAACAAGGGTCCAAGGATAGATCCCTGGGGTACACCATCATTTATGTCATGTTGCTTAGATGAACGGCCATCGAGGACAACCTGGATTTTTCTTTTGTCTAGAAAGGATCTAATTATATTAAGTAATTGTCCAGTAATACCGTATGAGCGTATTTTCAGGAGAAGCCCTATATGCCATACTTTGTCAAAGGCCTTGGATATATCAAGTGCTACTGCCCTAGCTTCTCCTGCCTTGTCGAGTGTATGATACATGCGTTCAGTAATGACCGTTAGGATGTCTGCAGTAGATCGTGCTTGTCTTAATCAATACTGGCGGTCAGAAAGAAGTTTAGCATTAAAAAAGTGCCGTACTATCGCTAGATTGATTAAGGATTCAAAGATTTTAGCAAAGATCGGCAGCAGACTGATTGGGCGATAGTTCTGAGGATCGGTTCTATTCCCAGAACTCTTGTAGACTGGTACCACAGAGGGAATTTTTCAGCTATTGGGGAAGCAAGATTCAGCTAGACATTTATTGTAGAGTTTGGAGAGGACAGATGCCAGTTCAGCAGAGCATTTCTTTATTACTATTACAGGTATAAGATCAGGCCCACAAGCTTTGGAGGTGTCAAGGTTTTTTATGATGTCTCTGACCTGGGATGGGATGATGACCAGGTTATCAAGTGTGGCTTCAGTCCGCAAAGGGAATTTGGGGAGGGGGGGGGGTATCTGAGTCCAAAGTGGAGTTAGAAGGAAAATGCTGGGCAAGTAGTTCGGCTTTATTGGTGGCCATTCAAACGACATCATTGTGGTTTGATAGCGGGGGAATCATAGATTGACCATTATTCACTACACTATTGTAGATTTTCCAGAAATCACGAGTACCTAGTTTCTGTGACTGGATGCGTTTTTTTGTTAACTCATTATACCTTCTCTTCGCTTCACCTATCACGGCCTTACAATTATTTCTTGACTCTATAAATTTATGTCTATTAGTAGCTGACTTATGGCGGCCGAATTTACAGAATGCTTGTTGCCTCTCAGAAATTGCAGCTGCACAGTCCGAGGTGAACCATTGAGGAGAGTGAGGCTTGCTAAAGAATTTTCGCATGGGGACATAGGCTTCAATGCCTGCTTTGACCCATTCAGTTAATTCGTTTGCACACTGGTTGGCCGGGAGTGAGAAGGTTTCCCTCCATGGGGCGTCACTGATGTGATCTCTGATTGACTCAAAATCAGCCTGCTTGTAGTATCTTATTGTTTTGAGCAACGGTTCATCAGCTTTTGGACGACTTTTGAGGGTGATATGTATCATTAGCACAATGTGATCAGCATTCCCGAGTGCGCTATGAGCTTTCGTCATACAAGCCTCGACATTGAGGTCAGGAAAAGGTCTAGAAGTGAGGCTTGCTGGTCTACTTGATCGGGGATGTGGATCGGAAAATCGACAGTCTGAGAAAGGGAGTGAGCTAAGGAGAAATTATACGTAGAGTTGCCGGCTGAGTCAGTAAGGCTGGAGAATCCCAACCAGTCGCGGTGGTGGGCATTAAAATCCCCAAATACATGTATCTGGGCATTCAGGTCAATTAAGAGTGCTCTATCTATGCTTACAGAGACAGAGTTTAACAGAGTACAGTCCTGGGTCGACGGGGAGCAATATAAGAAATATAAGTAACTGACGCTGTGATGTAAAGTCAATCTAAAGCACATGTAGTCGTGTTCATCTGATTCTAACCTATGTTCTCTAGTCAGCGGGAGGGTGTTCCTAACATAAACTCCTTGCCCGTGCATATGCTTGTCAGAGTCTTTACAGTAGAGTGGAAGGTAGTCAGTCATGTCAAAGTGGTGAGAGGAGATTGAGGATTGAATGTTAGTTTCACTTAGAGCTAGAATATCCGGGGAGTTTGTCAGGAGAAAGGTTTCTACGTCGTTGATGTTGGTTCTAAGTCCCCGGATATTTGTGAATGCGAGCCTCAAGGGTGGAGGCGAAAGTGTTTTTTGTTGGGTGTCTGGTTTAGGTTTGCTTTTATTTTTTTGTAATGACATGTTTGTTTTGATTATAGAGTGGGTTAGCCAAGGTGGGTACTTGTTTCGTGCCAATAAGCTCACACAACCAGTCCATTAGTCACGACCTGGTCCATGGGGGTTGTGGCCTCGGGAAAGCCCACCGGAGATAATTGCAGGGTCCCTTTCCATGTGCGACATGGCACATACAACTACCCACAGTATGATGCAACTAATGATAGAGCAGCTGTTCTTGGCACTACCCAAGAGTTTGGGCTCCTTGCTTTCAGTCGGAAACAGCAGCCAGACAAGATGTCTAACCTGTACCCTCAACCTGTCAGAACAAGAGAGACTCAGACTGGTCATCTAAGACTTAGTGACGAAAAAATGTTCCCCAAGTTGCTCAACTAGAGAGAAAATGAACGGCATTATTATCTCATTTATTTGTTATTGAAACATTTTTTATGTTGGCTTATGTTTGTTTATATGAAAACATCTAGACTTCGGGTTAGGATCAAAGTGTGGTATCTGTTCTACTCGGCCACAGTAGGACATTCTCTTAGGCATTACCTTCTTTGAAAGAAAAAGGAATGTGTTTTTATATGTTTGCTAATCTTTTTCATATGAAAAGACCTGAACAAATTGTAGTATCTGTTCTGTTTGGTATTAAGAGGCCACCTGTCTAGGCATTACCTTCTCTGAAAGGAGGAGGGATCGTTTTTTATGTTTTCTTAAGTTTGTTTACATAAAAATCAAAGTGTAGTATCTGTTGTCTTAAGATGCCATTCTCCTAGGCATTGACTTCTCTGAAAGGAAAAGGAATGGGTTTATAGCCTCTTGCCTGAGGTGGCCTCTGCAGATAATGCTGACGGAACAGTCCAAAGTGCTAATTTTTGGGTAGTGGATTCCCACAATAAACTGACATTGTATCTAACTTTGCTACTGTGTAAAGCATGTAAACAAACTGTTACTTTACAGAAATATATGTTTGAAGTGATGTAGAAATAGTTCTCCGTGTAAAATTGTTTATCTGTGATGGCTGAAGGTAGATGATGTTGGGATAAGCTTGAACCATATATGAAACGTAAACAGTTGATTAGTTACTTAATCACCTGACTTAATAGATATTTGAAGACTATGATTGAGTTCAGTTGGTGCCAGAATTGTACTAAAGCCATACGTCATTTAAGGTCCTCATAAATAAGGATGTTAATATCTATTGTTTCCCCTTATCTGGAGAGTTCAGAAAATCCTCATTGTAAAGATCTTTAAGCTCCATTTAATTAAGTGAATAAAATTGAGTTCAATGTTAAAAATGTTAAGCTTTCAAATTTTTTGAAATGAGGATTAATAATTTGTATTATTTGGATATTCAAACTACTGTTCTCATCTTGGATGAGATTTTCACAATGTTTCGGCCGATGTAACTTCCGATATTCTTCAGGTGCATTTGTACAAGATTCCGAACTGAACCCTATTGTCAATGGATCTGTGGTGCAACTGATAAAATACTAAGTAATAATAAATTCTAAGTAACAGTTTACTGTAGGTTAAAGGTTCAATCCCCATTACAGGCGGTACTAAGAATATAAAAAAATTAATTAATTCTTCTACCCTGTCATAGCTTAAGGAACAAAAACAATCTACCCTCGTGGATTAAATAAAGAGTTCCGTTTGAAATTCTGTACAGATTCCCGAGTTGGATATAAAGATTTGCAGGTTCGTTAAGATGCACCTGAAGAAGATCAGAGGTTACGTGGGCCGAAACGTTGTAAAACTAACATCCAAGATAAGAACAGTAGTTTGAATAATCAAACTAATCCAAGTTAAAAATGTGAATTTTGTTATGCAGGGTGACCATCCAGAAAATGCCACTCATGGAAGCGTTAATAAAATTTACAACCCTCGCTACAATCCAACCGTATTTGCTGTAAATAAACTTCAATCTCTGCCTTACTTGTCCACCATGGTTCAGTCATGAATGTCCAACAGTCTTAGTTTCACTGCCGTCCAGTGATATGATGGGACACTTTGGTAATCGTCTCATTAATAAGAGATGTGATTTTGAATAGACTTCACATTGACCAGGCCATAACATCCATTTTATAATATACTTAAAAAATTATTTTTACATCAATAATTTCAACTTTGATAAAAAAAATTTTTTTAATTATTTATCAACATATCTATATAATTACTTAAGATCTCATGAAATATATACAAGGGATTACACAGTGACTCCAAAAAAATGCGACCCATGTAAATCATAAATAATATTTAAAATCGTTTCTGCAATCCAACCGTATTTGGTATATATAAACTTCAGTCTATTCCTGACTTGTCCACCAATTTTCAGTCCTGAATATCTAACAGTCTTTGTTTTATCACCGTTATGCAAGGATGCGCACACCTAGATATGAAGTGCAAAATTGTCAATAACTTTGTCATACTCCTCTCTTAACATTGCCTTGACTTTGGCGGTAATGGCCCTCGTCAATTCTGGTATAGTCTGAGGATTGTTTTGATATACTTTATCTTTAAGGTAACCTCACAGATAAAGCTCTAGAGAGGAGTTAAGATCTGGTGAGTGTGAAGCCCATTCAGAATCAAACCTACTGATGAGACGATCACCAAAGTGTCCCTGCATATAATTGAATGGCAATAAAACAAAGACTGTTGCATTTTCAAAACTGATACTTGGTGGACAAGTGTATTGACTGAAGTTTTTTTTGTACTAAATACGGTTAGATTGGAGAAAAGATTGTGAATTTTATTAGGGATTTCATGGGTGCCATTTTTAGGAAGGGGTATCACATTGTATATGACAAACTTAATAAATGTTAGTTGACAGAATAAAACTGCTCGTCTTATTACATGTCAATCAAAGAGTACCTTTTTCATTCTTCTAGACGGGTGTTGCAAAGCTCATTGATTGTATAAATTGTAATTGAAAATCCTATTTGTATTAATTTCTTTCAAATCTTAAGTTGTGTTTGTTTAATATTTCATTTAAAAATCAATATCCATTTCATTTCTTGTGTAAACACGATTTAATTTCAACATTAAATCATGTACTGACGTTTGAAAGATGTCATTCATTTCATAGAATTTCTCATTATCATATCCAATGTTTTGTATCGTAAATTGTATTCTGACGTCACAGATGAATCCATGCAAGGGAGAGTTTGAATTACCTATGAGACACCATCCTCGAGTGTCTTCGGCCTCTCTGTATAAAGGGTTTGTCAGGACAACCTGACATGAGGATACTTCACCCGACAAGTTAACCCTGACAAAATATTAAAAATAACATAGTATTCCAAGCCCAAATAAAATCCCCTCGACACGGCTATATACTGGCTCATACGAAAAATGGTGTGCCTGTTTCAAGTAATGTCATCTCAAGTAAAAGCACTTAGCTAGATACTTCACCAGACTAGATAGATTCTTGTCCTGGAATACGTTAAGCCTGAGAGACCACAAGATAGATATACTATAACATAATTAACTGGTTGTTGTAAAGGTCATGATTGGCATAAATACGAAACTAACATAAAGGGAAGTAATCAGGTATTGACTATATACGAAAGTACGTACATAAGACGGACAGTCATATCTGGAAGAGAGCGAAGAGTAAACGTCTCTACTTCCTACCGGATCCCTGTTAAACGCAAACAACTCGACGTATTCTTAATTTAGTATGTCCTATGTAATTTAGGATATAACAGTGGCGAACGAGGATATTTTTTTTTCTCTTAACAGAGATAAATTACCGTACTATTCAAGGATTTTTTTTAAAGAAAATTTGCAAGGACGGCAAGAAAAAAAAAAGTCGACATGTGCGAATTTTACTACCTAAAGTAGTGAAAAGTACGGATTTCTTCGGTAAGAACTAACGGAAAGTAAACAAAAAAATTGTACTCGAAACAATTTTAAGGTAAAGTGAACTTTATCTGTATGTTGACGAAAAAATATTTGGGAAGCACAAGCTGAATTCGAAACCTGAACCGTGAGATTACGAATTTCGAAAGAAAATAATTTCTGAATTGTTTAAACAATTCAGAAATTATTGTTATATTTTTTTTTCTCTCTCCCAAGTGCAGCCGTATTTTTGTGAAAAATAATTGTTCATTGCTTGGTCTAAAGTAATTGAAACTATTTGTTGTGCGAATTTTGGAAACGTTTTATTGTCTGAAATTATTTTGTGAAAAAGTTTACCTGGTAAAAGACTGTTGCTAAATTGTATAAACTTTGTGAAACATTTATTTTTGCAAAAATTATGTTGCTAATTTACGAAAACGCATATTGACGCACTTTTTGTGAAATTATTGTTGTAAACTTTGGAAAGATATTTTGTACTGTAATTAAGCTAAAATGGAGCAATTGGCTGAGTTGACGAAGGCGTTAACTCTAAGTATACAGCAGCAACAACAACAACAACAGCTACAACAACAGCAACAACAACAACAACAACAGCTACTGCAGCAGCAAGAATGGACACAAAAAAACTTTAGAGGCACAACAAGAGCAAACAAAAATACTTCAACGCCAAATGTTAACGCAACAAAAGAATTTTGAAAAATTAATTCAAACGTCGACAGATGGGAAGAAAACTATTTTTTCTGCAGAGGGTATTTCAAATTCTTTGTCAGAATTTCACTACTCTCCCGATACTGGCGTTACATTTCCAGCATACTATAGAAGGTACGAAACAGTTTTTACAAAAAGATGTTCGGACTGGACCGACAAAGAAAAAGTTACGCTGTTACTACAAAAACTGGGGACGGACGAAAACACCAAGTATGCTAATCTAATTTTACCCAAAAAACCGGAGGAAGTGAATTTTGAAGAGACAATCAATACCTTATCTAGAATATTTGCTAAAAGAGACAGCCTTTTTCATTCTAGATATAAATGTTTAAATTTACAGAAGTCGGAATCCGAAGACTATTTAGAATATGCATGTACGGTAAATTGCTTATGTGAATCATTTAAATTAAATTAAATTTCGGTAGATTTATTTAAATGTTTAATCTTTGTACAAAGACTCACAGCTCCAAGGGACAAAGATGTCAGATCCCGGATCCTGACAATTATGGAGTCGGACCCGAATGTAACTTTACAAAAAGTAACCGAGGAGTGTCAACGTCTCATTAATATCAAAAGAGAAAACACCCACATTGAAGAAAAAAGCGTTTACAAGATACAACATTTAAAAAGGCAAAGGACCTCTAGAACATACAAGACCCAGGAACAAAAGACTCCCAGAATGTACAAGTACCAAAGTTGTGAATGCTGCGGAAGTACAAGACACACCAAAAAGATCTGCTGGTTCAGGAATAGGATATGTTACGAATGTGGATTCAAAGGCCACAAGGGAACATATTGTAACCAGAAGAAAAAACGAAGGACCGACAAAGTTAATACGCTTCGCACAAGGAAACAGAAAAGCTGCGAAAGGCGTAAATATGTCGATGTAAAGATAAATTGACATCCTGTAACATTACTCCTGGATAGTGGTGCAGACATTAGCATCATAGATGAAGATATCTGGAGAAGGATCGGTCGACCTGAACTAAGAGAAACCAGCAAGATGGCGAAGAGTGTGTGCGGCAAAAGGTTGGAATTCAAAGGAGAACTGAGGTGCAATGTGTCATTTGGTGGTCAAACACACAAGTCCAAAGTGTACGTAGTACCAGGAAGGAACACAAGTCTATTTGGAGTGGATTGGATTGTCCTGTTCAACTTATGGGAACGACCGGTTAATTCTTTTTGTAATAGGTTGACCACAGAGAAATCAAACCAAATAGAAGGCTTCATGGACGATTTAAATGCAGAATTCCCAAAAGTTTTTGCCGAAAAACTTGGATACTGTGTGAAAACAGAAGCAAAATTTGAGGTGAAGAAAATTGCCACCCCAGTGTTCAAACCTAAAAGAAATGTACCTTTTTCATCAATGGACGCAATAGAGAAGGAGTTGGAGAGACTTCAACAATTAGACGTCATTGAAAAGGTTGATCACACGGATTGGGCAAGTCCGACGGTATATGTGAAGAAAAAGAATAACAAAATAAGAATCTGCGCTGACTTTTCGACGGGCTTTAATGACTGTTTGCAGGACCACAATTACCCCCTTCCGTCGGCAGAAGATCTATTCTCAAAACTAAACGGAGGAAAAAAATTTTCCAAAATAGACCTCCCGGATGCATACTTGCAAATCAAAGTCAATGACGAATGTTCAAAGTACCTGTGCATTAACACGCATAAGGGTATTTTTAAACTAAAAAGACTTCCGTTCGGATTAAAGGTCGCCCCTGCTCTGTTTCAACAGGTTATGCATACGATGCTCGCAGGATTGGAATTTTCAATGGCATACCTTGACGATATCCTGATAAAGAGCAGAAATTTGCATGAACACAAGAAGTACGTCAGAGAAGTATTTAAGAGAATAGAGGAGTTTGGTTTCAGATTGAGCCCGGAGAAATGCGATTTCTTTATGGAAAGGATCAGATACCTTGGTCAAATAATCGACAAAGAGGGACGAAGACCAGATCCACAACGGGCCGAAGCAATTGAAAAGATGCCTGCTCCAGACTCGGTACCGAAGCTACAATCATTTTTGGGATTGGTTCAATATTACGCGATATACATACCTAATGTGCATAATTTGAGAGCTCCTCTTAACGAGTTACTAAAAAAGGGTAGTAAATGGAGTTGGAATAAGGAATGTGAATCTGCCTTCCAAAAAAATTAAGAAATGTCTACTATCAGACTTGGCATTAGCGCATTTTGATTCAGACAAGGAGTTAGTACTAGCAACGGACGCCAGTGATTACGGCGTTGGCGCTGCATTACTCCATAAGTATGAGGATGGAACAACAAAAGCAATCGCTCATGCATCAAGAACTTTGGTTGCAGCTGAGAAAAACTATAGCCAGATTGAAAAGGAGGCTCTGTCGATAATATTTGGAGTCAAAAAGTATAATCGATTTCTCCATGGACGGACCTTCACATTGCAAACAGACCATAAACCCTTGATTACGATATTTGGATCAAAGAAAGGCATTCCTAAGCATACCGCAAATCGACTACAGCGATGGGCTGTAACTCTCTTAAACTATCAGTTTAAGATGGAGCATGTGTCATCGAAAATGTTAGGACACGCGGATGCACTATCAAGGTTGATTCCAAAAAGAAACGAAAGTTTTTAAGAGACAGTAATTGCTGCTCTTAAAGATGAAAGCGAATGTACAAGTTCAATGTGTAATATGATACATGAACTTCCAATAACCCTTGAAGAGATTAAAAGAGAAGCTGAAAAAGACATTTTCATAAAGAAAATGAAAACTCAATTAGGACTGAGGGAAAAAAGTAACAAAGTAGGACAAGCTACATTTTTTTCAATTTGTGAAGGTGTACTTATGTATGCTGATAGAATCGTAATTCCACAGGCATTACGAAGGAAAATATTAATGGAATTCCATACAGGTCGTCCTGGCATTTCAAGAATGAAATCCTTAAATAGAGGATACGTATATTGGCCTGGTATGGACAAAGAAGTAGAAAACTGTGTCAAAGCATGCAAAGGATGTCAGTTAGTAGCCCCGATTTCCGCCAGTAAAAACGATCCCATGGCCGAAAACGGACCTACCCTGGTCACGTCTACATATTGATTATGCCGGACCTCTAAATGTTTTTTTCTACTTAATTGTAGTGGATTCTTTCTCTAAATGGCCAGAGATATTTAAAACCAGACATCCAACTGCAAGGAACACTGTAAATGCACTTAACGAAATCTTTAGCCGTTTTGGTGTACCAAAAACCATAGTAAGTGACAATGGTACAGCATTTACAGGTCACGAATTTAAAGAATTCTGCAAATCGCTGAATATTCAACACATCACGACACCTGTTTACCATCCTAGGTCGAATGGGTTGGCAGAAAAATTTGTGGACACATTTAAACGGGCAATAAAGAAAAACCTGAATATGGACACAGATGAGCAAATTATACAAACATTTCTAGCAATCTACAGGGTAACCCCGAACCCAAATAACAATGTTAATTCATCCCCTGCAGAACTGATGTTTGCTAGAAAAATTAGATCTATCTTCGATAGACTTATACCTGAGAAGAAGAAAAGTTCTAAAGGAGAAAACTTGAAAGTAAAGTGCTATTCCTCAGGGGACAAAGTGTATTTTAAAAATTTTCAGAATGGAAAAAATAATTGGGTGGACGGTTTCATTATGAAAAGAATTGGGAACATGGTTTATACCATTCAAGGCCCATGTTTTGTCTGTAAAAGACACATAAATCAAATCCGTCCCAGAATTTCGCAAAATACAGAAGAAATCCCAATGGAAACATGTGATACATTTGATATACCAAAGCCAGTATGTATACCTGAAACCATGACTACATCCCCTGAACATACCATACGGGGTGGACATAATTCCTTACCGCAGGTAACGCAAACCAGAAGGAAGAACACCAGAAAAACGAAAATCATCAGGCGTTTAAGCCCTGATCCTAAAAGGAAACGGTACTAAAGCTAAAATCGGGAAGATTTCAGCTTCAGGGGAAGGTGTTGTAAAGGTCATGATTGGCATAAATACGAAACTAACATAAAGGGAAGTAATCAGGTATTGACTATATACGAAAGTACGTATATAAGACGGGCAGTGATATCTGGACGGCAGTGAAGAGTCAACGTCTCTACTTCCTACCGGATCCCTGTTAAACGCAAACCACTCGGCGTATTCTTAATTTAGTATGTCCTATGTTATTTAGGATATACCACTGGTCAATTGGGGAGATGAAAGTTAATGTTCTTAAATTCTTTACTAACTCAACGTTGGACAGGTAAATGAGAACTTCAATAAATATTCGAATATCTATGTATCTCATATAGCGATCAAGTTTTAGCTCCAGGTAAGGGCCCCTTGATTTCTGAGAACTTCGACTGAAGTAAAATTGCATTTTAGAGGTTGTTTTTGCGAGGACGTTCACCCTGATCGAGTTGAACCAGCTTCTTCCTTGTCCTGCACTACATTCTGAATGCATACACAGCAGTCCTGAGCAATGTCGCATGAGATGACCAACCAATCGCAATTTCACCGTCAAAGACCGACCACTTGTGGACCTGAGAGCTCAGCTAAGTCCTCTTGGAATGGTTGTCGTCCAGGTACACAGATACGCTTATGCCACCCAGACAAAGATTACAGAAAGATTACATTGCGAATTATCTTTCTCTCTATGCGACAAGCTGCATACCCAAACCATCAAAGATGTCACTATACCGTGACAGATGGCGGAGACTTTAGATTGAGCTGTTGACAGAGAACAGCAGTTGTGAAGCAGTCGACCCACTAGCAATGCAAGATACGGGTGAGACAGTCATTTTATAAAACTTCCATCTTCCACTGATCAACCACCCTTATTAGCCAAGCTTCGCAGCCATTAAGAAATATCAACCGAATGACAGACTGGTAGATACGTTACTTTGTTGATATTCTAAAGATGCTGTTAAGCAATACAGTTTTTTCCATAAGTAGTAATTTAATAAAAGAGGGTAAATTTCACTCTGATCTCCATAAAATCTTGTAATCTAATTTTTTTTTAAGTGTTTCACGCTTAAGTGGTAATACTTTACACAAGCAATAAAGTCAGCCATTTATTTTTGAAAAAAAAATAAGTGTAAGAACAAGGGATGTCAAATAACATACAATGAGAGAGGGTGAAAGTGATAGATAGAAACTTAATAACAGATGATTCACTTCGTGAGTTAATTGCACATTAAGGCTAATTAGAAAATAGATTTTCTTTTCAAACATATATGCTAAAAGAATATCCCTAAATTTTGTGACTGAGTTCAGTCACAAAACTTAGGAATATTTTTTAGCATATATTTTGTGTGATTAAAATATATAGGTAAAAATCGTAGGGAAACAAACAATTATTTCAGCTTTGAAAATCATATGTGGTCTGGGTGGACATCTAGAATGAATCCCTTAGGGTGGTTGTGTAGAAGTTCTTACGTTCAGACTTATTTAATTTTAAATTCAAATCTACTTTGTAACTTCTATATATATAAAGCAAAGTTGTCTGTATGTGTGTATGTGCATTGCGGTATCACAATTAAACCGTTGATCTAAGAGACAAACTGATTCGAAATTTGGAATCAGCACCTTTGATCAGATGTTCTTATCGATGACAGAAGTTCCTGAACTTTATTTTTAAAACTCATTGCTCAAAATTAAAAGTATGTGAAAATAATATTAGAAACAAGTGTTCTGACATTTTGAGTGTTTCCTTTCCCGTTTAATATTTACTATTATTAGCCTACCGAAGAACATACTTATAGTAATTTGCACCGTTTAACTACCAGTAAGAAAATAAATAAAGAAACATATATAAATAAATCAAAATTGTGTTTTTTTCTTAATCATATGTATTTGACATTCCTTGTTTGTTTTTTTATCAAAATTGGAATTTAAAAATTTTTTTTTTTCTAGAAAATAGAACTATTTTAGATCAATGCGGAGAAGTAAAACAGATTTTTAATTTTGTATCCCTACATCGAACACATAAACTGTTTAAGTAGGTTAAAAAGTTAAAATATTTTCGTTTGATCGGTGGCCGGCGCATCAGAAGCAGAAGCGACCCGTAGCCAGCGTGTCGCTATTCTGAATTCAAAACAGCAAGCCACAATCAATAGACGGGTCTCTCTGGTCATAATTTTTTAAAAGTCACAATCTGTTTCATGTAAAACTTTATAATTAAGACTTGCCGGTAAATATTTTTTAAATGAAAATTAAATATAAAGTAAAAATCGATTTTGTTTTTAATATATGCGATCTGACAGCACTATGATTGGTAGGAAATAAACCCATCTATTTGATTATGTATTTTTCTAAAATAAATTATATAGAATAAAACTACAAAACTTTTCCTTTCAGCAAGTTTTAATTATCAAGTTTTACATGAAAAAGATTTTGACTTATAAAAATGTATGACCGGAGAAACAGGCTATTGAGATCGGCTTGCTGTTGTGAATTCGGAATAGCGGCACGCTGAATACGGGTCGCTTCTTCTTCTGATACGCCTCGGTGGCCAGCTGGATAAAGTGTTCGCCTTCAGTTTCAATATATTATGCTATCTTTCAGGGTTGGATTTCACACTGTACAATTGTTTATTTTTATTTGTGTTCTTTAATATAGCGTTCCAGTTATTTTCTAGCGGATATCTATCATCATCAAACATCTGAATGATGTCATTTGTTTATTTATAACCGTTTTTATTCTAATGATTACAACTCATTTTTTAATTATTTTATTGTGATTTAAAGCAAAACATTTTTTTTATTTGACCTGACGTGCAGAAGTGAAAATTTCGTATAAGGTCAGCATTGACAGGTACTTCACCTAGTGTGTTAATAATTCTAACAATTAAAATATGTCTACAGGATGAAAATGACAAAATTAGATAATTATATTCAATCCTAAATCATTACTTGTTTTGTTTTTTTAAAGATCACAGGATTCTACATACTATCTGGAACAGCCTCTTCCTTGACCTTTCGGCTAAGAGTCAACATAACTACAAATATAAAATGAGTCTATTACTGTAAGTGAACAAAACAATTAGGTAGTTACAAGTTTGGTAAATGGCTTGTAATGTATATGGAGAATGGCCCAGCCATACTCGTACTACTGTCATACTACTCTAGTCTTGCATTGTCGTCATTGATATGCTATTCAGGATAGTTCATTTTATAAACAAGGGGATGTCAGTACTTTCTCTACAACAATGCCATATTATTAAAATCTGAAATCGATATGTCATCAGTGAGTGTCTGGTTGTTTAAGATCACAACGAAAAGTTCAGTAATGTTCTTTGTTGTTGCAGATTCGTAGTCTGTCATAAAGGTGGTATATATCAGCATTGGAAGTAAATCTGATTCCGTTTGCTTGACATGAAAGATGGAAGTAAGAAGAAATCTTATGAAAACTCTTCAGGACGCATTTAAATAAAAGAAAAAATACAAGCAGTCATCTATTAAATTAGAATATTGAAATGTATTTCATTGATTCTTGTCATTAAATTATTATTTCTTTCGGTTAAAAAGAAAACGATGGGTAGGTCAGGTGGACTGGTGAGGGGAATAGGAAAAATAAATAGAAAGAAAAGACGGGAGGTAAAATCATTTGTAGACATTTCCTATTAAAAAAGCAACAAAAAACAAAGCTAATTTCACCGATTAGCAGAGAACCCACACTTCTGTTTTTCTGTGTGCATGTGAAAAAATTGTTGTGTGTTCTTGAGACGCATGGACAAAATTTTACTGCATCCTTTTAGATTTTTATGCTTTCCTGATGCAGGACACTTAGCTATCAGCATTCTACTTATCTGAATTCGATCTGTCATCGCCGGCCAGTCTGTGGTCGCCGTCGATCAGAACGTACGGCACAGGACTGTCTGTTGCATTCATTATATTTTCAGGTTTGTACCGATCCTCGGTGGGCAAGTCAAATAATAGAGTTTTACATAGAGTGTCTGGTATTTCCAAATATTCACCTAACTACTGGCCAGGCTCAACGTTGCTTAACTTTAGTGCTCTTACGGGAACCGATGTGTCAAGGTGTTTATAGCTGTATATGGATTTCTCATAAAGATGGTATTAAATAAATATCAGCCTTGGAAGTAAAATCTGATTCTATTTGCTTGGCTTGAAAGATGAAAGAAAGGAGAGAAAGACTAACTATCTCTATCCTGTGAGAAAGAGACTGTAAAGAAGAGAAGAGGGCATCCTCCCCTAGATTTTGAAGTCGATTTTGTACTTTGTCAAGGCAGGAAAGAGTACCCCAAGCGACACCTCTACAGATATGGCAACAGTACTTCGTCTTAGGCCGTATCTGATGCTTATATAGGTAGAGGATTGCGTCAGAAGGGAGATACTTTCTGGATCGGTAGAATGATCCAAACATTTTTTCCTGCGATCTTAGCAACAGATTTGATGTGAGTTTTCCATTTCAGGTCTGGGATAAAAGTCTGGTTATAAAAGCAAGGGGATTCCTCAATTCCTGCGAATTTGCACCTTACGGTAACCAATGTGTGAACACGTTTATAGCCGTATATTAATTTCTCATAAAGATGGTATTAAATATATATCACCATTAAAAGTAAATCTGATCCCGTTTGCTTGGCATGAAAGATGGAAGTAAGAAGAAATCTATGAAAATTCGCCAAAGCGCATTTAAATAAAGAGGGAAATCTATCAAATTAATACGACGAGAAACTCTAGTGAAAGAAATGGCAGGAGTATATATGTATATATATATATACGATCGTATGTCATTGGGTTATTATTAATGTTGAGTTTCATTACAGCCTTAATCTCGGCTGGCCAGCAAATGGTCAACGATGGGTCGATCTTTTCACATTTAATGGCCGAGTTCTTTGAATAAGTACCGTATGTCAACATTGCGAACAAATATAGATTGTCCGCATTGCAAATGTAAGCAATCAGATGCAATGATTAAGACCCGAGAGGTGTTCCGTCCTTACATTATGACAACAAAGACTGATAAAGTATACAAAATATGTATTAAAGATATCGATGCCAATGAAGACGTCAGTTTCTCTTATGCTTCATTTGGCAAATATACAACTTTGTGTTTGTCCATCCATACCTGCCCTAAAGCCACGCAACGTGAGTGTATTAATATATGTATATATATATATATATATATATGTGTATGTGTGTGTGTTTGTGTGCGTGTATGTATACATTTAAATGTGTGTTCATTGTTATATGTGTATATATATATATATAGATATAGATATATATATTTTTCATTTTACTTCAGTGTAAAGTCTCAAAAATCAAAGGGGCCCTTCCTGGAGGTAACACTTGATCTCTGTATGAGAAACACAGATATCCGAGTGTTCAACTAAAGTTCTCCTTTACCTCGCAAACGTTGAGTTAGTAAAGAAGTGAAGAACATTAATTTTCCTCTCCTCTATTGACCAGTTAACTATGTTATATTATATCTTTCTTGTGGTCTTACCGGATTCCAGGACAAGAATTCATCTGGTTTGGTGGAGTATCTAGCTAAGTAGTTTTACTTGAGATAACATCACTAGGAGAAGCTGTACTATTCCTCATATGAGCCAGTGTATAGCTCTATCGAGTGGACTATATTTGGGCTTGGAATACTAGTTTATTTTGAATATTTGCCTAGGGTTTACTTGTAATTTAAAGTATCCTCATGTCAGGTTGTTCTGGCAAATCTTTGTAAAGAGAGACAGAAGACACTCGAGGATGGTGTTTAGTAAGTAATTAAAATATGTGGGTGTATAAGTGTGCTGTCTAAAGTTGTTAATCCCTAATTTAATTCTAGTAACCTTTGATAGAGCAATATTTCTTAGTTTTCATTTCAATATAGAGTATATGGTTGTGATAGAAGTGTCGACTATGGATTACCTTCTCTTTAATAAGGCACACACTTTATATGAACAGCGATAAAGATGATAAAGATCTTTGATAATTTACTTTTGAATGATCCTAGTTATCTGAAAACAGTAAGTGTTGAGAAGAGGTTAGAATCCGAAGGAACAGAGAGAAAAACGAACTTACAGCTGTTTGCTCCATTAGTCACACAACAGCTACTCTACACAGGAGAAAAAACAATCAGTTATCAGTTGATGCTATTCAATACCATTTAAAAATGTAGCGATATTAGACTTCGTGTGTGTAAAAATAATGTTAAAAACAGTGGGAAAGTGGAAAATACCAGTAAAAGTTTAAAGTTTTGGAATTAGGACTACATGGCAGGATATGACGCCAAGGGAGGAAGTACATGACAGAAAGGATAGCCATTTCCTGCTTCTTTCTCACAGAAGAGTCGTTGCTAGTCTTTCTCTACTCTATCATTATTTTCATGGCAGGTGCTCGACTGAGCTTCAATCTATGATCCCTCTGTAAAACATTCACAACAAAAACGCGTCTAGCTACAACCACTATCAATAATTCCCGTTTCTCCTATGTGTACCTAAAACTAAACGGAACTTCCATGAGCAAAGTTTCTTTCCTAGAATTGCCCGTCAATGGAACACAGCACCACGGGGTTGCTTCCCAACCGACTACAACATAAATGTTTTCAAGACCAATGTAAACAGGTTCTTGTTGAGCTGTCCTCTTAATCAATTTTAACCAGTTACAACCATCTTTACTAATCCCCTCGATGTTATACTGTCCACCTGTCAAAATCAATTGACACTTATCCTCGAGTGGCCTTTAGGCCTTGATAAACGGTGACTCGTTTGTAAAGAAAACAGTAGGCGTCGAAGTGATCAGACGTGGTTTTGAGTCTTCCTAAGACGGTTGGAAAGGAAAGATGACGTTTATCTTCATGTATTTGCTGTAAATTACTGTAAGAAGTAAATTAAATCCCAGAGTAATTAACGGAGTTATTCATTGTTCTTTTTAATTGATTTTAATACTTACTACAGCCAACAAGAGAAGAAAAAAGAAAGGAGCAAAATCTCTTCGACTGCCACATCACCACTACGACCATTGTTACAACTAGATGTCACTAACAACTTAAAAAGAGCCAAACAGCTATTTCTCTTGATGAAGAAACCGGTAGACAATCCGTGGAAATCGCAGAAATAGATTAGGAGGAATTTTCGCCAAAATACAAAAATGTAATTGCAAAAAATTGACAAACTTATTCTGATAAAATTAAAATCGCCAGTTAACAATAATATAGCATTTGCACATAATCACAATATTAGCCACATAATCACAATATCTTAGCCACTTTGGAAACTAATTTTAAAAATACATGGCAATTACTATTATTATCAACGTAAGGGAAATAAAAAAAAATGTGTTATGATAAAAGTGTATAAATATTGAGATTACATAACTGAAGTTATAGGATTAGAAAAGTTCTAATTCGTAGGAATTAAGCTCCCAATCGAGTGTTTAATAATTATCGAAATTTGATCAATTATTTTTAATCGATATCAATTTGTGTGTCTGTTAATTATTGTTTTAATCTCAATAAAAATCAGTTGCCCATAGCTGTCATACTCGCCAAAGTTCGCCTTTGCACTCAATGTGACAGACTAGGGCAGCTCCAGACCCTCTTCTGTTGGGTTTAAGTATGGTCCGGTTCAGTTCTAGAAGGTGCTCCCTGCCAGACAGTACTTTCTAGCTTTGAGGAGGTGGTAATTTATTGCCGATCGCTCGAGATTCCCTAACCTGGCTACTTTTGCAAATCCAGAATGTGCTTTCTGCCCCCCCCCCTCCCCCATTTTCCGGTATTATGTCACATCTTCGTGCGGTTGAAAGTTAGTAAATCCAATCTCAATACAATAAAAGGAAATAAGATTCCTTGAAAGTGGGGAGGTCAAGCTCCTGCAGGAGTTCGACAAAACTCTTTCATATCTGTGGTGTAAACATTCAAAGATGATACTGCTAGTCTACTGAATTTAGGATTTTCACTTCATGCTATCCAAGTGAAATATGTTTAGTTATCCAATGATGAAAAGCTGCAAGTTTCCACGTGACAGCACCTCGAACAATCACCTGTTATTGCTAATAACTTTCTTGTAACAAATACCCTGGACGCTAGAGACGTTTACACTGATGAACAATCGAATCATCAATCTTATATGACGGTCGAAATGACGAATCATTTCTAACTCAGAAGTCGATAGTTCGAATCAGATTCACTGCATCACACGTTTCAACACTTAAAATCTCAGTATATTTGCACCTCTTACTGTTTGAGGCTTTTATGTGTGACACAGGCGATTCTTTATCGTCTACTTCAGGGGTGATAGGCTTTTCCCATTACAATATCAAACCAAAAACATAACGTCATACTGAAAACTAAATGAAAATAGAGCTTACAGGACTAAAGTTTATGGGTTTAAAAAAGTTGAGCTTAGGTTACTTTTTGCGACCTCGTAACTCTCACTTCCCCCTATTTTGTTCTTTAGTCCTCATATTCCATGAGCAATCTTGTTTTTTCTTTTGTATTAATGAGTCACCGCTTATCAAGTCCCAAAGGCAACTCGAGGATAAGGGTTAATGATCTTGTCAGGTGGACAGTGAGACAAACACGTTGATTGGAGACGATAGGAAACAATAAAAGAAATGACAAAGTGGGGAACAATCGTTTTGAGTGGGTGGTATGTGGAGATTTTCAATCCGCTCATAGAATTCATGACCATTCAACTGAAAATCAATTTTTTCATTAACTACAGCAATTAACTTTCCTTTCTCTTTTTTTTTACTAAAAACCAAACGGAATTTCCATGAACAAAGTTTTTTTCCTAGAACATCTCATCTATGGAACAAGATATCAAGAGTTTGTTTCCTAACTGACTACAGCATGGCCGTCTTCAAGTCTAATGTAAAAAAATAGTTGTTGAGCTGTTCTCTTTGATAATCAATTCTTCTTAGTAATCTTCTGCCCTTTTCATACATTCTTTCCGGTCCTCTGGTGGCAGTGATCATCGTCCAAATGTCGATCTCTTTAACCCTTATCCTCGAGTGCCCCCTTCCCCTTGATAAGTTGTGACCCATCAGTAAAAAGATAAAATCTTGTAAAAATTATTTTTCAGTAATAAATTACGAGCACTTAATAAGTTACTTTTCAATCCAATCACTCTATATATAAAGTTGAAAACGATGTTTTTTTATAACTGAAAAATCTTCAGATTTTATAATTCTACAAATTTAAGCTGTCTCATCGTTTTAAATCTTCGCTCTTTTGAAGGCAATGTTCTTTGAAATAGAGAGAGAGAGAGGGGTTACTTTGAAATAGGGAGGAGAGAGAGAGGGGAAGTATTTTTGAAATAAGTAGAGATATCTCAAAATATTCCGTTGAGCGCATAAACGATATCTATGCATCGTTTCGGAATTTTTTAGAGGAGGGTTGATAATGTGTAGAATTTGATATATTCGGACTACTGTTTTTATCTTGGGTGTTTTTATCACAACGTTTCGGTCGATGTAACCTCCGACCTTCTTCAGGTGTACCTTGTCGAACACGGGAATCTGGATGGAATTTCGAACAGAACCCTTTATCAAATCCACAGGAGTAGCATGCTCTCGTTCCATGACTAGGAAGAAGTCTTCAGTAATTCGCAATTCTTTGTATCGTCCACACTGAGGATTGAACCTTCAACCTTCAGATGACTGTCACTTAGAACTGAGTTTTACTTAGTACTATATCCACTGCATCACGTTGTGATAAAAACACCCAAGATGAGAACAGTAGTCCGAATATACCAAATTCTACAAGATATCTATGCAGCCAGGATGTTATTTTAAATGAAGAAACTTAGTTTTGTTTGAGTATGTGTTGTTCATAACAGTCGAGGATACGTCCTTGACAATAAGTTTAACAGTTACTTTGTTACTGTCGAGCTGAGGTATGATTCTGTTCAGTCCTAAGAGTCCACCCTTCCGGGCTTTACCTTCTCTTTAAGAGAAGGGGTTAGTTTATTGTCAATCGCTTGAAGACGATGGGTCTGCTCAGGCATTTTTTGTAGGCCAAACTGCACTTCCCCTAGTGTGCTGGCTTTACAAAACCCCACCCGATTTTGAGTCCAACCTCCTGCAGAGGAGATAAATAAATACATACTTGGCGAAAATGTTCAGGGAGACCGTTAAATTCTCTTCTAGAAAATCACTTTCTGCTGACTTTCGTTTTGTATGAACAGGTGCGGATTGAAGAGTTATTGCGTCAAGGGGAGACAAATACTAATTACCGTCATTCGTAGATAAAAAAAAGTTCATCATTAAAATGTCGAGTCCAAAAATAAAATTCTTTCTTGAAAGAAATTGGCTGAGTCATTAGAGGAAAAAAAAAATCTCTATAATTTATTTCATGTATTTATTTTATTTCAGATTTTCTGTTTACTGTTCTATGTTGGTTGTCTTCGCTTATTTTCCTTATTCCTTTTTATGCATATAACAGTTGTATCAGAATTTGTCAAATAATGAATAATGAAAAATCTAAAAAAATTTACGCAAATATTTCCATGTTTAATATAAATATTTAGTGAAAAATAAAAATGATATGAATAATAAAATAACCAAAAGAATCCAATAGATTATTTTCTTTTCAATTTTTATTTTTCAAAAAAAGAAACCGCTCTTTATTAGCGAAATGGTGCTTCGATTTTAGCAAAAAGTAAAATTGACTTTATTTCTTCATTAAATTATCTTCGAAATGTGTGAAAAAAATGGCTTGCCTAAGCGAGTGCAGGGGGGGGGCAGAAATAAACTAGAAATAAAATATCTTCATAAAAATTTTCATTGTCATAAGAAGTTTATAATTTATTAAAAAAGTCTATGAAAATATTAAAATCAAGAAATTAGTTCATACCTCTTATCACAGCAAGTTGATTTGAAGTCGAAATAGAGATCACGATCACTTTAAATTCCTTCACAACATCCGGTTTTGTTATTTCAGCAGCAAGAGCACCACTCTAAAGTTCAAACCTTACTCACTGTGGTAGGGACGGTAAAAACATGGTAGTGTTAGAGCTATGTCGCCTGTGACTGACAAGTTTGGTACCAAGCGGTATTATGGCCGCAACCTGGTTAACAAGGCTCTGGTGAAAATCCAAGAGTCAGCATCAGGATCTGTCGTCCTCTGGTCGTCTTTGTCTTTGCGTGTGGCAAGCAAAGACGTGGCAGGCACAAAACCACAAATCGATGGAGTAAAATGGCAACATTTCTTCTTCACCATTCAATTGTTTGTTCTGTGCCAAACCCTCCCTGTTGAGCTTCCTTGGTCTTGGTGTCAGAGATAAAAACCTTAAATTCTGCAGGTTAACAAATAGCTACGACCAACGAGGACTTTATGCAGATCATACAATTCCGGGGCACAATCTTTGTGAGCTCAATGCATGCAGAAGCTTGACTAGCTCAGTAAACAAACAAGCAGAAGTAGCAAACCTTTTGCTAAGATGTTTGACTTTGAGTGTTTTTACACTTACCATACCCAAGTTCGAATCTCATGTAAGACTAAAGGACTTTTTAAAAACTGGATACATCTTTCATAAATGTAAAGAAATTAACATAAGATAATAACATTACAAAGACATTACATAACTTGGAGGATGTTGTAGTTTCTTTGAAGCATTGTGCCTAGCGCGTAAAAAGTTGAATTTTGAAGGCGGTGACAATGCAGTATCATAAGAGAAAGAAGAAAAGTTTTTTGTTTTTTTTACTTTTTACTTAATTTGAGATGAATTTATAAAAAGATTGAATTGTGAAGGTGGTGCCTATGCGATTTGGTAGAAAATACCGTTGGATACAAGACATGGTAAACAGATTAAATAAAAATATTAAAGAATTCAATCATTTTTAATCAATTATTTATTTATCAACGTAATGTGCTGAATCGGGATGGTATGCATTGTGTAATATTCTTTCGATTTTCGAGGTAAACCTCCTTTCCAGAAATAAATTATCACTCAATTTTTGTATGGAAGTTGGGAAATGTTGTCATTTTATTTGTTTACCTTGTCTCATATCCAAAATTCATTCAAAATTTAACTTATTACATAAATTCTTTTTAAACAAGTGACCATTTTTTATATCTTCATTTTACTCTTTGTAAGGGGTGATAAAAGTGGTGCAAGACTTTTCTGCTTGGGGAATTAATTTTACTCATCCTGAGACGGGTATTCTTCGAGTAACTATACTCGTATTAACTTCTTTCTCGTGCAGTAATAAAGTGATATATGAATTGAAGTCGGAGTGTTCTATTTATTTTACACAATTACATAAACTTTCTAATAATGTTGGATGTTTTGTTTGTTTTGCTTTAAATTTTTGGGAAAATAGTATTTATGAGCAAAGAAAAAACAATATTATTTTTAGTTTTTTTTCCATAGGTTTGATAAATATGATGGAGACTTTCTTCCTTCAAGTAAAATTCTCAAAGGATGTAGAGCTATAATATTTGAAAGGAAAAAAAAACAAGAGTTTGTTTTTTCTTCTTCCTGGTTAAATACCAATAAAACATTGGGGAAATGAAGTAAGTTCTGTTTCATATATATATATATATATATATATATGTGTGTGTGTGGGGAGGTATCGAGACAAAATATATAGATTCTTCATCATTTTATTTTATTAAAATCCTGCAGACAATACACGATAATACAGATGTATGCAAACCGTGAATCTATCATAATGGTATGTTTTGCTGATTTACAATGCTAGATGGTTTCAAACAATTCTAAGACGTGTCTTCTAAAGGAATGGGTCCATCTGTCGGTCTCTAACGTTCCAGTATAAAATGATAGTTTTGTCGCGAAATTCCGTGCAAATTCCCGAGTTCGACAGAAAGATTCCCGAGTTCGACAAGATACACCTGAAGAAAGTCGGAGGGTACATCGTCCAAAACGTTGTAAAAATAACACTCAAGATTAGAACAGTAGTCCGAACAATCCAAATTATACAAAATGTCACATTTTAGCTTAAATGAAATAACACATTAATTAATTAAGCGCCTAAATAGAGCTTTGCCTCGCTTTAGTGCTAAATATCAATTTCGTCAGTCTGCCCTGTTTAAGTTTGAAATAGCATTTACGTTTCTCTTTCAAGCTTAAGTATGAAATAGCATTTTTGTTGGTCTGTCATGCTTCTTTAAATAGCATTTTCCTTGGTTTGTCAAAGTTAAGTTTGAAATATTATTTTTTTGATGCACACATCACATCTTAAGATTATTCATGTCTTGCTTTTTTTAATATATTTTTTAAAAACCATGAATCAGAATTTTATAGAGCCTAAAGTTTTAGACGAGTGACATTAAGTCTGTGGTTTCTTTTTTATTGTTTAGATTTTTTTTAAATCATGAAATAAAATGTCAAAAATAAATAAATTGGGTTAATGCCAGCAACTGATTTCTTTTTTTCTGTTTTCTTATTTTCTATTTTTTCTCAAGAAGTAAGAATATGATATTTTTGAATGATTGTTTTTTTTTCTAGATTAAAACAAGATGTATTTTCTGTGTGTGTGTGGGGGGCGATTGTTATTAATTTATACTGCTCTATTGATAAAGAGTTAAATTTAAACATGGTAATTCCACAATGGTTTAAATCCAAGTAAAGAAATGTGCAATGGAGACATCTTGTCGATACATACAAATCACATTCAAATGTCAACTATGACCAAAAGTGAAAAGAGTTTTTTGTGCTGAGGTTTTCTAAAACAATGTTATGCGAAAGTGAAAAATAACGTTGGGGAACAATTTTTAACTTACTTTCGATTGAGTTCGATTTTCCACTTTATTTCTTGATAATGGTCTACTTAATCACGTCCAAAAAGCTGATGTCCCCCAGGTGGTGATATATAATTCTTGTATTTTAAAAATATAACTGCTACATTGGCGACATTTTGAATACTAGTTGTGGTTGCAAACGTGCTATCACTGCTCGCTGTTGTGTTGCTTGGGGAAGGTTCAGGAAGCTGATGCCAATCCTTACATCTGAGGCACATTTCCTTCAGGATTGGGAGCGAGGTCTTTTTAGCCTATGTTTGCTCTGCCATCTTGCATGGCAGTGAAACATGGGCGCCAAACACTTCTGATCTGCAACAGCTTTGGCATAATGACCATGCCATGATCAGGTAGATATGTGGCAGCAAACTAGAGGAACGGATCCTTTCAACCGTGCTTCATCAGAAGCTTTGTATTGGTGGGATTTCGGATGCCTTACTCACTCGGAATCTCAGGTATTTTGGCTAGGTACAGCAAACCACCTCTTGCATTGAGTTCATAACACTCCTGGATATGCACAAGGGAGTGTGGTAAACCAAAGAAAGACCTGGTTTGAGTGCATAAGTGATTTTGACTGCAAACAGCATGACTGGTATCAACCTTATGGATAGGACAGCATTGAGAGCAGGCGTAAGCCGTTGCTTGGTCCGGGACACTCGCAGCATAAATTAAATACCAAAACCAGATGACAATGATGATGATTATCTTTCAGGTTAAAAAGCTTAAAACATTAAATGGTTTAAACCAACTTCAAAAGAATATGTGGCGATGTAGGACCGGATGTTCATCTTGTCTCGTCCAAATAAAAAGTGTGAAAAATGTTTTTTACATCCATAGATCGACGCAGGATACCTGGTTAAAATAATGCGTAAAAAATGGTTGTAGTTTAAACGAATCTGACATGCGTCATTTTAAAAATTCATTTGTATTTTGGGGAACAAATCCGACTTAATTCAACGCTCTAAAAAGCTGCAGAAATCTCAATCAATCAGTAGGGATTTGGGCAGCTATGACATTAGATATTTTAGTTTCATCCAGTGCTTCCAGTTTTACCTTCCAAAGAACCCTTTTCGATTTTCCATTTGATTGGTTGGCCATCCCCTACTGAATCACCTCTAAATTGTTTATGTCCCCAATAGTTCTTATTGAAAAGCTATATAATTCTATATTCTAGCTTTTATGCTTTTAGCGATCATGTGTTCGAGTATATCTTTCCCACACAGGTGGTCGCCATTTTGTATGTTGTGCTATCGTGGAAAACACACGTGTGAGTCGGGGAAAAAAGAAAAAAAACAATCAGAAGAAACAGTTGGATTTACATACACATTTATTCTTAGACAAATGCAAAACGAGATACAAAACATGTTATTCCAGTCGTTTTCATGTACTAACTAAAGGGAAGTAACTCTGATGTTTTTCAAAGAGTTATTTCCCTTATGCTGACTCGAGTAATCTATAAAAAGTGTATGTCCAGAGAGACAGGAATGGGCTGGGCGGAGAAGAAAGAGGGGGTGGGGAGAGGGAGGGGAAAACTGGGGAAGAGAGAGTAAATATTTTTTAGAAATATGTTACACTTTTGCCCCGGAAACGCCGGGTAGCCCTGCTTTTATTATATAAAAGGGGAGAGAAATAGCCATAAGTACTAGAGGAGAAATACATTACTGTCCAAATTACAATACAAATTAACACATGTTACATTAAAAAACGCAAAGAGGATGTAAAATAAAAATTACTATATAGGTATTTAATAAGGCTGTATGTAATGCGGGAAAAGTTGGAAAAGTGAACGAGGAGATGAATAAAAACAAATAATTGAAGACAATATAGAAAAGAAAGAAATATAAAAATAAAGAATTAGAAAAGTCATAAGAAAGTGGTAAAATTAAGATTAATGAGTGTGGCATACTTAAAGGATACATAAATGTAAAATTTCAAGAATTGGGGTGTCTAAGACGCAGGACATTAAACGGGAATGTATATAAAGGTCATGAGTTAAAGTTAAAAATCAAAGATTGAATTTAAAACTATCAAAATTGAATTGCACGATAAAATGAAGGGAGGATATAAGATTGGTATCAAGACTAATGAGTTAAAAGACCCTCCATATAGAGTTAAAAAGAGTTTTAAACTTAGGGATACAAAAAGTACATATAGTCTTCAATATGTTGTATAATAGAGGTTTGGAAAAGATCAGGTTAAGAAATTATTTTAGGTAATTTTTAATGTAAGGCAATTGAATCAAGTTGTTGTAATACTGGCCCCTTGTTAGCTGAGAAAGGCTTGGTTATTGGATGGGAGAGGGGTATCATTTGCGGCTATAAAGTTAATATATTTAAATTTTCTTCTATGCTTGCATGACCAAAGAAATTAGTTTTAGAATTTATAACGTTTTTACTCTTGGCAGCAGTGATTATGATAACGGTTTCTAAAATACATAGTTGGCAAAACCTAATTCTGGGGTATAGGATCTAGATTTTTTCAAAATCGAACAATGCATATTAAGGAATGTTTTTACATTTAAAATGTTTGATTAAATTAGTTATGGGAGTCCCTGTAATTTGGTTACTATTACATTTAAAAGGAAGATGTGGTTGGATATGCGGATGTTTATTGGGAAAGCACTGGCTCCTATGTAAGTATGTATTTTATATGGAGTGGTTATTTTATAAGGTGTGTTATTTATAGTAGTAGATGCGTCCTGGGTCTGTATGTTTAAGTTCTGATTAGAGGTTAAGTTAGAATTGTTTGATAGGGAAACTAAATGGGTAGAAGAGTTTTAGAAAGATTGTTAACTGGTAAAGAAAGGTGGTTGGTGTTTAGGTGGTTTGGTATGGTAGTTTTGTTTTACGGCATAGCAACCCTTTTTGGGTTATTTAATGCCGAATTTGGTCATTATAGTGAAAGATTTTATGCTTCAAGTTCTTTATATCTTTAACTGTTTAATCATGGTTTTTGGTTTGGTCGTTTTGTTTTACGGCATATCAACCCTTTTTGGGTTATTTAATGCCGAATCTGGTCATTATAGTGAAAGTTTTTATGCTTCAAGTTCTTTATATCTTCAAATGTTTAATCATGGTTTTTGGTTTGGTAGTTTTGTTTTACGGCATAGCAACCCTTTTTGGGTTATTTAATGCCGAATCTGGTCTTGTTTTCTTCTCTTTTTTGTTTCTTTCCCCTTTTAATATCTGTTTCTATTTAACCCATAGTTGGGACCCTAACAGGTACTACCACTCCGGGTCAGGGTGGACCTGGGAGCAATGGTAATTAAGAGGAGGCTCCACATTCCCCAAAGTCCGTAAGCCGGATCTCACCATCGGATGTAGTTTAAGGTCATATCCAGGACCGGGAATAGGGTAGGAAAAATAAAAATAAAAAAGGGGAGGGAGAAAGGGAGAGGGGCTGTTGTTTTTGTTTTTGGTTTTGTAGAACATAATTAAGTTTTACAAAAAAAAAAAAAAAAAAAAAAAAAAAAAAACGTCAATGTAGGTGAATTTCGTCTCAGGGAGCCACAGGGCAGCCTGATCTGGTATCACCAGTGGTGTTTAGAGTAATATTTTTGGTATCGTGATGCAGTAAAGATTAAGAATGTCTAGCATTACTGAGTAAGGGTGTATATGTGTACTGATGTTACTTTGTATATTAGCGTTGTGAGGGAATTGTTTCACAGTGCAGGCATATATAACGTCACTATGTATACAATCATTGTTCAGCGGATATTCTCGAAATTTCTGGAAGTAACAATTATTATAAGGGGCTACTGGGGGTATAGATGATAGTGCAGATTTAATTTTCTTATTGTTAGAAGCAATAATAGTCATTGTAGAATAGGACATTTTTATAGAATACTAGACCACCCGTGACCCGTTGGGTCAGTTTGTTATATTAGCTATGGAATTCATGTATGTGCGTGACACTTGTGGCATAAAGAAAATAGTTTTTTTTTTACATAACAGAAGCATTTCTATGTAAGTATATTAAAATGGAAGAAGAATATAGATAGATTTCTATGCGTCGTTCTGTTTATTATAATTGTTTTTTTTTTAAATTACAGTTACTGAATTATAAGTGGTTGGCCATACTTATAGGTAAATATGCACTGAACAGGTACCATAATACTTATTATAGTTAAATTCAAATTTTTATATATCATCTTTTAAATGAAATTGTTAGTTGAAAGTACAGAAAAATAAAGGCGATTTGAGAAAGGAAGGGGGAACAGCAGGCTGTCTCGCGTACGTAACGAAAACAGAGGGAGTAGGAGTGGTGAAATCTGTGAGAGGGAAAGTGGGAGGTGGTTTCGTTCACCGCCACTATTATGGTTATATTAATAATGATTGTTGTTGTTTTGTTTGTTTGTTTTTGTTTTTTAAAAGGGAGGAGGTTTTTTGAAACTGCGACAGACTTTACGAAGTCCTGTCGTTGAATGTTTTTAGCCGTGGAGAAAACAAAAAAACTATTTGATGAAATTAAATGAAATTGTTGAAAAAAGAATATAGATAGATTTCTATGCGTCGTTCTGTTTATTATAATTGTTTTTTTTTTTAATTACAGTTACTGAATTATAAGTGGTTGGCCATACTTATAGGTAAATATGCACTGAACAGGTACCATAATACTTATTATAGTTAAATTCAAATTTTTATATATCATCTTTTAAATGAAATTGTTAGTTGAAAGTACAGAAAAATAAAGGCGATTTGAGAAAGGAATGGGGGTACAGCAAGCTGTCTCGCGTACGTAACGAAAACAGAGGGAGTAGGAGTGGTGAAATCTGTGAGAGGTGGTTTCGTTCACCGCCGCTATTATGGATGATATTAATAATGATTGTTGTTGTTTTGTTTGTTTGTTTTTGTTTTTTAAAAGGGAGAAGGTTTTTTGAAACTGCGACAGACTTTACGAAGTCCTGCCGTTGAATGTTTTTAGCCGTGGAGAAAACAAAAAAACTATTTGATGAAATTAAATGTAATTGTTTTATATTAAAAGCGATATAAACATTTCCAGAATGAAAAATTTCATGCGTTCGTTAATCATAAGAGATTAACGGAATTGGACTAACAGATTGAAGACGATGCTATTTACGCATGCGCAACCGGATGTCGGAAAGCTGAAAGCTGATTGCAAACATACAAGACAATAGAGTTTTAGTATTATATAGATTTGTTCAGGATCCTGATGCAGATGCTTAAAAGATTTTTCAATAATTTTAAAGAATTCTCTAGGGATATTAGTTTTAACATTGCTATTGTAGGGTGGGTTAAATCAAATGTTGTTTTTTCTTCTTAGTCGTTTATACGGTCTAGGTTTTTGAGTGTCAAGTTATTTGCCATCGTTGGTAGGGTTTCTAGGTCTGTTTTTATAAGCGTTATTATTCTTAGTAGCTGTTATATTCTTCTGTTTTCTATCTTTTACTTACATGTTCTACGTAATTATGCTGAAAGGTTTTTACCAGGTAATGGAGTTGTTTTTATATGTAATTTTCTCATTATAACCTTAGGCGTTATTGTAGAAATTCGAATTTTGGTTGAAAATCGATTTATTAGCTGATAGTTTAAATATACTGTTGGGACTATGGATTTAATGATGGATTTTGGGTAGGTGGAAAGATTATAAACAAAAAATCGTGTTAAATTGGGTTCATGGTAAGGGTTAAATGATTCAGAATTAAGGTCTAACGTTAAGTCAAGGAAGTTAGATGTTTTCTCTTAAGGTTCTAAAGTGATAGATAGCCAAAGTTTTAAAAAAATATGTAAATCCGTAATGGTTCTATTGTATAGTCTAGGTCTCTCTAGAAACAAAAAGTGTGTCATCTCTGTACAACCCACCCTGTAAATGCCCAAGTTCAACCATAAGTTCCCGTAATAAGTATAGACCTACCAAATCAGTGACCTAAGCAGAGTCCCATCCATAGTCATTTCATAGTTATTAGGTGTGTCTTTTCTGATCCAAAATTTATCATCGAATTGTAACAGGGATCTTCTGGCTAGTATTATCAATCTAATCTCCAAATCGGTAAGATCAGAGTTGTTTTTGGAAAAAATGAGTGGTTTATTAAGGAGAATCAGGGAGATGGATTGATAATAGTTATCTATATCGAAAGTTATGAAATTTAAATTTAAATTGGATTTGTCTTTAAGATTTAGAAACCAATGAGTCACCTCATCTGACGATTGCCATAGAGAAAAAGAGATGTTTTCTTTTATGCCAGGGATAATTCTATCTAGGATTTTTTTTACTAATGATGCCTACACTAGATTTAGTGGGGCAAATTAATCTAATATCATGAAAAGTTTTTTATGGTCTTTCAAAGTACATCTCAGGGTTGCCAAAGTTAGCATCTCAGTGTAGTTAAGGATATTCATAGAGGTTAATAGGGATTGGGCTTCCTTATATATATATATATATATATATAATTTTTTTTTCGTTGTACAGGATAAACTCTTCAAGTAATCAACGGATCATTATGTATTTAAAAAAATATATATTCTCAACAACATGGTGAGTAACACGAGAACATTTTTTCTTTGTAACTTTCAACATTTATGAGGGTGCATCTATATAAATGTAGGTAAGCATATAAGTTTATATATTTCTATGTACAGGATTCACTCTTAAACTAATTAACTGATCGCTATGAAGTTTGGAACACACCTTCTATGCTAAAGGTAGGTAATGTGGCTGTTCAGTTTTATGCAACGAGGAAAAAGAGGGGGTTGGAGCCCTTCGTGAAAATTCAGATACCTCTTATTTTTTAAAATTTTAACAATAGGACATCAATTAATAAATATTCCTCCAATTTCTGTTTATGTGGAGTATTTAAAGGGGATTTTAGGGAGCTTAAGTGGTCTTAAGAAGAAATTGAAATGGTATGGGCACAGCTTTTCATTTGAAAATTGAAATATTTAAGATTTGTATTGAATTATATCCCAAAACATTAGACATCAATTAAGCATGATTCCCTAAATTTTAATTTTTGCTTAAGATCCCTTAAGCTTAAGCCTTAAAATTTAGACATTTACTAGAATCAAAATAATGTAATGGGTTTTAATCAAAATTAAAATAAGGATTCTAGACATAAGATTGAGTATCATTATATATCGATTTTGATCTTCGTATGGGGACATGAAAGTGGTGCAAATCTGTTCTGCTAGGGAATTAATTTTACCCAAGTATTAATCTAGTATATATATATTTATATATATTAGAAAAAGTGTGACGCGTTGGGTTACCAATTCAGCTCAGGTTAAATTGCTTGACTCAGGAAAACGTGAGTTTGCAAAGCCAACTAAATACAAAAAAATAAAAGACGCAATCCCAAATTAGTCGCTTCCTGATCATTATATCTCCGCATCCCTTGCCCCCTCATGAAAGAGAGAGAGAGAGAGAGTAAAAGCGAGTGATAGGGGTTAAGATTGATATCTCTGATTCTTTCTTGAATCCGGTATTTACAAGAGGGACCACGTGAATGTTGACAACATTCATGAGTAGAATGTGGGGCTATAGAACCGACTGGATTAGAACTTGACACACCCAATCTGCATCGTTATCCTCTTCTTCATTATCGCCACCTACCAGAATGTATATAATGATAGATTTACATTGATTTGAACTCATTATCGCCAGATACATAGTCTGAAATGGTATCCATTAGGCCACTCACACTTATGCTGTACAAATCAGAACAGGAAATTAGTGTTGCAGCAAAAGATTAATTAAGATCAGTTTTACCAGAATCATTGCATTGTTTTATTTATAAGCATAATTGATCATTAATTCATATTTCAGAGTTTATCTTCGGTGCTTAATCATTCCCATTGCATATTAGTTTCAAATCAGATAAATCTGTAATAATTTCGTGCAGCTATGAGTAAAGCAGCAACTTGTGTCGCAACTTGTGTTCAATTACTCGTTGCAGAGGGGAAGGGGGAGGGATGACGGTGCGGTGACCCTGGGCATCTGATAATATTCAAACTATTTCCTTTTTCACATAATATTTCTCATTACTAGGATTTGTATTTGAGCTTTTGGGGCATACAACCAAAGAGTTGATCCGTGCATCATCAGGACATCACAAGGTCTCTGCATACCACTGACAATAGGTATTATGTTTTAGATTTAAATAACTCCAAATAGTGTTACTCTGCTGTAAAACAGACAAACGATTCCTAATCTTCTGTAGTATAATATTACGCATCGTTTCTTTTTTTTCAATATCTCTACCTATAAATAGCTATTCCTTTGCGTGTAACACTAAGTGAAGAAATTCTATAATATGACCTGAATGCGGTATCAAAATACATGTAAACATAAATGCATATTTTAACTAGAGAAATAACCAGAACAGAAAAGCTTTGCACCACTTTTATGCACCTTACGAATATTAAAATCGATACATAATGATACTAAACCTTATGTCTAGAATACTTATTCTAATTTTGATTAAAATCTATTACATCATTTTGTTTCTAGAAAATGTCTAAAATTTAAGGTCTTAGCTTAAGAAATTGAAATTCAGAGAATCTTGCTTAATTGGTATCTAATGATTATGTATCAAATTCAATGCAAATTTGAAATATTTCAATTTTCAAATGGAAGGTTCTGTCCATATTATGGCCCTCAAAATCCCTTTAAAATATTCCAAAGAAACTGAAATGTGGGGGATATTTATTAATTGATATTTAATACCTATTGTTAAAATTTCACAAAAATTGAAGGTATCTGAATTTTCACTGAGGGTTTTAACCCCAACTTTTCCCTTGCATAAAACTAAGAAAAACTAAATGTAGCCTACAGTAACCACCCTTATGCATAGAAGCTGTGTTCTAAAATTCATAAGTCAGTTAATTAGTTTAGGAGTGAATCCTATACATAGAAATATAAAAAATATACACATACGTAACTTTATATACATACACCCTCTAAATTTTACAAACATAATGTTCCCATGTTACTCACCGTGTTGACTAGAATATATATTCCAAAAATCATAATGAAATTTATTATATATAATGGTTCTTGCGTGTAGTGTTTAGATAGCATTTTATTATTATTATTATTATTATTATTATTACTAGTATTACTATTGTTATAAAGAATTTTATTTGATATGCAAATTACCATATCGCACGGTAGTCTTAAGGGTAGTATATTATTATTATTATTATTATTATTATTATTATTTATATATAAGTAACATTTTAAGCTGAATTATTTCGACACTTGATTGGGGAAATGGTAGTTTGATCTGTACCATTGGAGAGCCATGCATATAACTGTCCTGTTTTTAAATCTCCGAAACAGTTTCATGGTAAACAGCTGATGATCCCCGTGTTAATATTAGATGCTTACGTTAAGGTCTCCTGTTTTTGTTTCACTGTTAGATACTTAATCCCCCTTTTCATTTTATTTACTTACTATTATATATTTTATTTTTTTATGAATTTTCCAACAAAAGTTAAGTCTGCACTATTTTTGATTTAGTTTGTTTCTGTGGGAATTTAAACTGCATTTTCCTTCTTTTTTTGTCTTTTTGTTTAAAATAACTCAAAGCTTCTTTAGACTATATATATATATATATATAAATATATACACATACCTGACTTTATATATGTAGAGAAGAGATATGAAATAATTGTTTGAAAAAAAAAACTAAAGTAGACACTATATTATTCTTCCTAAAACAAGTGTATCTATAAGGAAACATTTAAAGATCTAAAAGAAAATACAAATATTTTGAAAGAAAATATTTTAAAAAGAACACAATGACGCGAAGTGAATGAGGAACACTACTATATCATTTTTCACTATTCATATAACACCATATTACTTTCTTTATTTTTTTTTTTACTGCCCCACTGTTTTGCAATCTATTAGAGCCAGAAGAACCTTAAATTTAGAAAATTCTCTTAATTAATGTCTTATACATACGGTTTAAATTTCATTAAAATCAGATATATATATTTGAAGTTTTAAGAGGAGTCTGCACCGATAGCTCACTTAGTGGGGCATGTAATGATTTGGTACATAAAGGGGAACGTAGAGATTTGGATCACTTCCATTGTCTTTCCCAGAGAATTTTATTCATATATAAATTTCATCAAAATGGGATACATTTGGAGATTAAAAGGAGGTTCAGCCCCGATAGCTGCCTAAGAAGGGCATTTAGAGATTCAGGAACACTAGCATTGTCTTCCCTAAAAAGCTTTATACATATGATATAAATTTCATCAAAATAGCATATATTTGAAGTTTTAAGAGAGGGGGTTCAATCATACGTTCTTTAGGAGTGCACTTTGAGATGCGGGACACCCCCATTGTCTTCCTCACTAAAATTTACATGAAAGTACACTTTTAGATTTTATGTAGATTTTTTAACCTTTCTCTCTATAAGGAACACACACACAGACATATATATATATATATATATATATAGAGAGAGAGAGAGAGAGAGAGAGAGAGAGAGAGAGAGAGAGAGAGATTACTACTTGAGATGAATTACACAGAAATTTATACTATGAATAAATATTAAAACTTTTACCAAAATAACTATATTCGGCATTCAATAACTTAAAAAGGATTGATATGCTGTAAACTAAAGTAACGAAATCAAACCGAATTGGCCATGAAAAATAGCTGTATTAACATCTTGATTATGCCAAGTATGGTGTGAAAAAGAGACGACAGACGAGTCTCAATTTCTAAATAATAACCAAGAGGTCTAGATGTTTGACTTATAAACTGCAAGATAAAGAATTTCTCCTCCTCTTCATTTTTGTTTCTCTCTTATTTGATGGATAACGTTATCACTTTTTGACATCATCCACTGTGCCAGATTATCTCCTTCATCCCTTAGTGACTTCATCAATTTATTGACATCATCCAGTGTGCACAAGAACAAACAGGATAACAAGCATCCTCTACAGAGTTAATAAATATAATTGATTGTAACATAAACATGGATTAATCAAAAAATCATGAAAACTCCAAAACATATTTGCAATATCATCATTAAGGGTTTTTATCACTCCTGGAGCAGGAACCCCTCCCAGGTTCTTTTCTAATTTGTTTTATCCGTGGCCACGTAGGACCTAGTTGGCTATCGATGTTGTCTCTACACCATGTTTTTAACCTTCCTCTATGTCTTTTCCATTGCCCCGAGGTCCATTTTGTCACTCTTTATGTCCAACTGTTGTCTTTACATCTCGAAAGGTGACCTGCCCATCTATGTTTTGCCGTTTGTATCTTGGTGATGATGTAATTTACTCCAGTTTGCTATCTGATCCAGGTATTTCTTTTTTTATCACATAAACTGATGCCGAGTATAATGCGTTCCATTTTGCATTATACCATTCTTAGCTTTTCTATCGCTTCATTATTAAGTGCCCCTGTTTTGCTACCATATGTCATAACAGACATGATGTATTCATTAAACACTTTTTGCAATATAAGTAAGGTTAAATAATCATACATGTAATCTTTTTAAATATGTCTCCTCGAGTCGACCCAAAAGCACTCTTTTCATTAGCTACAACAGGTGTAAGAGAGGGTGCCACTCTTTTCCCAGGATTGCTCAACTTACACTTGATTCTTACCTTATAATGCTGAGTGTTTAGCAAGCGGACATCATTCAGAAGAGCAGACTGCGTTATTTGAGGAGCGTTGAGTACAGCAATGGCTGGATTGCTAAAGTCCGACAATTGAATGTGCCATCAGAGAAGACCACCACTGGCAGACCCAAGTTGTCTTGGGAGGATGTGGTCAAACGTGATAGGAAAGCCATAGTTATGGATTCCGTCAGGCCTCACCAAAAACAAGAATGGAGGAGAAGACTTAGATCATGATTAAACAATCAGGCCTCCCACTCTCATAAGATTAATTGTGGCCTGATTCAACAAATAAACCGGATGAGGATGAGGAGGAGGAGGAGGAGGAGGTACATTCAGGAGAAACCACATAAAGTTTGCCAATATCCATAGTTAAAGTAGTACCGTAGAACCAACAAGATTTGAACCTCACCGGTATCCACTTCACCACGGCCACCTCCTAGAATAAAATAAATGTCATCTTTTGGGATTTTTTATCATACTAAAGAGTCACCACGTATCAAGGCCCGAAAGCCACTAAAGGATAAGGTTTAATGAATGTCAGGTGGACGGTGAGATAACACCATGTTGATTGTTAATGATGGTGGTAATTGTGCAGAATTTGATCATCCAAAAGAATGTGTTTACATTGAACTTGAAAACAACCATATTGAAGTCAGCTTGAAAGCAGCCCCGCAATTTTGTGTTCAACAGACCGGTATTTCTAGGAAAGAAACTTTGATCATGGAAGTTTCGTTTAGTTTTAGGCAGAGATAGAGACAGGGAAATTATTAACAGTGGTTGTAAATAGACAAGTTTTTGTTGTGAATGTTTTATAGAGGGGGGGTCCATAGATTGAAGCTCAGTCAAGCCCCTACCATGAAAATAATGATTGAGTAGAGAAAGTACAGCAACGTCTCTTAAGTATTTAACAGAATTCAATCTGTATATTGATATTGTGTAAATGTTTTTTTTGGGTTGAATTAAGAAGATAGTTTTTAAAAAAGCACGAAGAAGCATAAAAACAAATTATAATAATAAAAATATCTCAGTTACCAGAAAGAGAAGAAAAAGTGATCCAAGAGATTGGTATGCATTAAAACCGCATCACAGTCTAAAATATGCCTAATCCAATCCATATCCATAACCCTAACCTAACAATCCATAACCCTAACCCTGATCCAATCCATATGAATAATAATTAGTTCTCTACGAAAGGCATCGCCATCCAAAGACAGGGCATGTAATATTCTGTTTTTGCTCGTCAAACATACGAAGCGAACTAACTCCTCCTAACGCTGGATACATTTCTTTCTCCGTGAGTGAAATTTGGGAACCTGATATGGTTAAACCTCTCGGCTGAGAAAATGAATAACACTGACATTTTCATAGTAAGGTTTAAGCAAAAGAAAGTATGGCTTGGCAATAGAATAGTTTTTAAAAACCCGGCTTAAAGCGGCTTTGCAAAAACG
This sequence comes from Sepiola atlantica, assembly GCA_963556195.1. NCBI lineage: Eukaryota > Metazoa > Mollusca > Cephalopoda > Sepiida > Sepiolidae > Sepiola > Sepiola atlantica. The sequence continues at coordinate 50,954,706 of OY744530.1, read as the reverse complement.
TGTATACAACAGGTTTGAGTGAATTTTTGAACCTCATTTACTTATTTAATTAGCAAGAAAATGACAGGAGGGCAGGCTCACGTACTAACTATGGATTTGTATGAGCATGATATTGAGGCTTTTAAAACTAGCTGTTTCTACCCGGTGCTGCCCAGGATTCATAAATGTAATTTTAGCATAATATTATGTTGGTTGCACATGTTTAAAGTTATACAGAAAAAGAAATACAATTTTACTTTTTCTGGTTTTATTATTCCACTAATTATCTCAATAAAATTTAATTTAAAAGTAAAATAATAAAAACAATAATGCGTAAGTCACGTATAGGCGAGAAATGCACAAAAGCACACGAAGTGGTCACAGAATGTTATTAACATAGAGAAGAGCAGAGATGTAAAATCCTCAATAATAACTCAAATAATATAAGTGAGGTAAGTTATATTTTAAGCTGCAAAGATTTATCTCCCTTATATTATTTGAGTCATTAATTAAAATTGTTGTCTTTGCAACAATCTTCCTAACCAGAATATTTTTTTGCAAACAATCTCAACTGAAAGACATTTTGGTATTCGAAAGAACATGTTGGAAGGAAGAAAAAGACCAAGTGACGAAACAGAAATTAAATATCGATGTGTCAGATGTGCTGCTATTTAGGTTTAAATTCTGAAATCCGACAAGATAACTTTATATATCAGCTTTATTTTTCATATTCTCGTCTGCCTGAAAATTTCTTTCAGGATTTTTTCTAAAGTAAAAACAAAAAAATTGCTATCGGAAGTTGCTCTAGAAAATTGTTTTTATGTACGCGCCTCCTCACAAGGACCAAGTTAGAGACAAGGTCGATTTTTACTGTAGAAAAAATCCAACTCCTCAAAAACGGGCACTCGGGATTGGAAACAAAAACAAAATTTACCTTAGTATAAGAAGATGTTTCAAGCTAAGATTCGAAACCTGACCGCTTGATCAGGATTTGGGACTACTTATACTTAGCCTAAAATAATTTTCCCCTTGTGCCAGATCGTTGTTTTGAGCTTGAGGGAAGCGACTTTCTTTACTCTTTAACAGAGAGCCAAAAGAGTAATAACCTCAAAACCAAATTGGACGAATGCAAAAGTTTGATCAATCGCCAGACTTCTTACCCTTATGCTATCATGTCCGCTACCAAAGTAATGGAAGTGATAATGCTTAATACGTTGAGATTCACATTAGCGACTGCCTAGAGAGCTCAATTCTTTTCATGAAGAGCAATGCTGTAGACTAAATGTCAAACACGGATTCCTGATTAGAGAACTCAATTCACAAGCAAATGTAATTATCTGCAGACAACTGTTTCGCTGTATCACATCTCTTGAGGAAACCAAGAATCGCATCCTTCAGAAGTAAATTGACCGGAAAAGACCGGAAAGTCTCTTTTTATCCAAAATGCTAAGCATTTATCCACGATATCGAAAATGTTAATAAATAGAACTGCAGGTAAATGAAAACAATCAACGAATAAGAAAAAAAATAGTTAATAAGATGTCCTTTTGCTAAGCAATATGCAAATTAACCTTCTAACGTCGTTTGCATAGACATGACTGAGTCTATTAAAAACCTGTTTTTCTTCTCTCGTGAGTAGAAAGGTGGCTTATTAATCTAACTGGCAGTAAGACATGCTTCAGCTTTATAACTATATGGACAGACAGATAGAGAGCTCAACCCACGAGTGGAGATCAAATGTTTCACTGTATCACGTCTCTTCAGTGTGGCTATACATAACGCGTGTTTCAAGCTAAGATTCAAAACCCGATCATTTTGTTTATACATGTGATATGGCTATGACTACTATAAAATAATCTTTTAGTAAAAGATTACTTTGTGTCAGTTTTTTATGATATCTGACTCAGAACGTATGCGAATAAAATCTCCTCCATCCCCCCTCTCTCACACACACATATATATATATACATTATACATTACATATATATATATATACATATGTAATGTTTTTGTTATTTTTTGGTTGTATGCAAGTAAGTCAGAAAGTATAAGAATAAAATCTAAAATTACTGTCTTGGTGTTTGGTGTCTGGTGTTTGTCACTCACAAAAAAGTAAATGGACAAGAATATTTTCTCTTAAATTAGATAAAAATAATTCGAATTTACAAGTTAATCTTTTTACGTGGCTTTCTTTTTATATTCTCTTCTGCCTAAAAGTATTTTTGTTGCTAAACAAAAAGCAAAAAAGAAATTTGAATTTAAACAAAATAATTATTTTTATTTTTTTCTGTAAAGACATACTTGATTGATTCTGCAGATGAATATATATATATATATATACATATATATATATATATGCAGACATTGTTAAACATAACCGATTTTTTTGTTTGATTATGCCTTTTTTATTTAAAAACATTTTCTAATGATCTTTTTTGTGTCAAAATCAAATACAATTATAGTTGTTGCATATGTATCACGAAAATTTTCTTCATCGAATCATCTTCAAAAACAAATGAACAAAATAGCTGGAGAGAAGAAGAGAAGTTTAAAAAACAGCCGAGATCGCGCACGTGTAGTCAGTTAGACATCAAAATACCGAATCAGTGCAAATACAGGAGAGACGTTAACAATTTAAATTCTGGTACACCAGAATTAGCATCACCGGATGAATTGTATTACGTTAGCATTTTGTTTATTTACCTCCTCTCCAGGAGGTTAGGCACAAGGCCAGTTTTATCTTACTCCCACAAGGTAAGATGTGACCCAAGGTCGGGTCAGGAAAGTGGGACTTGAAAAGCCAGCGCCCGAGAAGGTGAGCACTCTGGCCATTAAAAATTGCCTGGGCAGCCCCGTCAGACTTCCCCGGTAGGGGCGCCTCAGGCAGTAAGCAATAAACTTGCTCTTCACCAAAGAGGGGAGGCAAAGCCTGGGAGGGTGGACCTCCTAGAACTGCACAGGACAAACCCACAGACCGGCGGAATCAAGCCCCGAAGGACAAGACGACACCGGTCTATAGGGTGCAGTATCCATCAGAACAGATACTACACTTTCTTCCTAGCATAAAGGCTTTCAAAATGTTATTATTGGTTTCATAAGTAATGTTATTAGATGATGATTACAATATTTATACGGACAGTTAAGATACATAAACCGTATTTCCCTTTCCAACCTCTCATATCCCAAATTATTACTCCCATACATTCATTAACAAAAAATCCTGAATGAACTAATCAGCGTTAAGTTGACACAAGAACTATTACAAATATTACAAACCAAACAACGGGAAAATAAAATCATTGCTTCTCTTGATGTAGAAAGCTTATTCAATAATATACTTATTAAAGAAACAATTGATATAATTATCAATAATATGTACAATAACTCATCTCTTCCTCCACTAAAAATCAATTTAAAACAAATACTTAAAAAGTTACTATTAATTTGCACCACGGAAGTACCTTTTTATGACTGCAAGGGAAACATGTACACTGTAATTGACAGAGTTTCAATAGATTCGGTTCTCAGATCGACTTTTAGCAGATCCTATTTGACAAACCTAGAAAACAAATTATTTAATAACAATATAAAACTCTATTTATTACGCTATGTCGATGATATTCTTATTTTAGCTGATAATAATGACAAAATACACAAACTACAACGCCTTTTACAAAAAACTCTGTTCTTAAATTCACTGTAGAACTAAACATGAAAATAAAATGCATTCCTTGATATTCTTATTGACATCTCTTATAATACTTCTACATGTAACACTTCTACTTATAAAAAATAAACCAGGAGCGAATGTTCTCATCACTACAAAATATCCATGGTTAAAAACTTAGTAAACCGTGCAAAACTAATCTCCGTCCCCCAAACACTATTCATTGAATTAAAAAAAACATAAAACAAGTCCTTATTAATAACGAATTCCTTCATTATATCGTTGAGGAACAAATAAAATTAATGATTCGGAACTTTAAAAATACTACTACAAATAATAATAATAATATCCAACATCACAAATTATATTAACCTATACTATTTTAATCAAATGCAACAACACTTTAGATTAGAAGATTTAAATAGTGTACGCCGATTGATAATAATAATAATAATAAAATTAAACTCATTATTTACTATAAGAAATTTAATGCCCAAAATCTTGTAGGATAAAAACAAAGGCCTCTTTATGGAATTTTGTGCGAAATGCACGTTGAACACATGTCCATGATTCAGTTTTTGAAAATTAAAGGACGCAAAACGCCTTTTCTGGTTGAGTGAACGCCATTACTGGGCCCGAAAAGATATGAAAATAATCATTAGCATTGCAAAAAACTTAATGAATTTAGCTTTAAAATGGTACCAGTTTCATCTGCCATTCATAGTCCAGCAGATATGGGGACTTGAAATGTGCCCAAGACTTTTGGAACACTCTCTCCTGTTATAATGAACACCCGTTTTAAAAGCAATGTGTTGTAGGACTGTGGGGTGGCAGATTCTTGTTAGGGATAATATTTGGAGGGGGAGTATTATATTGGCAATGTTTTTTTTGCATAAAGTGTGTAAGTAGAGTATATTTTAAAGGAGATATATTTTTGGGGGGAAGGGGGTATTATTTAGGCCATTTTACATTTTTTTCTAGGGTTTGTAACTTTTTTTCCCTTAATTCATTACTCGGACAGAAGCAAATGTCTATTTGTCAAATTCAATCCTATTTCGGTGTGATGTCAAGAATCCAACTGATTTCACTTTATTTATATATATATATATATATATATATATATATATATATACACACAAAGGGATAAATAAGCAATATTTATTTGCTTGAGGGAAAGTTATGTATGTATTAGATAAGTTCAATAATAGAACTGTAATTAACTTCATGTGTGTGAGTTGTATTGATCTGTTATATTAATTTTGCTGAATATTGGAAACATTCCCAAATTCAGCATGTTTTTCAAAAATTTAATAAGCTGAAGAATTTTCTTGAATATGGTAGGGTGCTTGCTCAGTGGAAGTAATCGATCCTATTGTTGACCTGAAACCTGACCTTCCTTGTGGGGGATTCTGGGGGATTTCGGAAACCAAATTAAAAAGGGTATCTTACATGCCAAAACATGAACACATGTAAACACTCTTTAAATCACAAAGCAAAAAGTGCAAAATAAATTAATCTTAAAGTTAGATAACTAAACAATTTTTTTTAAAAATTCTACAAGCAAAGTCAATAATGCAAATAGTCTTGAAAAAAAATAATATTGGTGAAAAGTATTCAAATACTCTTTTTGATGTATAATACATGCATGAGGAAAGCTTTTAGAGTCGGCAGCCTTTTGGCAAACTGGTGTAGCTGTATATAAAAAATAAAACAATATGATATTGACCTTTGAAAGTGGATACGGTAATAGAAGTTACAGAGTACCCTTATGGAATTAAATGGCAAAAAATTGAGTCGGCCTCTTTTCTCTCCAAAGCAAGACACACTAGATACTGCAGAATTCGCTCTCTGGCGGCTCCATTTCAATCAACACAGACCAACGACTTAAGGATGCAATAAAAATATATCAAGTGAACCTGTGATGTTACAGTTAAAGGTGTTCATAACAATCAGTTCAAGATGGCAGTTTTCTGGAGTTTGAAGGTTCAATCCTTACTATAAGCGATAATAACTAAGAATAACATAAATATTAACACTTCTACCCAGTCATGGTTGATGGAAAAAGAACAATCTACCCCTGTGGATTAAATGAAGTGTTCAGTTTGAAATTCCGTATAGGTTCCCAGGTTTAACATAACGATACAGTTTGGAAAAGATGTACTTGAAGATTATTAGAGGTTATATCGGCTGAAACGTTATGAAAATAACAACCAAGATGAGAATAGTAGTCCGAATATTCCAAATAACTAATTGTCATCTAAAAAAAATAACGAAACATCCTGGTCTTCAAGCTAGGATTTATCTCTAAACTCTGCAATATGCAGTCATTTTCTATCAACTCTCTGCCTAACAAGACCATCGTTTTGCCACCTCAGCCACTTAACATTGTAACTAATCCAAAGAATCTTTGTACAGTTGTGGACAACTCCTTAAAATCAACGCATCTTTGTATCAAGATGGCGAACAAAGCCGGACGAGTTCTCTAACTGATTTAGGGATCCTTTCTAAGCCTAAGATCCCTTCGTTCTCTAATACATGACTCTGGCATGGTCTATTCTTGAGTATGCCATCCAAGCAACTAATCCCTATCGTCAAAACGATATCATACACCTGGAGCATGTTTAACGGTTGGCAACCATGATGCTGATGATATTCTTCATGCTTATCTACAAAGAATGGCTTCACAGACTAAATCTGTTCTCACTTGAGCAGCGGAGGATTCGAGTAGACCTGATTCTGGTCTACAGCATCATCGACGGGAATTTAAATCTAGCTTTAAAGTAGTTTTTAACCCCAACACCTATTCGCAGTCTCTGCAGACACCTGCAGAAGATGTACCATCATTGCTTACGTGTCAACAAAAAAAAGGTAGCATTCTTTGTCCATGTTTCGCTCTCACACTCGGGTCCACTACCACTTGCCACCCACATCTACTGATTAGCCTTTCTTTATTATGTTGTGTTAATTTCTTTAAATTTATTTGGTTAATTTAGAATTCTGATTGTGTTGCAATGTCGCATCACTGAGGCATGTATAATCCTGTTATACACACTGCGGTGAACCCCTCTCCAGTCAGGGTCATTTCACAAATTCACAAAGAGACATAAGGTGTATTTTCATTGGAGGTTTTAATAACTTTGATAGAGTGACAAATTACAGAGATATACTTTCAGATGAGGGTTACTGTGTTAAAGAGAGAGAGAGAGAGAGAGAGAGAGAGAGAGAGAGCCGGCTTGTGCCGCCTTGCTATGCTAGTTCACACTGTATCCCGCCCTACCCACACTGGAGTTTCTGGGGGAAATCAAATTTTGCATGAGTGTCTGACCGGAAAGAAACAGAATTCCCTTTCTCTGAAAATCTTGTGATACTCTTAATTTCTGCTTATCTGCTGAGGTCATCTTTCTTACCCCTGATTCATCGATCATCCAGGCTTCCGTTAGGTAACAAGTGTAAAAAAAAAACAGAAATCAAAAGAACAGGAAACAAGAAAGTTTTATTGTCACTACCAGCAGCCACCTTTTGAAATTCTAAAGAAAATTAATGTAGCTCAATTTTTCTTAATTTTATTTGAAAATTATTTATCATCAAAAATAAGAAAAGATTATGAAATAACTAATACATAAAAAATAAAAAAACCCTGTTTAAACTTAGAAAAAAACGGTCTATTTCTTTTGTTTACCCGTCAGTTATTTATTTTCTTTTTCAAAATTCCCCTGTTAATATGGTGCTTGAGATTGCCTGGATAATTCTCCAGGGCAATTTTCTGGAACATCGATTCACACTCCCTATTTTCTTTCTTCAAGATGGCAGCCCTCCAACCAAGATATTGCAGAAATCCAATTATTGTTACAAGAACTTTTGAAGTCTCAACAGAAATATATGTTTTTCCGGTCTGCATATTTTAACAGTTTATATTCCTCAGCTCTCCTAAATCCAGTTTTTAGGGTTGAGAATTGCCAGGGAACACATGACCTGCTTTTGTTTTGCAACACTAAGTCTAAAGGGACACATGCTTTTAATTACACACAAGCTTTTAAATAGAAATTATCAAATAACTAATAAATAATTAATTAATTTCTCCTCTCACTGGTTGGTCCTGGGTATGACCTCAAAATACATCCAATGGTGAGGCCTCCATTTGGGAGCTGTGGGGAATGTGGAGTTGCTCCTTAGTTGCCGTTGCTCCAAGGTCCACTCTGGCCTGGAGTGGTAGTACCTGTAAGGGCCCCATCTATGGGTCAAATAGAACCTACTGGCGCTACCAAATCAGCTTGTCTGAAGTTATTGACTTCCTGACTCAAAATACACCAAACATTGATGTTTCATTGTTTTGTTTTTCCTTTGCAAAACTCAATCATATTCTGAAAAATCCAAAACAAAAAACAACAATTTCTCTCCCTTCCCTCTTCTTCCCTCTCCCCTCTTTCCTTCCCCCTTTCACTCAACCCAACACCATGAATAAATACTAAAAAATATAAAGAACTTGAAGCTTGAAAACCTTCACCAAAATGACCGGATTCAGCATTAAATAACCTGAAAAGGGTCGATATGCCGTGAAACAAAAACAACCAAACCAAAAACCATGATTAAACATTTGAAGATATAAATAACTTGAAGCATAAAAACAATTTTAAAAAAACAAAACAACCAAACTCCTCTTACAAAACACATATTTTTACTTTTATTTCTTAGCATGAGTCATGGTACATCCAAAGACAAAATACCATCGTCTATTTCATTCATACCAGGGCTCACACTACAGTATTGCATATTTATAGTGATATATTGTTTTTAATTTAAATATCTAAATATGATTTTTTGCTGATTATATGCATTTTATAGTATTATTATGTATTGATTAAGAAGTAAGAGTTATTTCGCTTTGTTTTTTCCTATTGGTTTGAGCAGTCACCATAATCATATTCGGTTTAATGTCCGTTTTACATGTTGGAATATGTGTGGTGGATTTTAGAAATTTACTTCCAAACCAACCTATCTCTGGCCAAATCCTTATTTAAAGTTCATAACCTAAAATGCTACAAATTTTCTTTGAAAGTAAATTCTATTAGTTGAAACAAGATTTTTATAGACCGGATGACCTTCTCTCTGTCAACCAAGTGAGTAATGGGGACCAGTGCTTTTATCGAGACACCATCCCTAGGTGATTACCAGTCAAAATTATATTATGGTTAGCCTTTCTTGTTAATAATAAATTAAACAAATATCTAATACAGTGGTGAGTCAAATTGTTTCCAATATTTGCATACTTGATACTTCACAGTGCATGGTTAAAGGAGAGTAGAAAGTGGGACATGGGTTTACTTTCGGCAGCCTTGTAACTCTCGTTTCCCTTATTTTGTCCTTTAATTCTCACATTCCATGAGCGATGTTTCTGACAAAGGAGGAATAATTGCTGTTTTCTGGGTCGGAATCTATCCATCTAACACTTATCGTTGGCTAGTTTTTGACCTTGAAGTAGTATTTTTTAAACTTTTTACATCAAGTGGCTTCATGCCTTGTCTGGAGCGATTTTCATAAAAAATAAATAAATAAATTCCTCTAGTTAAACTATTCAGTAATGAAGGCAGTTTATCCCTCCTTACTCATAACGACATATGTCAACCAAATCAAGCAATCAATGACACATGGGCTGATTACAAAAAGGCGTATTCGCCCATTGTTTTTTATTTATTTATTTATTTTTTTTAATTTTTGGTCATCCCAAACAAAGCATATTGCCACTGAAGCGTAGCTATTGTGGTAGGGGCCAGATTTATAGGAGCAACCTGGGTGAGGAGTTGAGCAGCAAAATGTTTGTTCAAATTAAATAAAAATGTTTTCATGTTGGTACAGTTGGGAGACAGGAAGCAGGGAGGAGATTCGAAAGGCAAGCGGTCTGAGGAAAGAAGCTATTAGAGTATAAATCTCCCTGCATTTAGGGCCCTCTAGACTAGAAAGGGTGGAATTTTGCTGCTTGTTGAGTGAGTCACGGGTAGTTACATTGATGGGTTGCAAGTGCACTAAGTTCATCAGAGCACATTCTGTGGAAGTACTTGTTAAACACAGGGATGCAACACTGCAGCGATTTGACAGGGGCTAGAGCTTAGCAGAAAATGCAGCCTTTATTAGGTTAGAAATTCTTTATTGCACCCTGTCTAAGAGGGAGAGGGTAGTGGTTGGTGCACCAGCTCAGATGGTGCATGGGCAAAAGTTTGGATCCTGCTTGGTTCTAGTTATTGTCTGATTGAAGATTAAGGTTAACTATGTGCAGCAGAATCACCATCATCATATTCGGTTTAACGTCCGTTTTACATGCTGGCATGTGCTAGACGGCTTCTTGAAATTGACTTCTAAACCAACCTATCTCTGGCCTTAGTTGTGACAAAACTTTTTATAGGCCAGGTGCCTTTCCTGACGCCAACCTAGTGATGTTATGGAGACCAGTGTTTGTATCGAGACACCATCTCTAGGTGATTGCTTTCCAAAGCTAAAGAGTGCTTCACCTGTTTTTATGGTAATTTCATAATTTAATCTTATACATTTAAATAAATGTCAGCTATAAATTATTTTTACTAAATGGAAAATGTCTTCAATGTAACCTTGAATACTGTTGATTATGTTTCAAGTGGACGAGTAATGACGCATCAGATCAGTTGCACAACACTATCACAGAATACATGCTGTCTGATAAAAATAGGACTGCAAATGAGGAAGAGTTGCAGACGTGGATTACAAACGTCTGGCTAATACAGTAGGAACGTTTAGAACCCTCCAAGAGATTAATTCTGTTAATGGCTGTTTAACTACACATCAAGAGCAAGATGGGACCAGTGATGGTTTATAGATAATTAAAGTGACATGTGGATGCCTTTACTGTACACGCAGACGTATGCACCGAAAAATGCGATAACGACGGCAATAGTGTGTTAATGTTACTCTGCTTTCCCTGTAGTGAGCACATCTACAAATACGGATCCATGAATTACTGTGGCTATTTCAAACGGTTATCATCAAAGAAATAAGATACTGCTTGATGCAGGTGGGACTCAGTTTCAATGTTGTATCTTTAATTATGAAATGCCTTGCTAACAAAATTCTGATAAAAGATGAGCTGCTGATGAAAGCCACATCGACATATATCAAAGACATATACGTGAACGAGGAAGTATCGTCAGCAGATAAGGTCAAGAAAAATCATTTGGCTTGATGAGCACGGACCCTATGCACTAGTGTTGAAACTTAATGTCCGGAGGTAGCACAACATACTCTAATGGAAGAGAAGGAACTCAGTTCTGGAACTTATCAATGGGCTGATGCACTGCACAGTATTTTCCATCTGCAGAAGGTTGATGGGATATTTTTCTGTTTGTGGGTGTCTCTGCATGGCAGCAGGAACAATAAAAAGACGAGCGAGCATGGTGACAAAAGGATGTAATGATACAGAATGATACCGCTCTTAATTGAATGATGACTGAAGTATTAACCAGAGTATGCCAAGATGCATGAACAGAAAAGACATGTAATGCATGGGTTGATACGAGTTCCCTGGCAATGGGTGTGGTATTGAACAGTCGTGATGCTATTCTGGAGGATGCATGCGTACTTTGTTCGGCAGACAAGGCTCAACACAATAACATGATAGAACTTCATGCCATGCTGAAAGATCTTAATCTCGTGTCGCACCTATACGCTGATGAGCTATGTGTAAACATCGTGTAGCCAACTTATGCCCCAGTCAAAATGATGTAGGATTGCCTCGGCTCAGTATTAATATATGTCAGCAAAAATGAAGCAATCAATGACATTGTAGCCTTAATATAAGCAGGCATATTTGCCCATTCAATTAGAAAGTCTGGCAACTAGCATCCTGCTCAGTTCTAGTTGTTGCCTGATTGAAAGTTATCCAATTGAAGATTGTTGTTTGATTTAAAGGTTGCCCATAAAGTCCTGTATGAGCAAGGGCATGAACAATACTTTGAGTTTATTACAAGTTTATTTGCACACATATCTTTAGTTATTGATCATGAGTAGTTTTTAATGAGATAGACTACTAACGCCAATTGCACCAGCTGTAAGAAAAAGAGAGGGATCCATCATTTTTTGGTTCAGGTCACTACACCATAGAACAGGCTAGGTCTACAGTGCTGGATGCATAATGGCCGCTTATCTTTGGATAATTATCCATCGCTTGAGCAGTGGAAGATGCGTTGGGACGCGCTTCTGGTGTTAAACATCAACCAGAATTTAAATATACCTTTTGAGAAGTTTTTTTTACCCAGAGCCAAGTCACGGTCTCCACAAGACCCAGCAAAAGATGTACCATAGTAACTTCCATCTCATTAGGAGAAAGACAGCATTCTTTAGACGTGATTCTGCTTCGTGGAACAGTCTACCAGATATAGTGCCGATGTCTGTCATATCCAGCATTAAAGTCGCCTTGGAGAAAACATTCAGATGTTATATAGACGTACATATCTTCTAACTGTCCATTTACATGGCTTGTTGCACTTTGCTATTTTTTACCAATAAATTTGATTTCATTTGATAATATGCCATAGCATAGCATTCTTTATAAAGGTTTTCTCAGAATATGAGACTGATTTTAAAAGCTGCTCTACACTTTTGGTTTCACTTCGCCATAATTCCGTGAACTATATATGGCATAATCACGTTGACACATCGGTTCCCATTAGATCACTGAAGTTAAACAACATTGAGCCTGGTTAGTACTAAATGGGTGACCATTTCGGAATACCAGGTGCTGTATGTGTTCGCTTATCTCAACATTATTTCCAGTCATCCTGGATTTCCTCTTGCGACTGGAATCAAGCAGTGCCGATTCAGGAGAGGTGTGTTTAAGGATTGTGCAACCCTTGCTTCACAATTCCACACGCAGCGATCCTTACAGGGGGTATCCATAGACTCTCAAGACTGAACGGAGACCATGAGTCAGTTAACTTGAACCCAGCATGTCAATTTCACACACAGCATAAAGAAACCATATCACAATTTGACTACCCTTCTTCAAATGTAAAAGCTTAAAATTCCAGTAAAGTCGACATAATTAAAACATTTTCTTTGTCGCAACATTTTCCGAGATAGAAAGTGAATCAAATTTTAAAAGCTGAGTCAACTTCTTTGATTGCATTTAATTGTGTTACAACTTTCATCAAGATAACACATTCCACAATCAGAGAAAGACTTAACGGAATAGCTTAATGAATTTCCCTGGATCAAATTAGATTGTATGAAATGTTAATTGACTTTTATCTTTTACTATAGTGCCTAGTATAAATCCGCTTCATCAATAATTCATTGAACGTTCATCCGTCTATTTTCGAATATTTAGAAACGAATGACAAAAGCAAGAGTCTGGCAGATTTGTTTGCTCAGCAAATGTTCACAACATAATTCACGAAGTTTTCACTTTTTAGCCTTCAGGCTAGGATCAAAGTGTTGCAATTCTTGGTTTCCTCAATTCTACTGGACAACGCCTGGACAGAAGTTCCACTAGTAATATATATATATATATATATATATATATATATATATATATATCAATTTAAAGTCAGAACATTTTTAACTACAGTGGAGTAATAATGCACAATAGAATAATATAGCTATACAAATATAGGCATTAAAAAAAATACTGCAGATATAATAATCAACCATTGAGATGATATTAATATCAACCAGACTATTACTATATTGATCTCAACTAACTTAAGGAATCTTCAGTGACTCGAAATTAAAATAACAGGGAAGAATGGCGTTTAAATTCCCGTTAAACAATGCATTACTGAAGCGTCCCTTTTGAAGAAAGCACCAGGTCGAGAGGTCAGTGTTATATATTAATATATGGGTCTTAATCGTAATTAAGTTTTATTTAAAATAATTTAATTATTGATGATGTATGTTGCCTGTCTTACCGTTTCAAAGGTGTGTTTATTTTTAGGGATAATTGTGTGGCATAGTTTTTTGGTCGGTAAATGGGTTAAGTTCTGGGTGAGATTTATTAAGTATTTTATTATATTTTAATTTATTTTAATTTGTATATTTATTTATAGTTTTGTAGTTTTTTAAAATGTATATTCATGGGGGGGTCTATATTTGAGTGAATTAATTGCTATGTGGTGGCTGGATGTTGAAGGAGGGTATATCTTTATCAATGAAAGAGTTTATTTAGAGGTATCGAAATGTGTTAACTATCATTGCAATATGCATTCATGTCAAATTCTTGTATTTAGTTAATTCTGTTAGCTTTATTTAATAATGTTTACGAGCTTATTGTATGGTCTGTGTGAGACGGTAGGGGTTAAGTCTTAGTAATATATAATTTATTTAATTTAATGGGGTTTGATAGTTATATTTCTAGGCGTTTAACTAGTAAGATTCATGTATTCATCATGTTAGATATTTTAAAGAATATGATTTATGTTATATTTGTGATAGATGGTGTTAAAAAGAAGGATGCGAATGTAGGATCTATTGGGGTTGGTAGGGGATGTGGTTGTGGCATGTTCAATATATCTAGGGGAGAAGAGAGATTGTTATGTTGTATATAAAACAATTGATAACTTTTGGAAAGGTCTTAGAGTGAGTCAAATATAGACCCTTACCCAAAGACCTTTCCCAAATTTATCATTTTTTTTCTGTAGATAAGGCAAGAGCTACATTAATGACTTCCTAGAGGGCAGGTAGTTTTCGCTAGTATATATATATAAAACCGATATTTGCTTTTTTGATTAAAAAAGAAATTATATCTACATTTAAAAAAACACACCTTAAGAAATAAGATTCTACTTTTTTTAGGCGATTATGTGTGAACACACTAAAAAAAATTATTTGACAATTTAGAGCGTGGGGTTAGATGCGCATATAATATTAACGTAAAATGATCCCCCATTTCCGGACCATTCTAACTTTTTAGTGCATTAACTAAATTTTTTACCAATAACTTTAAGTAATCGCTTTATTTTTCATCGTACCACCCAGACTTAGCATTAGTCGCAGGAAGGAGAGTGTTTTTATGACTTTTACGAATGACAAATGTTATACTAAAGTTTGATCAGGAATATTATCATGGCCAAGATTTCAAAGAAACAAAAGTGGTTACATGTCCTTAAAACGGTGTCTTATCCAAAAGAGGTTATCATTTTACGTTAAATTTATATGCGAAACTGACTTTTTGTTGTTTTATTTTATTTTTACCACAAAGTTTTTCAGTCTGTTTACATGTAATCGCCTAAAAATGAAGAATCGCATTTTTCTTTTTGGGTGAATTAGCATAGGGTGCAGAACTTGTATAATACCTTGTTTTCTTTCACAACAAACAGTTGTGATCGTGAATTAGCAAAAAAAAAAACAAAAGAAAACAAGCACCGATAATTTCATAAGAATGCAGTATTTATGAAGTACCGGGAAAATGTTAAAAATGAAATAAAAACATTTTTGTCAAGAAAAAAAATTACTGATTTATTGATATTTCTTATAAAAATAAATATAAAGCGATTTTTTTTATTCAAATTTTTTTTTTGTTGGTAGACTAATGTCCGTGTTTGAATGATTGTGGTGGGTTTTTATCCGGTTACCGCTAAATCACCCCACCCCCACCCCGCCTGTAAGAAATGAGATTCTTAAGATTTTTGTGAACGCCCTGAAAAAAAAAGCAATAATAATTTAAGAATTTAAAGTGAGGGATCAGTTTCACACAAATTTAACATAAAATGAGCTCTTATTTCCGAGACATTCTAGCGTTTTAAAGCAGTTAATCAAAATTGTTATTTTGCTCTGGGAGATAAATTCTGTGCGTTCAATTTTGGGGGGAGGGTCTACTTTCGTAAGCGATTACACATGGTTTTACGACCTTGCCAGTTGGACTTAGGGTTAGTGGTAAAATATTTAGTGAATTTACCTAAAAAGTTAGAATGGCCCGGAAATGATGATCATTTTACGCTAAATTTATATACGAAATTGATATCGTACTCTAAATTCTAAAATAATTGGGGTTTTTTCTTACTCCAAGTTTTTCAAGGTGTTCACATGTAATCATCTAAAAAAAGTAGGATATCAGGTTTTTTTGAGGGGGAGATTTAGCTGAGGGTGTTAATCTACAAATTTGCCATTATTATTATTACTAATTATTATTATTATTATTATTAATATCTGTGTCTTGTTTTTCCCTTTACAGTAAAACAAATCAATCTGATAACCGACTAAATCTTTCTAATTAGGATAAAGAATATGAACATTCTTTGATAGAGGGGAGGCGCAGAATAGTTAACAAAGACCTCCCCCGCCCTCCCCATGTTAAGAATGGCTTTATAAATACTAACATTATCATTTATAAACTAGTTATTAACATAGGGAGGGAGCTTTGTTAATTATTCTGTTCCTACATTGTCTTCTTATTTTGCATACCAATCGTTGACTATTTTCAATTATTTATGAAAAAATTCAAATTGAACTTTGTCAACTAATGACAAACTTTGCTTTCTTTTAAAAGACAAATAAATCTTTAATTGTCTTACAATTTTCAATCAATTATAGGGAAAACATTTCAGAAAAAATATTTAGAAATATCTACGTGTGATACACGCCCTCTCCTCCAAGTGTATTTTTTACGTTTTACAAAAATATATGCGCACATTACACAGGCTTTTTAGAGTAATTTGAATTTTTTTTAAAAGCAACAAATCTCTAATTAAAGTGGAAGTGGTCTCGAATCTCTGAGTGTACCCCTCAGGGAGTTATGTAACCCCCTTAAAACTTTAAGCTTTAAAAAAAAAAGCTGGAGAAAAAAGAGAATTTCTTAAAAGACGGTGGAGAAATGCGCAGAGAACGTTTTTCGCATTGTTCAAGGAAAGTTGTTGACGATTTAAATTCAGTGATGCTGGAGTGCCATCACAGAATAAAATCACATTACGTTAAGCATTTTGAAATGTTGCCACTGGTTTCATACATGATGTTATTAATTATAGGTTGTTGCGTTTTCATGTAGATAGCTTCCAGTACTTTAAAATTTTTTTCAAATTGGTTTCAGAATGTATTATTTTAGTGCTATTAACTAGAATTTGTCTTAAATCAGAGGGAGGGCAGTTATGTTTTTGTAGATGTTGGTAAATTGATCTAGAGTTTATAAGATGCAACTTTTTTTTTTATTCAATTGCTTTTGACACCTGAGGATGATTCGACGAAGAATCGAAAACGTTCGTGAAACCTATGGGACATTTATTTTTATTTTTGATTTTAATACAAAAAAACCATCAGCAAAATTGAAAAAATAAAAAAGGTATAATTAAATAGACGAAGTCTGTTATTTTTAACAATGTTTGCATGAATGAGAAAATGCTGCTTAAATACACACAATATATGTATATATTTCTCTATATATATAAATTAATTAATCAAGTTCAAATATGTTTATAAAATGAGCTTAAACTAATGTTTTTTTTAAGTGTTCAGTACAAAGTAGAGCTTTATAAATAAAATGTATACAAACATTAAATACGCCTACACTAATTAATTTCTGTTTCTGTACTAGGAGTATATCATTCAGAGCTGGCTGCTTCGACAATAACCAAATTGTCCAAAAGAAATTTCAGATATAGAAATTCAGACAAGCAAAATAACGATGTTCTTTCCTAGGTTATGACTAGTAAGGTAGGGGCGAAGTTGAAGTCTTCTAAGCATGTCAAATATTATCATAATTTAAGTCGCCTCTGCAAATTGGAAAATTGTGGGTCTCACTGACACATATTCGTAACCAAAATATATGTACACACATACAAGTCAATCATACATCCGCATATTCACACAGATATTACTTACCGCATATAAATACACACGCACAGTAACAAGCAAGCCTAGCTTAGTTATACATACATGCGACTATCGTCTAGACATGGTTGAAATTAACGTCTGCAAACACAACCATATCACCATGTATTACATATTTACATACACAGTTTACATAAAAGGACAAATTGTACTAGCTCACAAACAAACTTAATACATTTACTTGCAATAATTCTTTTGAACTAACAAATACTAAATATATTAATGTAGATGATATAATTATTAAATAAAATACAAGAAATGTATCCTTCTTATTTCAAATTGTGCAATTTTTAAAAACCTCTATTTACTCAATTAGAGTTTTCTATCTACTGTAGTTAACTGATGTTTATTAAATTAATTAATTTATAGTCGGACCAGTTAATTAGAAAGTTCAACCGGTATATACTAAACCTATCAATTTAATAGTTACTATTAAACCAAGCGAATATACCGAAAAATATATCTTTCTCATCCCGAATTGTACAGTTTTCTAAATATTCTATTTACTCATTAGAAATTATTCATCTACTGTAGTTAACAGGGGTTTCATAAATTAATTTATATTCAAACCAGCCAGTTAGAAAGTTTAACCAGTAATTACTAAACCTATTAATTTGGTTGGTTTTGGTTGTTTTGTTTTACGGCATATCAACCCTTTTCGGGTTATTTAATGCCGAATCTGGTGATTTTGGTGAAGGTTTTTATGCTTCAAGTTCTTTATATGTTTAAGTATTTATTCATGGTGTTTGGTTGAGTGAAAGGGGGGGGGGAAGAGGGGAGAAGGAAGAAGAGGGGAGTGAGGAAAATTGTTGTTTTTAGTTTTGGATTTTGCAGAACATGATTGAGTTCTGCAAAGGAAAAAACAATAAAACATCAATGTTTGGTGTATTTTGAGTCAGGAAGTCAATAACTTCAGACAAGCTGATTTGGTAGCACCAGTAGGTTCTATTTGACCCATAGATGGGACCTCTTACAAGTACTACCACTCCGGCCAGAGTAGATCTGGGAGCAATCGCAACCAAGGAGCAACTCTACATTCCCCACAGCTCCCAAATGGAGGCCTCACCACTGGATGTCTGTTAAGGTCATACCCAGGACTGTCCTATTAATTTAACGTATAAAAACAGAGAAATAGTTGTCAAAGTTCATATTATCAATAATTAGAGACTCACACAAACAATTTTTTTATAAAAACTAGATATATCAATTACATACATGAAGAAGCATATCTACACAAACACCACACAATTCATTTTAAAATGATAAATTCATCTCTATCAGCGTCAAAAATAGTGGGAGTGAAGCAGATATTATTATAGCAATTTACTAAGGGCCTTTATTTATTTTTTTATTTGCTTAACAATTAGATATAATCTTGCTCAATTGACTTACTATATTCTACAGCCACACTATCATTTACTGTGGTGTTTATATTTAAAGTTATATATTAATTTAGTCATTCTAATACTTAAATAAATTACAATTAGTTAAGGATTCAATGTTATATTAGTTGTATACTTAGCCAAGAAAGTTTAAACTATTAGATCGTAAATTTATTAAGGTTTCTTTATGAGATATTATTATAAATTCAGTAGGTTTTTACTATATTTATCTAATGTGAACTATTCAAGTGGTTACAGTTAATACCTATTTCATATCTTTAATTGAGTAGTTTATCTCTATCAAGGAACGTAATAATGGCTAATTTTTCATTAAGACAAAGAAAACAGGTGGGGGTGTATAGTGTAAGAGTTGAAACTTTCTTCAAGACACTCTATTTCAGTACAAGTACCTTATTGTTTTCCTTTAGAAACCATATTTATTTGAATAATGAGGTGTCTCCTTCCTTACCAGGTTACTGAAAGATAATTTATGGTTTCTGTACCTAGCCTTAAAATCAGTGCTTTTTTCCACCTATGTAGACTTGGATTATTATCTGGGAACACGCTTCCTAAATACACTATGCTCTCAGTTAAACATTTTTCTTGTAGCAAACACTTACTTTTATCTCTACAGTTAAATTCTTAATTCGTATATATATGAGAGAGAGAGAGAGAGAGTACCTTTGTATGCAATATATTTTACTTTGCTTTTTATCTTCATAATTGTTCTGGTTTTATGAAATATCCAGATAATATCTTAGATAATATGTTAATTAAATTCTGAGGTAATTGTGGCTATTTTTTAACCAATTCCGACCATCTTGTGATTTTCTCTTTAGCAATTAATGTTGTCAATTATTAAGTCTAATCAAATTAAAATTCACTGTTCTGTTCTCAACTTGAAACTGCTAATGAATCAGGAAGAAGAGAACCATTTCTTGCATCAATTAATCATTTGTTTTAGTCTCTGGCTGAGCTGACTGTCTCCAAACCTTCGGACCATCACTTCAATCTTCATTGACATGCAAGACAGCTCTAGAATCATCTACTTAATCAATGAATTAAATCATTTTGAAAATCAAATGCCTCACCCTTTGATATGAGATCGATATTGAGGCTAGGAATTTACTAGATATGAATGCATAGAACTTTAATTAAAACTACTTAAATAAGAACCAAAGTGTATTTAGTTATATATTGATTTTCTGATATGCAAAAACTTAATCCAAACACATATGCACATATTTACATTGATACGTAACGATACACAGTCGTGTTAGGGTTAGGGCCCGCAAAAACAGAGTTAATTGTCAACACCAAGTTTAAGTGTTGTCCATTTTCAAAACCAGTTGAAACCGGTTCTGGCAGACTTAGAGCAGTGCTCCCTTCTAATTTTTAAAGACTTCTTTTAAAATGAATTCCGGAAAAATCTATTATTTTCAAAGTTTTTGGCATGAAGTCATTGTGTCATTCAGGCTTACGGAATGGGGCGATCAAAAGTTGCTATGACTAGATGGGGCTACAAAACTGACCCAAACATGTACGAATGTGGAGAGAAGGACCATACGATGCAACACTGCCTTGTCTGCCTTATTCTGCCTAACCGGTGCAGCTTGAAATATCTTGCAGAGAACAACAATAATGCAAAGGACTGCATAGAAAGTGGGAAACTGTTGTATAACCATATGCTTCAAAGACACGCAAAGAAGAAGAAGCTTATAGTAAAATAATCCTCTTATTGAACCGGTCCTAAACTTTAGAAATTAGGTGCTCGACTAAACTCCAATCTATGGTTCTCCCCCTGTAAAAAATTCACAACTAAAACTCGTCTAGTTACAATCACTGTCAATAATTTCCCTTTCTGTCTCTGTGTACCTCAACCTAAACGAAGCTTCCATGAGCAGAGTTTCTATCCTAGAATTACCTGTCTGTGGAACACAATATCGCGAAGCTGCTTCCCAGCTGAATACAATATGATTGTTTTCAATTCTAATGTAAACAAATTCCTGTTCAGCAATTCTCTTAAATAATCAAATTCTGCCCAAGTTCAACCACCGTTAGCAAGCATCACACTGTTGTCTCACTGCCCACTTGAAAAACTAATTAACCCTTATCCTTGAGTGGTCTTTGGGCCTTGATAAGTTGTGACTCCTTAGTAAAAAAAAATGCTTAAAGATGCATTTTATTCCCGCATGGTCTCTAACATCGGGTGTGCAAATGTGTAAATCTTTAAAATGTGAGCCTGATTGTAAACATTCACATCTTCACAGGACGAGTCGGCAGATATTTGTTGACATTGGACTTGAAAACGACCCTGTTGTAGTATCTAGGGAAACACTCCCGTGGTAACGTGTTCCACACGTGGGAAGTTCTTGGAAAGAAACTCTGTTCATGGAAGTTCCATTTGATTTCAGGTACACGTCTTTAACACAGAGTGCGTAAAACTTTAAAATATGATCCGCATTCCATGTTAAAAACAGCTGACAAATAGAATGAAATTAAAGATGCAATGAAAGAAAAAAATGTGAGTAATTTGTTATTGTTAAAGGAATTCAATTGGGAAATTATTATTTTCCTTTGTGCGTCGTTTTCAACATAGAGCCATCGAGTTTATGATATTTAAATTTTTACACTGTTGTCGGCTACGACATTTGTTGTGGAATGAATGTACATAAAATGCTTATATGAAACAACAGCAATCAGCATAAGCGAAAAATGATTGTGTGTCAACGGTGCAACCCAGATAGGAAATTGTCATGTTGCAATCTGTTTCGATTAAACAGGAAGCACTCAACTTGCTAAACGAGTATTGTTTTCAGTTACAACAATATTTCTTCAGAGGAAAAACGATAGAGATATCTTCTCTGGGAAGCCAAAATTACAAAAAATAGAATCGGTTTTGGTTAAATCGGTTTTGGTTCTAATGATCATCGTATATGAAAACCGGTTTCACACAACCGGTTTCGAGCCCTAATATTTATGCACTGTCCATGCTTTTCAGTGTTTATCGTGTTTTCTTGCATCCTTCAAAGCCATGAAATGAACGATCTTCATAAAGTTAAGGAGATGAATTTAAAATAAATAATGAATTGGCTACTCTAGTGCCCCCTCGACGTAAATCCACTAGACCAACTCGACAATCAACTAAATCCCATCCATTCACTGTGGAGGTCCCCAAATGCCGGAGAGCTTTCTATTCAAATAGCTTCTTTCCTCGTGCTGCTGGCCTCTGGAACTCCCTCTCTGCCCCCTGTTTCCCCGACAGTACTGACATGCAAAAATTTAAAACTAATGTAAACAGACATCTCGCTGCGCGGATCCCAATTCAGGTTGACCCCCCCCCCCCAACCTTCTTCCTTTTCTTTTTTCTCAGTAGCCCCTTACGTCTACAGTGGCGCCCTGCCTTGTTTGGGGTGAACTATGTTAAAAAATAAATAAATAAATAATATGAATGGTATATGTAAAGAAGGAATGGTGCTTCTACAGAGTATGAACCAAACTAAACAGACTTTTGCCAAACTAAACCTATAACTTAGGTATGGGTAAGTTTAGGGTCAGTTTGGGGTTAGTTTAGTGTTAGATTAGGGTTAGGGTTAAAAACAGTTTGGTTCATAATGTGTAGAAGTACCAAAGAAACAAATTCATAGCGTCTGATGGGGGGTCAGAGGTTACAGACCTTTAGAGAAAATTGATAAGAGTGTGTATCAGACAAAGGCTTGAAGTCATAAACCTGCAGAGGATTACAGGCTCGATCAAAGGAGTTCTTATCATGTTACAAGTTTTCACATATATGTTGCCTGTTACCTCATAAGTTGGGCAGACTGTAACAAATGACTTCCAAAAAAGTGGCCATATCTCAAAAAATATGTCTAACTGAGGCTGAACTTAAATTGCAAGAGAATTTGGCGATTGTACAGTATAGTTAACAAGAAAATAAGTGGTGAAAAAGACAACAAATAACTGTTACCAAACGCAAGAAAAGTTGCTTTTCTACTTAACTGTATAATTTTCACGTGTGTTTACTGATTATAAGATTTAGTATCTATGTCTTTGTTAGCGTCACTTTTATTTAGCCACGCAAGCATAGTTTCTATCATACCGCCAATTTTTTTTTTTGTGGGGGGGAGCTTGGTCTCGAATTTCAGCCTTTAAAGATAATAAAAAAAGCTTACCCTAATCCGATTGGCAACCACCCTCGGACTTAGTCTTATAGTTCTACTAACTACATTTTTGTGGGTTTTTTTTTACAATCTTTTAAGTCTGAAATTCGTGACCAAGACCCCCTAAAATCGGCGGCCATAATTGAAACAACGCTTGCTTGGCTAAATAAAAAGTGACAATAACAAATGCATAGATAATAAATCTTCCAATCAGTAACACATGTGAAAATTATACAGGTAAGTAGAAAAGTAAATTTTCTTACGTTTGGTAACAATTATTTGTTGTCTATTTATGTTTCATTTTATCCTCTTTTTCTTGCTTACTATACTGCACAAGAAGGAATTGATTATCCAAGAGGACGGCTCACTAAGTATTTGTTTACATTAGACTTGAAGACAACCATGTTGTAGTTGGTTGGAAAGCAGCCCCATAGTATTTTGTTCCACAGATGAGATGTTCTAGGAAAAAACTTTGTTCATGGAAGGTCCGTTTGTTTTTTGTACAGAGAGGGAGAAAGGAAAGTTCATTGTGGTGGTTGTAGCTAGACGAGGTCTTGCTGTGAATATTTTACTGGGGTGGGAGGAAGTGATTAGAGCTCTATCGAGAACATACTATAAACATAACGACACAGAGAGGCTAGCAACATCTCTTCTGTACGAAAGAGGATGTAGGAAAAAGTTGGTTTGTTTATTTATTTACTTAAAACATTCTTTAATATATTGCATCGTAATCGCATTTATTATTTATTGTATCGATTTATTTCTTTTTTTGCTGTAATACATAATATTAGCAATAATTCGTTTTATTCTTATTATATTTTTGTAAACTATTAGCATTTGCTATTTAGTCCTCCTCGACTTCCCCAATTATTTCCTTTACTGACATTGCTGGCTTATTGACCCCTTGCTGACCAACAACATTCTTTCAATTCAAATCTTGGACATTTTATTATTACACATTGGACGATGGTGGTTGGGAAAACTGAACAAAATTACAGTAACGGTAATATATATCTCGATCTATATAAAGTTAGGTATGTAGATATGTTTATATATTTGTATGCATAGAATTAACTCTTAAACTAAGTAACCGATCATTATGAATTTTGGAACACAGCTGCTAAACGTAAGGGGTGGTAATGTGGACTATATCTAATTTAATTTTCTGTAAAAGGGGTCAAAAGGGGTTGGAAGCCTTTCATAGAAATTTAACATACCATTCAATTTTTGTGAAATTTTAAGAATAGGTATTAATCATCATTTAATGGATATTCCCCAAATTTCAGTTCGATTTGGTGTATTTTAAAGGGTTTTAGGAGGCATAATATAAACCCAACCACCTATTTGAAAATTCAAATATATCAGAATTGCAATGAATTTGATACATAGTCATTAGACACCAATCAAGCAAGATTCCCTGAATTTAAATTATTCTTAAGACCCTTTAAGCTAAAGCCTTAAATCCGAGACATTTTCTAGAATCAAAATTATGTAATGGATTTTGACCAAAATTAAAATAAGGATTATAGAGATTAGGTTTTGTATTATATCTTGATTTGAATCTTCATAATGGAACATAAAAGTAGTGCAAAATTGTTCTGTTCAGAGAATTTATTTTACCCGTGCGCGACGGGTACTCTTCTAATATATATATATATATATATATATATTAGCCATACAGATCTAAATACCCAATATATATATATATATATATATATATATATATATATATTCAAGCAAACTACCATTCTCTACTATATATATATATTGGGTATTTAGATCTGTATGGCTAGGTTTCCTTCCTCTTATCTACTTGCCTATCTGGTACCTAAGGTACTTAAGCTTTTTTTTTTCTCTCAATGCAACTTTTATTCCTATATAATTGTATTGCTAGCTACCATATCGCAGAATGGTTCTTGAGTGTAGTGTTTGGATAGTATTATTATTATTAGAATTAATGTTATTTGATATGCAAATTACCATATCACACGTTTGTTTTAAGGGTAATATATTATTATATTATTATTATTTATTTATGTATATATTAGTGAAATTTAAGCTGAACTATTTCTACACTTGATTATTGGGAAATGGTCGTTTGATCAATACCATTGGAGAGCCATGAATATTATAACTGTCCTGTTTTGAAATCTCCGAAACAGTTACATGGTAAACAGCTGATGATCCCCGTTTTAATATTACACGCTTAAGTTAAGGTCCCCTGTTTTTGTTTCACTGTTAGATACTTGAATCCCCACATTTAAAAAAAAAATTTTTAATTTTTTAAATTTTTTTTTATTTATGAATTTGCCAACGAATGTTAAGTCTGCGATATCTTGGATTTAGTTAGTTTCTCTGGGAATTTAAAATGCGTTTTCCTTTTTTTTTCTTTTATTTAAAATGACTCCAAGTTTCTTTAGACTAATATATATATATATATATATATATATATATATATATATATATATATATAGTGCGTCGGGATATGTTGAAAAGTAATCCAAATCATCAACATCTCACAAAATGAAAAAAAATCGTGAGACGTTGATGATTTTAATGAACTCTAACGGCCTTTTCTAGACGGTAAAACGTCAATCCATGTCAATGAAACCATAGTACATCTCTGAAATATGTAAGATATTGTTTTTAGATAAATAATTATAAGTATAGTAGTATGTCACTATACTTATGACAAGTAAGCTACACAGAAATGTTAATTTTTCATTTTTCGGGGGAATCCTCAGGCTAATTCCAATTAGCATGATAATTTTAACACTGTACCATATATAGTATTATGATTGTTTTCTATATCACTATAAGGACAACCCGATATTGTCCGATAATGAAAGCAGATCCCGAAATACTCCTGTTCCTTACCCTAAGAATTACCAATTTTATAATATTCTGTCATTTTCCTTTCCTTTTTTATATCATCCTCTTACTTCTTTTCTCATATGTTTCTGCTGCTACTTCTTTATTTAAAAAGATTTTCTTCTTTATTTGAATAATCTATTTATGCAATCTTATTACGCTATTACTATCAGGTTGCTGTTACTACAACTTCAACCTTTTTCTTTTCTTCTTTATTTATGTCATTTATTTTTTTAGGCCATCCTCTTACTCTGTTGCTACAACTACTACTTCCTTTACTCTCCTTTTCCTTCTACCACTTCTCCTAATCCTATTCCCCTCCTTAAATGACTTCTTGTCTCATCCACACTTCCTACCACCATCTAAAACATTGTTACATAATGAAAGCCTTTGAATGACACTTTTAAAGGTCAAGGGTCCTCAGAGCAGACGTCAACGAAACCCTGTGACTATCAGCCAGAGAATTTCTCTCTCTTAGCTGGCGATATTTGCAAGGAAGAAAAAACATGCATCATTGCTGTCCCCAATGGAAGTGAGCACGTACAGTCTGACTACTCGTCCATCTATCTGTCTGTTTTTCTCTCTCTCTACCGCATATAGAAGTTGTCTCTCTGATATTTTTATGTGACTGTCTGTCTTTTAAAATAAACCTTTTATAAAAATACCAGCGTCCGAGTGATTGTATTCCACAGACGATAAATAACCTGGGTTCACAACGACTACACGGGTGTATAAAAACTTCATACACCCATGGGTAAGCTAAAATATAACAATATTCAATGTGTAAAGCAGCAAGCAAACAAGATTATCAGAGTTTTAGTATTATATGAAGCGTATGTCTTTCAGAGAAGTCTACAAAAGCTAAGTTCATGTTAACACTTGTGAAGTTATAATTCTTATCTGTGAATAAACAATGAGGCTGTGTAATGTTATTTCAGATGCTTATCGAAACGTCTTCACACGTTCATATTCTCGTCTTGACACTCAAACTTTAAAGAAAAGCCGTCGTTTCTGTTGTTTATATATTATTTGTTGGATCAGTTACGTCTCAGTGGAGTTGAAAACTTACAGAATATTCTTCAGAATAAAATTGGCGAATTGTGGCACTGTCTTTTAGGATCAATAACAGTAATTATGTTTAGGATTTTTGGAGATGAGGATCGATTATTTGTACTATTTGGATTAGAAGTAAGTTTAGAGAACTTCTCAGCAGAAGATTAAATCTGGACAGTATAGAGAGATGTGTGCAGAACAGGAGCCTCCGATGGTATGACCACATTGAAAGAATAGATGACAGTTCTTAGGTTAGTAGATGTAGAACAATTGGGGTAACAGGGTCAGTTCACAGATTAAGGTCAAGGAAAACATGGAGGAGGTGATTAGAATAGACTTGAGAAAAAGAGGGATGAATAAAGTCCTGGCCAGAGATTGGTTAGTTTGGAAGTCAATTTCTAATAGTCGTACAACACATGCCAACATGTAAAACGGACGTTAAACCGAATATGATGATGATTTGGATTATTCAGACTACTATTCATCATCTTGGTTGATATTTCCGCAACTTTTTTTATAATGATTAGTCACCACTTATCAAAGCTCAGAGGCCATTCGAGGATAAGAGTTAAATTGAATGATGCACAACAGGATTGGAGAAGATGGGTGAAAAGGGTAGGATTAAGAGAACAAATCGACAAGTATTTGTTGACATTGGACTTGAACACGACTATGTTGTAGTCAGAAGGTAAACAATACCGTGATATTATATTTCACAGATGGGAAGTTCTTTGGAAAGAAGCTCTGCTCATGAAAGTACTGTTTGATTTTTGATACACGGAGGAAGAATAGAAACTTGTTTGCAGCGATGGTAGTCAGATGGGTACTTGCCGTGAAGGTTTTATAGGGGAACCAGAGATTGTAGCTCCACTGAGCACCTATCTGTTAAGCCAATGT
This sequence comes from Sepiola atlantica, assembly GCA_963556195.1. Taxonomy (NCBI): domain Eukaryota; kingdom Metazoa; phylum Mollusca; class Cephalopoda; order Sepiida; family Sepiolidae; genus Sepiola; species Sepiola atlantica. Next base: position 50,926,858 of record OY744530.1, on the reverse strand, counting down.
AACCTCCGAACAACTTCAGCTGCATCTTTTCGAACTTGGATATTTTTATGTCAAACTCGGGAACCGAGACAGAATTTTGAACTAAACACTTAAGAATAACATAACAATTTACATTTCTACATGGTCATGGCTGACGGAATGAGAACAATCTATTCTTGTGGATTAAATAAAGAGTTCGGCTCGAAATTCTGTATAGGTTCCCGAGTTTGACATGAAGATTCCCACGTTCAAAAAGTTGCATCTGAAAAAAGTCGGAGGTTACATCGGCAGAAACGTTGTGAAACTCACAATCAACATGAGAATATTAGTTCGAATGATACAAATAGTCCAAAAAATCTTAATAATACACAATCAGTTGAATTTTATTTCCTGCGTCTATTTTTTATGTTATAGATATAAACCTGAAAAAAAAACAACTCATAAAACTTTGAATCATTTAAATGGTTTCTAAAGATTGAAGGAAAATGCCTGGTAACCTTAGTAATGTTAGATAATGAAGGAAAGTAGAAAGAAGAAGATGATGAGAGATACCAAAAGTTTTGATAAGCAAGATAACGTACGTGGAATTGAAGAGAGGGTATTTTTGAAAGAGGCAATCAGTTAAGTTAGTTGCTTTTATCCCTGATCACACCAGGAAAAAATGGAATGCATAGTGTAAATCCAAGGAAATTATGCAGTAAAAATCCGGCCTGTGTTGATGGTGTGGAGGCTTTATAATAGTCTAATATTAAAAATACTCAAAGACGCTTGTGGTTATCAATTCATCCAAGTGTTACTACCAGGGCTAGATTAAGGGTTGGGTAAATTGACTTCAGCACAGTGTCTATCACAACATTTATTAATTTATAATTTCACTCTATTTTAGAAATTAAATTTTATATTATTATGAAATATCGAGTGCGATTTCGGAAACAACATAAAACAAACGTTGAAACAATTATATATATATATATGCAAACATTATTAAAAATAACAGAATTTGTCTGTTTAATTATACCTTTTTTTATTTTTCAGTGTTTCTGATGGTCTTTTTTGTATTAAAATCAAATAAATTAATAAATGTTTCACGAACATTTTCGATTCTTCGTCGAATCATCCTCAGGTCTCAAAAGCGAATGAACAAAAAAGTTGGAGAAATATATATATATATATATATATATACACAATAATATTTTCATAAATAAATATTAATTATTTAAATACCTACAGACATCGATGTTTCATGCTAACGCAATCTTCAGTGTAGGAACTAATTGTCAATGGTCGGTAGGCGCGAACCTCGATCACTAATCGCCACTGATTCGCAGTCGGGGATCTTACCCATCGGCCATAGCCAATTGGTTAGTAAATATAGAGGAACTTTAAATGTAAATAGCGAAAATCGGCGGCTATGTACCAGGCAGTATAGAGTGATCTACGAAACGGCGTTCGGATCGTGTATATAGCTATTTGTACTGCTTGTTATTGAAGCTACTCGAGAGTGCCCAGCCTTTGTGGGAGGGGGCTGATAAACAATAATATTTTTATAAATAAATATTAATTATTCAAATACCTACAGACATCGATGTTTCATGCTAACGCAATCTTCAGTGTAGGAACTATATATATCTATTATATAAACGTCACCTGTCTGTATGTATGTATGTATGTATGTATGTATGTATGTATGTATGTATGTATGTATGTATGTAAAGCTTCTCCTCCGAAAGTACCCAACACACGGTCACACGGGTGACATCATTCCGACCGGCCAGCCCAGACGCGTGTAATATCTCGGAACCGGAAAAAAAAAATTGACTCTTCCGGGGTCGACTGAGCACTTTTTTCCAATGGGGGGTGGCTTTTAACTCTATTTTTCAACGTTATTTATACTAATTTGAGAAGAAAAATAATGCAAAGTCACGATAAACTAGATATGACGTCAGAGTAAGGGAGTGGCGGGTAGAAATTCACTCACACTACAACCATTTTTTTTCTTTCTTTCTTCTTCCCCTCTCACTCCCACACTTTCTTTCTTAATTATTAATAGACGCTAATATTCCTTCCCCCCTCCCTTCCTCACTATGGCCGTTCTGTTATCCTGATATAATACTTCCAGGCATTACCTCCTCCTTTCAGGCCAAATAGGGGGGGAGGGGGAATGTCGGCATTCACCGATGTGAGCGCCACAGGCCAAATCTGGGGAGAGGGAGTGTCGGCATTCGGCGGTGGGGCGCCTCAGGCCAAATCTGGGGAGGGGGAATGTCGGTATTCGCCGGTATGAGCGCCCCAGGCCAAATTTGGGGATGGGGGAGTGTCGACATTCGCCGGTGTGAGCGCCTCAGGCCAAATTTGGGGGGCGCCAGGCTAAATCTGGGGAGGGGGAATGTCGGCATTCGCCGGTATGAGCGCCTCAGGCCAAATCTGGGAAGGGGGAGCGCCTCAGGCCAAATCTGGGGAGGGGGGGGGTGTCGGCATTCGCCGGTGTGAGCGCCTCAGGCCAAATTTGGGGGAGAGGAGAGTATCGGTATTCGCCGGTGGGGCGCCAGGCTAAATCTGGGGAGGGGGAATGTCGGCATTCGCCGGTATGAGCGCCTCAGGCCAAATCTGGGGAGGGGGAGCGCCTCAGGCCAAATCTGGGGAGGGGGTGTGTCGGCATTCGCCGGTATGAGCGCCTCAGGCCGAATCGGGGGGGAAATCGGTATTCGCCAGTGGGGCCTCAGGCGAAACTTGAGGAGGTGGAGTTCCAGCATTCGCAGGTGTGAACGCCTCAGGTGAAATTCAGGGGAGTGGGGGGAGTATGAGTAATCGTCGGTGAGATCACGACCTCAGCCTCCCCAAAAGGAAAAGGGATTAAAAAAAAAAAATGATAATCTGATTTTTGATTCGACAGTGTAAAACCGACACCTACTGGATAGGATTAGATAATACACTTGATCTCAAGGCAAAAATGCCGAGAACAGATACTACACTTTGATCTTAGCCAAAAGGCCAGGAAAGCATCCGAAATTAAAATTTTGGGCACGATTTCTATCAGTATTTATAACGAATCTACCACAGTACAGCGGTCTATCAACTATACACTGTTTAAATTACATTAATAAATTAATAAGTAATAATAACTATGATTTTCTTTCAACAAACATTGTATAATACTATTTAACAACTTATTACATCAATTTTGAATATCAACAAATAATTTTAGACTTCCCCAGGCCGTTTTTCTCTAATTCAACATAGCTTTTAGACGCCATTTTTTTTTAACCGAAAATTACATTAAGGTGTAGTATCTGTTCCGATGGATACTGCACTCCATAGACTGGTATCGTCTTGGCCTTCGGGGCTTCATTCCGCCGGTCTATGGGTCTGTCCTGTGCAGTTCTAAGAGGTCCACACTCCCAGGCTTTGCCTCCCCTCTTTGGGGAGGAGTAAGTTTATTGCTTACTGAGGCGCCTCTACCGGGGGAATCCCGACGGGGCGGCCCAGGCAATTTTGAATGGCCAGAGTGCTAACCTTTACGGGCGCTAGCTTTACAAGGCCAACTTGAATTTATTTGTTAGAGGATAACTAAAGAATAGCGAGGATACCTAATTGATTTCAGTAGTGCTCAGGAGGCCTCCTTGATTTTCAAAGTACTCGGCGTTGTCCGGGAGAAAAGTGCTCAATATCCTAGATAGAGCTACTGTAGTGATAGGTTTGGAAAATATTTTAACGCCATCTTCGATCCCCTTTGGACTATTTTGCAGATGAAAAGGAGGGAGGATACCTAAGTAATTTCAGTAGGGCTCAGGAGGCCTCCTTGGTTTTCAAAGTACTCGGCGTTGTCCGGGAGAAAAGCGCTCAATATCCTAGATAGAGCTACTGTAGTGATAGGTTTGGAAAATATTTTAACGCCATCTTCGTTCCCTTTGGACTATTTTGCAGATGAAAAGGAGGGAGGATACCTAAGTAATTTCAGTAGTGCTCAAGAGGCCTCCTTGATTTTCAAAGTACTCGGCGTTGTCCGGGAGAAAAGTGCTCAATATCCTAGATAGAGCTACTGTAGTGATAGGTTTGGAAAATATTTTAACGCCATCTTCGTTCCCCTTTGGACTATTTTGCAGATGAAAAGGAGGGAGGATACCTAAGTAATTTCAGTAGTGCTCAGGAGGCCTCCTTGATTTTCAAGGTACTCGGCGTTGTCCGGGAGAAAAGTGCTCAATATCCTAGATAGAGCTACTGTAGTGATAGGTTTGGAAAATATTTTAACGCCATCTTCGTTCCCCTTTGGACTATTTTGCAGATGAAAAGGAGGGAGGATACCTAAGTAATTTCAGTAGTGCTCAGGAGGCCTCCTTGATTTTCAAAGTACTCGGCGTTGTCCGGGAGAAAAGTGCTCAATATCCTAGATAGAGCTACTGTAGTGATAGGTTTGGAAAATATTTTAACGCCATCTTCGTTCCCCTTTGGACTATTTTGCAGATGAAAAGGAGGGAGGATACCTAAGTAGTTTCAGTAGTGCTCAAGAGGCCTCCTTGATTTTCAAAGTACTCGGCGTTGTCCGGGAGAAAAGTGCTCAATATCCTAGATAGAGCTACTGTAGTGATAGGTTTGGAAAATATTTTAACGCCATCTTCGTTCCCCTTTGGACTATTTTGCAGATGAAAAGGAGGGAGGATACCTAAGTAATTTCAGTAGTGCTCAGGAGGCCTCCTTGATTTTCAAGGTACTCGGCGTTGTCCGGGAGAAAAGTGCTCAATATCCTAGATAGAGCTACTGTAGTGATAGGTTTGGAAAATATTTTAACGCCATCTTCGTTCCCCTTTGGACTATTTTGCAGATGAAAAGGAGGGAGGATACCTAAGTAATTTCAGTAGTGCTCAGGAGGCCTCCTTGATTTTCAAAGTACTCGGCGTTGTCCGGGAGAAAAGTGCTCAATATCCTAGATAGAGCTACTGTAGTGATAGGTTTGGAAAATATTTTAACGCCATCTTCGTTCCCCTTTGGACTATTTTGCAGATGAAAAGGAGGGAGGATACCTAAGTAATTTCAGTAGTGCTCAGGAGGCCTCCTTGATTTTCAAAGTACTCGGCGTTGTCCGGGAGAAAAGTGCTCAATATCCTAGATAGAGCTACTGTAGTGATAGGTTTGGAAAATATTTTAACGCCATCTTCGTTCCCCTTTGGACTATTTTGCAGATGAAAAGGAGGGAGGATACCTAAGTAATTTCAGTAGTGCTCAGGAGGCCTCTTTGATTTTCAAAGTACTCGGCGTTGTCCGGGAGAAAAGTGCTCAATATCCTAGATAGAGCTACTGTAGTGATAGGTTTGGAAAATATTTTAACGCCATCTTCGTTCCCCTTTGGACTATTTTGCAGATGAAAAGGAGGGAGGATACCTAAGTAATTTCAGTAGTGCTCAGGAGGCCTCCTTGATTTTCAAAGTACTCGGCGTTGTCCGGGAGAAAAGTGCTCAATATCCTAGATAGAGCTACTGTAGTGATAGGTTTGGAAAATATTTTAACGCCATCTTCGATCCCCTTTGGACTATTTTGCAGATGAAAAGGAGGGAGGATACCTAAGTAATTTCAGTAGTGCTCAGGAGGCCTCCTTGATTTTCAAAGTACTCGGCGTTGTCCGGGAGAAAAGTGCTCAATATCCTAGATAGAGCTACTGTAGTGATAGGTTTGGAAAATATTTTAACGCCATCTTCGTTCCCCTTTGGACTATTTTGCAGATGAAAAGGAGGGAGGATACCTAAGTAATTTCAGTAGTGCTCAGGAGGCCTCCTTGATTTTCAAAGTACTCGGCGTTGTTCGGGAGAAAAGTGCTCAATATCCTAGATAGAGCTACTGTAGTGATAGGTTTGGAAAATATTTTAACGCCATCTTCGTTCCCCTTTGGACTATTTTGCAGATGAAAAGGAGGGAGGATACCTAAGTAATTTCAGTAGTGCTCAGGAGGCCTCTTTGATTTTCAAAGTACTCGGCGTTGTCCGGGAGAAAAGTGCTCAATATCCTAGATAGAGCTACTGTAGTGATAGGTTTGGAAAATATTTTAACGCCATCTTCGTTCCCCTTTGGACTATTTTGCAGATGAAAAGGAGGGAGGATACCTAAGTAATTTCAGTAGTGCTCAGGAGGCCTCCTTGATTTTCAAAGTACTCGGCGTTGTCCGGGAGAAAAGTGCTCAATATCCTAGATAGAGCTACTGTAGTGATAGGTTTGGAAAATATTTTAACGCCATCTTCGATCCCCTTTGGACTATTTTGCAGATGAAAAGGAGGGAGGATACCTAAGTAATTTCAGTAGTGCTCAGGAGGCCTCCTTGATTTTCAAAGTACTCGGCGTTGTCCGGGAGAAAAGTGCTCAATATCCTAGATAGAGCTACTGTAGTGATAGGTTTGGAAAATATTTTAACGCCATCTTCGTTCCCCTTTGGACTATTTTGCAGATGAAAAGGAGGGAGGATACCTAAGTAATTTCAGTAGTGCTCAAGAGGCCTCCTTGATTTTCAAAGTACTCGGCGTTGTCCGGGAGAAAAGTGCTCAATATCCTAGATAGAGCTACTGTAGTGATAGGTTTGGAAAATATTTTAACGCCATCTTCGTTCCCCTTTGGACTATTTTGCAGATGAAAAGGAGGGAGGATACCTAAGTAATTTCAGTAGTGCTCAGGAGGCCTCCTTGATTTTCAAGGTACTCGGCGTTGTCCGGGAGAAAAGTGCTCAATATCCTAGATAGAGCTACTGTAGTGATAGGTTTGGAAAATATTTTAACGCCATCTTCGTTCCCCTTTGGACTATTTTGCAGATGAAAAGGAGGGAGGATACCTAAGTAATTTCAGTAGTGCTCAGGAGGCCTCCTTGATTTTCAAAGTACTCGGCGTTGTCCGGGAGAAAAGTGCTCAATATCCTAGATAGAGCTACTGTAGTGATAGGTTTGGAAAATATTTTAACGCCATCTTCGTTCCCCTTTGGACTATTTTGCAGATGAAAAGGAGGGAGGATACCTAAGTAATTTCAGTAGTGCTCAGGAGGCCTCCTTGATTTTCAAAGTACTCGGCGTTGTCCGGGAGAAAAGTGCTCAATATCCTAGATAGAGCTACTGTAGTGATAGGTTTGGAAAATATTTTAACGCCATCTTCGTTCCCCTTTGGACTATTTTGCAGATGAAAAGGAGGGAGGATACCTAAGTAATTTCAGTAGTGCTCAGGAGGCCTCCTTGATTTTCAAAGTACTCGGCGTTGTCCGGGAGAAAATGCTCAATATCCTAGATAAGGCTACTGTAGTGATAGGTTTGGAAAATATTTTAACGCCATCTTCGTTCCCCTTTGGACTATTTTGCAGATGAAAAGGAGGGAGGATACCTAAGTAATTTCAGTAGTGCTCAGGAGGCCTCCTTGATTTTCAAAGTACTCGGCGTTGTCCGGGAGAAAAGTGCTCAATATCCTAGATAGAGCTACTGTAGTGATAGGTTTGGAAAATATTTTAACGCCATCTTCGATCCCCTTTGGACTATTTTGCAGATGAAAAGGAGGGAGGATACCTAAGTAATTTCAGTAGTGCTCAGGAGGCCTCCTTGATTTTCAAAGTACTCGGCGTTGTCCGGGAGAAAAGTGCTCAATATCCTAGATAGAGCTACTGTAGTGATAGGTTTGGAAAATATTTTAACGCCATCTTCGTTCCCCTTTGGACTATTTTGCAGATGAAAAGGAGGGAGGATACCTAAGTAATTTCAGTAGTGCTCAGGAGGCCTCCTTGATTTTCAAAGTACTCGGCGTTGTCCGGGAAAAAAGTGCTCAATATCCTAGATAGAGCTACTGTAGTGATAGGTTTGGAAAATATTTTAACGCCATCTTCGTTCCCCTTTGGACTATTTTGCAGATGAAAAGGAGGGAGGATACCTAAGTTATTTCAGTAGTGCTCAGGAGGCCTCCTTGATTTTCAAAGTACTCGGCGTTGTCCGGGAGAAAAGTGCTCAATATCCTAGATAGAGCTACTGTAGTGATAGGTTTGGAAAATATTTTAACGCCATCTTCGATCCCCTTTGGACTATTTTGCAGATGAAAAGGAGGGAGGATACCTAAGTAATTTACGTAGTGCTCAGGAGGCCTCCTTGATTTTCAAATTATTCGGCGTTGTCCGGGAGAAAAGCGCTCGATATCCTAGATAGAGCTACTGTAGTGATAGGTTTGGAAAATATTTTAACGCCATCTTCGTTCCTATTTGGACTATTTTGCAGATGAAAAGGAGGGAGGATACCTAAGTAATTTCAGTAGTGCTCATGAGGCCTCCTTGATTTTTAAAGTACTCAGCGTTGTCCGGGAGAAAAGTGCTATATCCTAGATAGAGCTACTGTAGTGATAGGTTTGGAAAATATTTTAACGCCATCTTCGTTCCCCTTTGGACTATTTTGCAGATGAAAAGGAGGGAGGATACCTAAGTAATTTCAGTAGTGCTCATGAGGCCTCCTTGATTTTCAAAGTACTCGGCGTTGTCCGGGAGAAAAGTGCTCAATATCCTAGATAGAGCTACTGTAGTGATAGGTTTGGAAAATATTTTAACGCCATCTTCGTTCCCCTTTGGACTATTTTGCAGATGAAAAGGAGGGAGGATACCTAAGTAATTTCAGTAGTGCTCAGAAAACCTCCTTGATTTTCATGTACTCGGCGTTGTCCGGGAGAAAAGGGCTCAATATCCTAGATAGAGCTACTGTAGTGATAGGTTTGGAAAATATTTTAACGCCATCTTCGTTACTCTTTGGACTATTTTGCAGATAAAAAGGAGGGAGGATACCTAAGTAATTTCATTAGTGCTCAGGAGGCCTCCTTGATTTTCAAGGTACTCGGCGTTGTCCAGGAGAAAAGTGCTCAATATCCTAGATAGAGCTACTGTAGTGATAGGTTTGGAAAATATTTTAACGCAATCTTCGTTACCCTTTGGACTATTTTGCAGATAAAAAGGAGGGACGATACCTAAGTAATTTCAGTAGTGCTCAGGAGGCCTCCTTGATTTTCAAAGTACTCGGCGTTGTCTGGGAGAAAAGTGCTCAATATCCTAGATAGAGCTACTGTAGTGATAGGTTTGGAAAATATTTTAACGCCATCTTCGATCCCCTTTGGACTATTTTGCAGATGAAAAGGAGGGAGGATACCTAAGTAATTTACGTAGTGCTCAGGAGGCCTCCTTGATTTTCAAAGTATTCGGCGTTGTCCGGGAGAAAAGCGCTCAATATCCTTGATAGAGCTACTGTAGTGATAGGTTTGGAAAATATTTTAACGCCATCTTCGTTCCTATTTGGACTATTTTGCAGATGAAAAGCAGGGAGGATACCTAAGTAATTTCAGTAGTGCTCAGAGGGCCTCCTTGATTTTCAAAGTACTCGGCGTTGTCCGGGAGAAAAGTGATCAATATCCTAGATAGAGCTACTATAGTGATAGGTTTGGAAAATATTTTAACGCCATCTTCGTTCCCCTTTGGACTATTTTGCAGATGAAAAGGAGGGAGGATACCTAAGTAATTTCAGTAGTGCTCAGGAGGCCTCCTTGATTTTCAAAGTACTCGGCGTTGTCCGGGAGAAAAGTGCTCAATATCCTAGATAGAGCTACTGTAGTGATAGGTTTGGAAAATATTTTAACGCCATCTTCGTTCCCCTTTGGACTATTTTGCAGATGAAAAGGAGGGAGGATACCTAAGTAATTTACGTAGTGCTCAGGAGGCCTCCTTGATTTTCAAATTATTCGGCGTTGTCCGGGAGAAAAGCGCTCGATATCCTAGATAGAGCTACTGTAGTGATAGGTTTGGAAAATATTTTAACGCCATCTTCGTTCCTATTTGGACTATTTTGCAGATGAAAAGGAGGGAGGATACCTAAGTAATTTACGTAGTGCTCAGGAGGCCTCCTGGATTTTCAAAGTATTCGGCGTTGTCCGGGAGAAAAGTGCTCAATATCTATAATAGAGCTACTGTAGTGATAGGTTTGGAAAATATTTTAACAGCATCTACGCTGAAAATGGTTGGGATAATCGAAAAGAGTGATTTCAGTAGTGCTCAGGAGGCCTCCTTGATTTTCAAAGTACTCGGCGTTGTGCTGGAGAAAAGTGCTCAATATCCTAGATAGAGCTACTGTAGTGATAGGTTTAGAAAATATTTTAACGCCATCTTCGATCCCCTTTGAACTATTTTGCAGATTAAAAGGAGGAAGGATTCCTAAGTAATTTAAGTAGTGCTCAGGAGGCCTTTTTTTTTTTCAAATTACTTGGCGTTGTCCGGGAGAAAAGTGCTCAATGTCATAGATAGAGTTACTGTAGTGATAAGTTTTGATGATGTTTTAACAGCATCTACGCTGAAAAGGATGGGGAAATCGATGTAATTTCAGTAGTGCTCAGGAGGCCTCTTTGATTTTCAAAGAACTCGGCGTTGTCCGGGAGAAAATTGCTCAATGTCCTAGATAGAGCTACTGTAGTGACAGGTTTGGATAATATTTTAAAAGCATCTACGCTGAAAAGGATGGGATCATCGATAAGAGTGATTTCAGTAGTGCTGAGGAGGCTTCCTTGATTTTCAAAGTACTCGGCGTTGTCCGGAAGAAAAGTGCTCAATATCCATAATAGAGCTACTGTAGTGATAGGTTTTGAAAATTTTTTAAATGCCATCTTCATTCCCCTTTGGACTATTTGGCAGATGAAAAGGAGGGAGGATACCTAAGTGATTTCAGTAGTGCTCAGGAGGCTTCCTTGATTAGCAAAGTACGCGGCGTTATCCAGGAGAAAAGTGCTCAATGTCCTAGATAGAGCTACTGTAGTGATAGGTTTGGAAAATATTTTAACGCCATCTTCGTTCGACTTTGGACTATTTGGCAGATCAGAAGGAGACAGGATACCTAAAGGAATTCAGTAGTGCTCAGGAGGCCTCTTTGATTTTAAAAGTACTCGGCGTTGTCCGGGAGAAAATTGCTCAATGTCTTAGATAGAGCTACTGTAGTGATAGGTTTGGATAATATTTTAACAGCATCTACGCTGAAAAGGATGGGGGAATCCATAAGAGTGATTTCAGTAGTGCTCAGGAGGCCTCCTTGATTTTCAAATTACTCAGCGTTGTTTGGAAGAAAATTGCTCAATGTCCTAGATAGAGCTACTGTAGTGATAGGTTTGGATAATATTTTAACAGAATCTATTTTGCAGATGAAAAGGAGAGGGGGTCAGTAAGAGTGACTTCTGCGGTATTGCACTCGGGGAGTTCTTCTGCGGTATAGGAACCTGAGGCTTCGGCAGTATGGCACCAGGGGAGTGCTTCTGCGGGATAGAAGCTTGAGGCTTCTGCGGTATGGCATCAGGGGTGCTATTGCGTTATATAAACCAGGGGGTGCTTTGCGATATAGGAACCTCGGGTTTCTGCTCTATGGCACCCGGGGGGTGCTTCTGCGGTATGGCACCCGAGGGGTGCTTCTGTGTTATAGAAACCAGGGGGTGCTTCTGCAATATAGCAACCAGGGGGCTACTTCTGTGGTATATCAACCGGAGGGTGGTTCTGCAATAGGGAACCATGAGGTGGTATGGCACCCGGGGGGTGCTTCTGCTGTATGGCACTTAGGGCGGGTGCTTCTGCGGTATAGAATCACGATGCTTCTCGGCGTTGTCCATGAGAAAAGTGCTCAATATCCTAGATAGAGCTACTGTAGTGATAGGTTTGGAAAATATTTTAACGCCATCTTCGTTCCCCTTTGGTTATTTTGCAGATGAAAAAGAGGGAGGATACCTAAGTGATTTTAGTAGTGCTCAGGAGGCTTTCTTAATTGTCAAAGTACTCTACATTGTCCGGGATAAAATTGCTCAATGTCCTAGATAGAGCTACTGTAGTGATAGGTTTGGATAATATTTTAACAGCATTAACGCTGAAAAGGATAGGGGAAATCGATAAGAGTAATTTCAGTAGTGCTCAGGAGGCCCCTTGATTTTTAAATTACTCGGCGTTGTCCGGGAGAAAAGTGCTGAATATCCTAGATAGAACTACTGTAGTGATAGGTTTGGTAAATATTTTAACACCATCTTCGTTACTCTTTGGACTATTTTGCAGATAAAAAAGAAGGGAGGATTCCTAAGTGATTTCAGTAGTGCTCAGGAGGCCTCCTTGATTTTCAAAGTATTTGACGTTGTCCGGGAGAAAAGTGCTCAATATCCTAGATAGAGCTACTGTAGTGATATGTTTTGAAAATATTTTAACACCATCTTCGTTTCCCTTTGGACTATTTTGCAGATGAAAAGGACGGAGATTACCTAAGTAATTTCAGTAGTGCTCAGGAGGCTTCCTTGATTTTCAAAGTACTCGGCGTTGTCTGGGAGAAAAGTGCTCAATATCGTAGATAGAGCTACTGTAGTGATAGGTTTGGAAAATATTTTAACACCATCTTCGTTCCCTTTTTGACTATTTTGCAGATGAAAAGGAGAGGGGGGCAGTAAGTAGTAGCTTCTGCGGTATTGAACCTGGGGAGTGCTTCTGCGGTATAGGAACCTGCGGCTTCTGCGGTAGGGGACCAGAGGAGTGCTTCTGCGGTATAGGAACTTGAGGCTTCTGCAGTATGGCAGGCGGGGGAGGGTGCTTCTGCGGTATAGAAACAGGGGGGGGGGTGTTTCTGCAGTATAGGAACCTGAGGTATTTGCGGTATGGCACCCAGGGTGTGCTTCTGCGGTATGGCACCTGGGGGGTGCTTCTGCGGTATTGAAACCGCGGGGGGGAGTTGCTCTTGCAGTATAGCAACTGGTGGGTACTTCTGTGGTATAGCAACCGGAGGGTGGTGCTTCTGCGGTATAGGAGTCAGAGGCTTCAGCGGTATGTCACTCAGGGGGTTCTTCTGCGGTATAGGGGGGTGCTTCTATGGTATAGCACCCGGGGGGTTGCTTCTGCAGTATAGGAACTTGAAGCTTCTGCGGTATAGCAGCTAAGGGTAGGGTGCTTCTGCGGTATAGGACCACGAGGCTTCTGCGGTATAGCACCTGGTGGGGGTGCTTCCTCAGTATAGGACAACGAGGCTTCTGCAGTGTAGCAACCGGGGGAGGGGGGGTTCTCTGGTATAGCAACGGGGGGGAGGGGGTGCTTCTGTTTGTATGGCACTCGGGGGGTGTTTTTGCAGAATAGGAACCTGAGGCTTCTGCGGTATGGCAACCAGGAGGCTGCTTCTGGAGTATGGTACCCTGGGGGTGCTTCTGCAGTATGGCACCCAGGGGGGTGCTTCTGTGGTATTGCACCCAGGGGGGTGCTTCTGCAGTATAGAATCACGATGCTTCTGCGGTATAGCAACCAGGGGTGGGGTGCTTCTGCGGTATAGGACCACGAGGCTTCTGTGGTATAGTATTCGCACTGGGCCGGTGATAGATGCGTATTTCGCATTCGCACTTGGGCTGCGATAGGTACGTATGTATCATTCACACTGAAGCAGCGATAGGTACGTATATAGCATGCATACCGGGGCGGCAATAGGTACTTTTATAGTATATGCACCGGGGCGGCAATAAGTATGTATATAGTATGTGCACTGGGGCGACAGTAGGTACGTATATAGTCTGCGCACCATTGTGGCGATACATACGTATATAGTATGAATACCAGAGCGGAGATAAGTACCTATATAGTAAACGTAGATAGAGGTGGTACTTTTTATAGAAATATGTCATACTATTGCCCTGGAAAACGTAGGAGAAATGGTGGGGAAGAAGCAGCTTTCGCAAAAGGCAAAATGAGAAAGTAGCTGTGAAATGGGGCGACCAGGGAAGAGAAAGGTAGAAAGATAAAGAGACGGCTATAGAGGAGGGGGGAAATAGAAGTTTGAATATAAAGATGTTACACACGCGATTTCTCTTCAATTATATGTTTTTATGACCCCGAGCAACGCCGGGTAGCCCCGCTAGTATATATATATAGTAGAAAATATTCGTCCCAGGGATGTAGAATTAATTCCCCAAATGGAACAGTCTTTCACCACTGTCATGTCCTTTATCGAAGATTAAAATCAAGATATAATGCTACTAAACCTTATGTCTAGAATCCTTATTCTAATTGTGATTAAAATTCATTACATGATTTTGATTCGAGAAAATGTCTAAAATTTATGTTTTAAGCTTAAGGGTTCTTTAAGAAGAATTTGAAATTAATTGGTATCGAATAAATATTGTAAAATTTCACACAAATCGAAGGTATTTGAATTTTCACTAACGGCTTCCACTACCTTTTTGCCCGTTTTACATAAAACTAAATTAAACTGAATATAACCTATACAACCCACCTTTACACCTTGCAGCTGTGTTCTAAACTTCATAATGATCGGTTCATTAGTTTAAGTGTTTATCCCATACAATGAAATATATATATATATACACATACCTAACTTTATATATATGCATCCCAAAAATGTTATAATTCCCTCTCCCAATAAAAAGATAATGTACTCATGCTACTCACCGTGTTGCCTAGAATATATATTCAAAAATTCATAATGATCTGTTAATTAGTTTAGAAGATTATCCTGTACATAAAAGTATATATATATATATATATATATATATATATATATATATATATATATATATATATATATATATATATATATGGGAAGAGAAGGATGAAGGTAATCCGACGTGATGGTAAAATGAAAAAAATGGGGATCACTCTTTGGATGCCCTCCCTCTTGGCTCAGAAACACCCTGGATCCAGTGGAAAACACTCAACCACCTTAGAACGGGAACGGGGCGATCAAAAGTTGCTATGGCTAGGTGGAGCTACAAAACCAAGATAACCATTTGCGAATGTGGAAAAGGAGGACCATACGATGCAACATTGCTTTATCTACCCTCTATTGCTTAAAAGATCTTGCAAAGTACAACAATAATGCAAAGGACTGCATAAAAAAGTGGGAAAATCTTTTATGACCACATGCTTCAAAGACATGCAAATGAGAAGAATGTTTATTTTTTTTTAAAGAACAGTTAGGAGAACAGTAGTCGTACTTGTTAAGTTATCTCCCTTGCATTGAGATATAAGAGTTGTATTTCATGGGCGTAAGAAATTATAATGATCTCCCTTGATTGTTCTTGGTGTTTGTTCCAAAAGAAAGATGATGGTTTAGACAAACACACGTGCGTCTGTGACTGGATTTATTTGACTAACAATCGAACAGTACTATTAACTCACAAGAATGAGGGGATTCATGGATGGACCTGCTAATACAACATTAAATGAACTTACGGCAGAAACTGTTTGATAAGTTATCTAAATGAATAAATGCAAAAGTTTTTTTTATTTATCACTCCTATATTACCATCAAAACGGATTACTGTCATTTAAATCAATTTACCTCGTTGCCAGCAGGTTGGACACAAGGTCAGGTGTGGTTTTTAGAAGCCAGTGCACTAGGATACGCGCACTCTTGCCTACAAAAAGTTACTGGGCATCCCCGTCGGCATTCCCTGGGTATGGAATCGCCTAAGGCGATTAACAATAAATTAACCCCTTCTAAAGGTAAAGCCTGAGAGAATAGACGGTACTACTCCAGAAGCGCCTGAGAGCTGCCGAAACGAAAACGAGGCTGAAGCAGAGCTGACCGATCAGGTTGCTGCCAATCATCTGCGCTCAGCACAACAAAACAAACGGTAGGAAGTCCTTTCGAACCGGCCGCAAACGTATCCGTAAACCCTGACCCTCGACAAGAAAATATATGAATTTCCCGCCCCCCCACCAAAAAAAAATATACAAAAAAAAACTTGCCTAAATATCCTAAGAAAAATAACATACTTCTTTGTTTTATGTAAAAAAAAGACCAAAAAAAGTTGCCTAAAAATCGTAAAAGAAATAGCATTTACTTCTTTGATTTATGTAAAAAAAAGACAAGCATAAAATTAAAATGGTTCATTCGGCCCAAGAAAAATTTTTAAAAAAAAAAGTGCATTTATAGTTCTTCAGCTATGGTTTGTTCATTTTTTTTTTTCAAATATATGTATTGTTTTTCTTTTTGTATTCTTCGTCTTATACTGTCGTCTGCCACTCTTCCATTTTTACGACTTTCAGTTTTGCTTCAGCCTCGTTTTCGTCTCGGCAGCTCTCGGGCGCTTCCGCGACCTGCCCGATCGTTGCCACCGAGCAGTCACGGAAATTATGCGCTTCATCTTGAGTAGTACCGAATAGACCTCCTTGGACTGAACAGAACCATACCTCAGCCCGACCGCAACAAAGCCACTGTCGGACTGACAACATAATACTTTGAAATACTCTATATATAGTACAGACGAACGATCGAAATACAGTTATTTTAATGCCTAATTTGCATAATTATCTTTTTAAACCGTTCATAATAACTTACGGTTTGGCATTATCTGTTCGTACTTTTATTGCCCCATTTTCTCTCTCTCTCTATATATATATGCAATAGTTTCGTCAATATTAATTAATGTGATTTAATAAAAAAAATCGGTAAATTAAACTAACATCGATCGCTAGAAAGAAAGATACCAACTAGAAAAATAAGTGAGAAAAGAAAAGAGAGGGAGAGGATGGGTTGCTGGCTTGTTGGCTCGCTTTCTCTCTCCCCTCCATTCCTATCTCCCGTTTGTGAGGAGATATTTTTGTTTTGTTTTTAAATTCAATGATTGTTTTGATCCCGTAGGCAAAACGTTTCACATTTGTGTGTAAATGTTTCTTTCCGGACTTTTTGGGGGTCTAACTTGATTTTCAACAAGTTGCCATCCGTTTCTAGAGTTAAAACCACACACACCATCGCTCAGGCGAATTGATGTCTTCTTTCTTTTTGATTTCATTACGGTCTTATTTAAAAGATAAATAAATTTGGATCAAAATCACCAGAATGTTAACGTTTATTTATATGAATAACTGTGAAAGTTTTAGTCTTGTGTTTACAAGAATTTCATGTAGCGAACATTGTGAAGCGATAGCGAGTTGTCAAAGCTACCTAGTTTACAATAAAATAGAAAGAATCTCATGATGCCAGTTAACAGTATTACATTTGGTAAGTGGTTAATCTTAAAGTGCTCAATATCCTAAAGAGAGCCAGTGTGTTTGTGTGGCACAATGAGCTTTTGGGGAGCTAAGTGCTCCCAATACAATGCGTAATATTCGTGAGCCTTGTGCCAGGCTTGCGCTGAGGTTTCGGGAAAGCTTGAAAGTTCAACAAAGAAATTGTAACCAAAGATGGAATTGTTTATATTTTCATATATCAAAGTCAGAGTGGGAAGAGAATCATAATTGATCCTGACGAAGGAAATATAAAGGTCAAAACAATTCGATGACAGGTTTTGAGTGCGATGGGGTCAGGGATCACAGTGTTATCATTCGACAACATCGGCTAAGAGACTCAAAAATATAAACATTTGACGGGTCGTACACTTATTGTGTCTGTATTCTCTCTCTCTCTCTTTTTTCTCTCCCCCTCTGTCTCTCTCCTTCTCTCTCACTTTCTCCCCTTCTCTATCTCTCGTTAAGAGATTTTGCAAATGCAGACGGGGCTTTGAATTCGAACCTAGAAGACGCGTTTTGGTTGCGCTCTCAAATGTCTTCAAGAAAATAAATATATATTTTTATAAGAAAACAGAATAAATGTTTTTCTTTCCTTATTTCAAATAAGGTTCTTTTTGCAGCATAATGGACTCAGGCTGTCAGCAAGCCGGTTCCAGAAGTAAACGACAGAGATGATGATTGCTCACTGGTAACAACATCGAGTAATTACATGAACATGTTGTAACAGATCGCCCTAACGTTCCAAAAAGGTCTCCCCACCCCGTCAAACGGTTCACACTGGCGCAAGATTAACTCCTTTGGCCAAACGATAGGTTCACATTTGAATGCTGCATTGCTTTTCAATATGTTTCGTTATAGTGTTGTCTCCTAGATAAGAAACTCGGTGTTGCCCGTGAGCAAAAATATTAATAATACAGTATTACATTTGGTAAGTTGTATATGTTAATCCAAAAGTGCTCAATACCCTTGATAGTACAAATGTGTTTTAACGCTGCATTACTGAGAGCAAAAATCTCAATGTGATTCGTTATATTGTTGTATACTAGACAAGGCAATCGGCGTTGGGGAGGGGAGAAAATAGGAGGATGGAGATAGTGAGAGAAAGATAGAGAAAGGGACAGAAAGAGATAAATTTTAAAAGAAAGATATTACACCCCCTTTTTCACCTCTTCGATTTTGTTGTTTATGGACCCGGGCAATGCCGGGTAGGCCTGCTAGTTTCGAATAAAAGAGAAAGAATCTCATGATGCCAGTTAACAACCATTTTGTAAAGACATGTTCATAGACTCGAACATATTGGCTAAAGCATGAGAAACCACAAACTGGCTTTCAAATTTGACAGATAATTTCTAATGTCGTTTTCTGTGAATACTTTGGGGGATAAAGTCTTAATTAGTTATTCTCTCATTCGTCTTGTCTGGAGAATTGAGACAAAATACCTAAAATAATAAGAATTGATTTACTGCATTTTTTTTTGTTCTTTCCATTTGATTTACTTTGCAATCAGGCATCACAAAAGATACGTTTTTGAAATAAGTTTACTATAACATTAGCATATAATTCTATAAGTCTATTCTACTCAGAGAAAGGAACTTAAAAATAAAATTGAAATAAAAAGTCAACACAAATCTATTGTTATTATATGGACATTTATCATATGATATACGGTTCTGGTTATGACCGTACAGTGCATCCGGTGGTGAATCCCCAATTTGGGCTCTTTAGAGAGTGCGGAGCAAGCTCTAAGTTTCCACTACTCCCAGATCCATTTTAATCCGAAATAATGCCATGATCCTTTCTATGGGTTAAATACAAACTTTCGTTAAGATTTACACTTAGATACTCCCACATCCTGAGAAACATGAGGCAGTCAAAGTGTTCCATCGCATTCAGTCTGTAACCCGATCCACATAGTCCCTCCAGATTCTGCCAGTTGCTTGCAGATCTCTCCCGATTGTTTGCTTCCAGTTCATTTTTGGTCTTCTTCTTTTCCATCAGGGGTCCATTGAAGCACTCGGTAAGCGATTCTTTCTGGAGTCAATCTTAGGGCATGTCCGAGCCAGCCTAGACATTTTTTGCAGATTATTGACGATACAAGCTGTTGATTAGTGTGGTCTGGTTGGTAATTCAATTGCTCCATTTGATCCCTTGAATCTTTCTAATGCGTCTAAATTCGTCTCTTGGTTGATTTTGAGATGCTAAGTTTAACTTCCAAATAGTAGTGTAGACAAAACTATCGTTTACAAATTATTCAATTAGAAAATATAAGTCTGCAAAACAAATAAGTCTACAAAGCACTCACATACAAAACATATGTACGGGTTTGGCATAAAAGAACCAACTGATGGTTGGCATGGCGTAAAACCTAACAGCCAATTAATTTGCACATACATATGTAAGTTTTGGAAACAGAAACCATTTGTTAACAGAAGCGTTTTTAAAACAAAAGAAAAACAAATGTTAGCTTAAATGTTCTGTGGAGAAATGCACAACGACATAGACGATCTAAACATCGCGTTTTGGATGTCTTCAAGCAGGATTTTGTTCCAAGTTTCTATCAACAAAGTTCATAAGAATTTTATATCTGCAACCTTTCTCTTCTGTAATTGATGTTGATGTAACAGTTAATTCCAAAACGTAAAATCCGTTAAGTAATGATCTGGGCTTTTTGAGAACCACATGCTTAGTTCAATGAAGTC
Organism: Sepiola atlantica; assembly: GCA_963556195.1. NCBI lineage: Eukaryota > Metazoa > Mollusca > Cephalopoda > Sepiida > Sepiolidae > Sepiola > Sepiola atlantica. Next base: position 50,907,184 of record OY744530.1, on the reverse strand, counting down.
AGGATTATTGGTTCTGAGCAAGCCAAATGTTCTTGGATGTATGCACCTTAGCTTCATCTTCTTGCCAAGTACATTGCTCTCCTAAAATACACTTGTTTTTTTTCTGTCTCGAGTCATCCATCAATTGATGGCGAAACATTCCTGAAGTCCATGAGCCATGATGCATGCTCATTCATATCGGCCAGAAACTCCAATCCCGAGAGGCCATTGTCCTTCTCCAGAAGAGTCAATTATAATATGAGGCCTTCCGGTTCGTCACTCGACCTCTGGGGACCACAGGAGCACTTTTCCAGCAGGTTTGTCGCGTCGTGATACATGTCCAGCCAATGCCAAAAATCGACATTGAACAACTGTAAATATGTGTGGAAGGCAACCATGCAGCATTTAAAATGCACACAAATAGTAAAACACCATAGTACATTGTAAATTGTGTATATAAATACATAATTGTGGCCTAAATCTAGATTTGTAATTTTTTGTAAAGCCCCTTGTGACCAGGTGCCATGTTGTAAACGATTCATTATTGATAATTAATTCAATACAACTTACTATTTTGAGTATTGTGAGTTCATACAGTTTCCAACTGCAAATGACAAGAATAAATGGTACTTCTACAGAATATGAACCAAACTAAACCGACATTTACCGAAGCAGATTTCCAGAACAAAACGGAAACAAACGAAGCAGTTTATGAATCGGAAGCCCTGAAATAAATGTGTGACAGACGACAAAGAAAGACAAAACCAAATCTAAAATGAACTTAACCGCGTAAACACAGGCTATTCAGTAATGAGTAATTTAATTCGGCCAAGGAAAAAAACTTATAGTAAAAATAAAAATGGCAAGAAATGCAAACATATACGAACCCATGCAATGAGGAATAGTTTAAAGGATAAATATTCGTAGCGGTGAATGAATACAAAATGCTGAAATCAGAAGACTGTTTTTGTTTTTACCTTAACCCTAAACTAACCCTAACTTATGTACTAATTGAATGTTTGCCGACGACCGAAACCCTTTCAAAAAACAAAACAAAAAAGAACGAGTGTTTTTTTTTTTTAATGATTACAAAATTTCTTCTGAGGAAAAAAGATAGAAAAGTTGTTTACCTTCGTTCGAAATAAATCCTTCTTCATGAAGAAAAATAGATTTAGCTGAGTGCTATTTTTTTAAATGATTAAAGATATAGATATTTTTTTAAATTCCTTAGGACAAAGTTGTTTCATTCGGGACTGTTTGATAATGGCTCGTTTTGACTAAGCTTTTCCATCTGTTTACATAAATCTCATTCAGTAAAAGTCGGTTTAGTTTGGTTCATATTCTGTAGAAGGACTGAATAAATCTGCAGTGATAGCAGATTTTATAATCTGTAACGGTATCAATTTAGCTAATCGCCCCACTCCCTGTTTTGTTTTTTTTTGGCTGTAAAGTCACTTTCATTAATACCTCTAACAACTTTGATAAAGATATGAATCTCCCTTCCTATGAAGGAAATAATTAAGTAATATCAATACAAGTGTTGTATATTGCATATCTTCCCGTTGATCTATCGTCTACTAAATGTGGGGTTGATCTTGTGGAATAGTTGAAAACTCTGAAAGCTCAACTCTGAGCTATGAAGAAGGCTTCTTCCTGCCTAGACTTAGATTCACTGTAAGATCAAAGAAATAAAAGCTCATTTTCCTGCTGAATGGAATTCAACCATTGCTAATTCGAATCAATAGAACCAACTCTGAGATAATTTTCGAATTGACAACCTGTTCTATTTTTGGTGTTCTAATGATACAAGTTGGCATAGTGTGAGGAAGATAAAGAAACAATCCCCACTGGTTTTAATTATCCATTTTTTTTTAAAGATCATTTTCATACGTCTAGTTCAGCTCGCTTCCACACTGGGTATCTGATTTACAAGATGTTTTCCAAACTCTTTCGATGACGTTATTCCTCATGTGATTAAGATTTTTCTCAGTTTCTGTTCTTTTTCATTCACATGTCTTGTCACATCTGACCTTCTGACCTTACGAAATCATCGATTTGCTCAGTAGTCCTTGAATGTTTCTAAGAACATTTACATGAAGAATTATATTATGTTAGCTGAAATACCTAAGCTTCAATACACGACATAACATAATATTAGTAATTTTTACTGAACGAAACGAATTACCCAAAACTTATACATCAATTCACATCATATCTATTAAAAAAAAAAAATTACTGGGTTCGGCATTAACCTGAAAAATGTTGATATATCGTAAAACAAAACACGTAACGAATAACCATGAACTTTTAAAGCAAGTTCACTATAGAAACGTTTTTCTTTCATTCATTAAAAGAAAAGGTAGAAATAAAAAATAAAATAAAGATAAAAAATAAAAACTTAACTCAAAAGGTTTTTATCATACGAATATCTGAGAGAGGATAACGAATTTGTGTGCAAGAAGTGTAAGACAATGAAGATGGATGAACACTCAGATGTTGACTAAGTATATCTGGCTGGTGAAGCTATTGAGGTGGTCAAGAAGTTTTGTTACCTTGGTGATACCATTGCAGCACAGGGTAAAGCAAGTTCTAATGTGATTGCAAGAGTAAGGAGTGTATGGAGTAAGTTCAGGGGACTTCTGCCATTACTAACTAGCAGAGTGTTACCACTGTCAACCAAGGGAAGAGTCTATCAGACTGTGATGTTGTATGGAAATGGAAATGAAACCTGGCCCGTGAGGGTTGATGACGCACGTTGCATGGAAAGAAATGCTATGAAAATGATGCGATGGATGTGTACTGTGAGTCTTAAAAAAAGACTTAGTTCTGATGACCTCAGAGGAAGATTAAATCTGGACAGTATAGAGAGGTGTGTGCAGAAGAGTAGACTTTGATGGTATGACCACGTTGAAAAAATGAATGTGAGTTCTTAGGTTAGTAGATGTAGACCAGCTGAGGTAGCAAGTTCAATTTACAAGGGAAGACCAAGGAAAACATGGGAGGAAGTGATAAAAATGGACTCAAGGGAAAGAGGGATAAATAAAGAGTTAGTCTGAGATTCGTTAATTTGGAAGACAATTTCTTAAACACGTCCAACGTATGCCAGCATGTAAAATGGACATTAAAATGATGATGATTATGATGATGATGATGATGATGATGATGATGATGATGATGGTGGTGGTGCAGCAGCAGCAGAAGCAGAAGCAGCTTTATTTCTTTGATTTACCGTTATCCGGAAGTGAAAAATATATCGAAGCTAGGTAAGTAAAACAAATAAAAATTTCTTCAAGACACAAATTCTCAAAAGAAGGGCATTTTCTTCAGTAAATAAAAGCAGGACAAAATTCGATATCATCGGCCTAAGGTATCCAATTTTTAACCATAAGAAGAAATTAACTTTATTGTAGGATTTTTACTATCTAATACAAAAACAGAAACTATGAAAACTAAACATGCTTAATTTTGGAAGTTATTCTCACAACGTTTTGGCCAATGTAACCTCCGATTTTCTTCAGGTGTGTCTTATTGAAATCAAGAATCTTTATGTCAGACTCGGGAATCTGTATGAACCTATGACACAACAGATAAAAGTGCTAAGTGATAATCAGTTCTAAGTCACAGTTTTCTGGAGGTTTAAGGTTCAATCCTTAGTACAGGCGATACACAGAATGCAATTAAGAATTATTGGAAACTTCTACCCGGTCATGACTGACGGTACAAGAACATGTTACCCTCATGTATAAAATAAATGCTTCTATTCAAAATTCTGTACAAATTCCTGCATCTGACAAAGATTCTCGAATTTGATAAGACGCATTTGAAGAATTTCGGAGGTTATATTACATATATTGGCCCAAATATTGTGAGAATAACATCCAAGATAAGAACAGTAATCCGAATAATCGAAATAATACAAATTATCAATCCTCATCTAAAAAAATTCCAAAACATAAACAAGCTTATTAAAAAGTAAACTCATATGAATCAGCATGGTTCGAATCAGTTACTTACAGGAGGGACCACGTGAAGGTTGGCAACATCCATAGTGACAATGGTGTTATGAAATCGACAGGATTCGAACTGGGCACACCAGGTTGTCGGTCCCCGCCGATATCCACTTCTACACCTCGCTCTAAGTTTCATAAAATAAGTTAACAAACATAGCAAAACTTTATTCCAAACTTTCTTTTAATAATCTATACTGATTACATTTGCCTGCTTCTTTTGCGGATGATGTCAAAGACTCTAAACGAATTAAAGATAAGAAAAAACTAAATTATTTATTTCTGTAAATGCACGGCTCGATTTTAACTGAAGGAAAATAGTAAAAAAAAATAAAACGAAACATGAAAAGAATTAAAACTTGATAATTTAATAGAGAGAAGGATGGAAAAATTATATTTCTTCCTCCTCTGGTATGATAAATGATTGCTGGATATATAACATAGGAGAAGAATAAGAAACAAACTATCATATAATATCTTATCATTGAAGTCTACATCAGGTTATCTGGCAATATATATATATATATATATATATATATATATATATATATTATGGAAATCGCTCCAGACAAGGCATGAAGCCACTTGATGTAAAGAGGCTAACAAGAACAAATATGATGATCGCAAATACAGGAGATGCCTATTGGCCTTAGTCTTGAAAAAAACAAAATTGTAGGTAGGAGGAAAACAGTCAGCAGGAAGAGAGTTCTACAAGCATGCGGTTCTTGGAAAAGAAGCTACTGATATAGGAAGCTGTATTACAATGAAGTATCATAAACAGCGTATTTATGAAGACCGCTAGACGAACAAGTCAAATGAGCTGGAACAAAAGACACGGGGAATAAATCACATAACTTTGAAGAACACATGCGATAATAGTATTTATAAAGAAGACTGAGACGAACAACATGACGTCTGTGAGAGAGAGGGTGTAGAGAAAAAAAAGGAAAGGGCTAATCAAATTACAGATAGGTTTCTGCACCTTATCAAGAACCGACATATCGGATATATATATAATTAGTTATTATTTACCGGGGCGGCGATAGGTACGTATATAGCATGAGAACCGGGGCAGCGATAGGTACGTATATAGCATGCGCACCGGGGCGGCGATAGGTACATATATAGCATGAGCACCGGGGCGGCGATAGGTACGTATATAGCATGCGAACCGGAGCGGCGATAGGTACATATATAGCATGCGCACCGGGGCGGCGATAGGTACGTATATAGCATGCGCACCGGGGCGGCGATAGGTACGTATATAGCATGCGCACCGGGGCGGCGATAGGTACGTATATAGCATGAGAACCGGGGCAACGATAGGTACATATATAGCATGAGCACCGGGGCAACGATAGGTACATATATAGCATGCACACCGGGGCGGCGATAGGTACGTATATAGCATGCGCACCGGGGCGGCGATAGGTACGTATATAGCATGCGCACCGGGGCGGCTATAGGTACGTATATAGCATGCGAACCGGAGCGGCGATAGGTACATATATAGCATGCGCACCGGGGCGGCGATAGGTACGTATATAGCATGCGCACCGGGGCAGCGATAATTACGTATATAGCATGTGCACCGGAGCGGCGATAGGTACATATATAGCATGCGCACCGGGGCGGCGATAGGTACGTATATAGCATGCGCACTGGGGCAGCGATAGGTATGTATATAGCATGCGCACCGGGGCGGCGATAGGTACATATATAGCATGCGCACCAGGGCTGTGATAGGTACATATAGAACATGCGCACCAGGCGGTGATAGGTACGTATTTAGCATGCGCTCCAGGGCAGCGATAGGTATATATTTAGCATGCGCACCGGGGCGGCGATAGGTACGTATATAGTATGCGCTCCTGGGCGGCAATAGGTATGTATATAGTATGCGCACTGGGGCGGCGATAGGTACTTATATAGTATCTGCACCGAGGCGGCGATACGTAAATATATAGTATGCGCACTGATGCTGCGATACGTACGTATATAATATGCACACTGGGGTGGCGATAGGTACATATATAGTATCTGCACCTGGGCGTCGATAGGTATGTATATAGTATCTTCACCTGGGCGGCGATAGGTATGTATATAGTATCTTCACCTGGGCAGCGATAGGTATGTATATAATATGTGCACCGGGGCGGCGATATGTACATATATAATATGTGCACCAGGGCGGCAGTAGGTACGTATATAGTATGCGCACCAGTGCGGCAGTAGGTACGTATATAGTATGCACACCAGGGCGGCAGTAGGTACGTATATAGTATGCACACCAGGGCGGCGATAGGTTTGTATATTGTATGTGCACCGGGGCGGCGATAGGTACGTATATAGTATGAACACCGGGGCAGCGATAAGTACATATATAGAAGGCGCAGACAGATGTGGTACTTTTTATAGAAATATGTCATACTTTTGCCCTGGCCAACGTAAGAGGAATGGTGGGGAAGAAACAGCTTTCACAAAAGGCAAAATGAGAAAGTAGCGGTGAAATGGGGCGACTAGGGAAGAGAAAAGTAGAAAGATAAAGAGACGGCTATAGAGAGAGGGAGAGAAATAGAAGTTTGAATATAACGATGTTACACACGTGATTTTTCTTCTATTTTATGTTTTTATGAGCCCGAGAAACGCCGGGTAGCCCTGCTAGTATATATATAAATATGAAAAATGGTTAAAAAAAAAATCAATCTTATTTTGAGTCATTTCTCCGAATTTGTTTTTTTTATTATCTTGTGTAAAATAGGTATTCGTATTTTTATTTAATTAAATTTGTCAAATTAAAATAGAATAATTATTTTGTCTAACAAAAAATGTTATTTTTTGGTAAGTTAATTTAAATTGATTTGGATATTTTAATGAAAAATGTCTGATACCAAGTTAATTTGAAAATACATGTCATGTTTCCTTTTTGGAAATGCGTGAAATTAGAATGATGGAAGATATGGTGCAATGCTAAATCGGCTCATTTCAGCCGCTGCCATGACATAGGGGCGAAACTGGATCCGTTTTTCCTCATAAAGGTTTTATTGTGTCACAGAACTGTTTCTAAATTGATTTGGGAAACCAATAAAAAAATAAAATAGAATTTTTGAGATGAGGATTGATAATTTGTATTATTTATATTTTTCGACTACTCTTCTCATCTTGGATGTTATTCGCATAATGTTTCGGTCGATGCAACCTCCGACCTTCTCCAGGTTTACATTGCAAGGACCCGTGGCGCAACGGATAACAGTAATAAGTAATAATCAGTTCTAAGTGACAGATTTCAGGGGTTTAATGTTCAATCCTAATTATCGGCAATACTAAAAATATAATTACGAATTACTCAAAACTTATACCCGGTTAGGGCTGACGAAACGAAAGCAAGATTATGTACAGATTCCCGAGTTTGACAAGAGGCACCCGAAGTCGGTCAGAGGTTACATCAGCGGAAACGTTGTAAGAATAACATCCAAGATAAGAACAGTAGTTCAAATAATCAAAATAATGCACACTATTTCCTTTTACTAATGAGACACCACTACTAAGGCCAAAGGCATCTTGAGGATAATGAATAACGAGATGGATCAATTGACAGTTGGATGATAGACAATACTATGAGAGGATTAAAAACAATGAATGTAATGAACAAAATTTGATTACTTAGAGGATAGCTTGACAAATATTTGTTGACATTGGAATTGAAGACGACCATGTTTGAGTCTGCAGGGAAGCGGTTCGTTTTGCAATGTTTTCCAATAATGGGAAGTATTGGGCAACCGAAGCTCAATCTGACGCTAGACAGAGAGAGGAAGAAACAAAAGTTGTTTGCAGCTGTGGTAGGAGGACGAGTTCTAGCTTATTCTATTATGGCTTTCAATAAATATTCGATCAATAGTTTAATAAAAAGTAATTACAAGTGTATTTATAAAAGATTTGAAGGTCTTGGAAAGAAACTCTGTTCATGAAAATTCCGTTTGGTTTTAAGTACAGAGGGAAAGAAAGTGAAGTTCGTTATAGTGGTGGTAGGAAGGCGATTTCAATGTTCTTCACTTCCAAATCAATTATCTTAAGTACACAGGGGGAGAAAGCGAAGTTCGTTATAGTGGTGGTAGGAAGGCAGTTTCAATGTTCTTCACTTCCAAATTAAATATCTTTACTCTTTGAAACAAAAACAAAACACGGATGACGATTTCATTAACTGAATTAAAATCGAATATTTCCAGCTTTTTGAATATCTTTCACAGAAACAAGGCAAATATAAAATGATAGATGTCAGTAAAAAAAAAAATTAAAAAATACAAAATCTCCTGACAATCTAAAAATTCTAAAGCAATTATATTTAGTTTATGAAAATTATATTTAGTTTATGAAAATCTTGAAGACAATTTCAAAGTCTATTACTTTCCTTCTCTTCATTTTTGTTTTCTTTAATTCTATCTTGCCTATTAGGATATATATGTATATATATATACATATATATAATATTTATATACACACATACATGTATATATATATATACATGCTCACAATATATACATATACACATATTACACGTGCACATATACACACAGATATATACACATTACACAAATATACACTCTTATATCGGCATATGTTTACACAATATATATACACTGAATACACATACATATAAAAATTATACATATATACATACAAATATATACACACTTGCATATATAAACCTATATATGTATACACACATCTATCTGTATATATGTATCCACACATACATATTACTTGCACATATATACATGTATATTTATACATATAAATTTATATAAACCTATATATATATATATATATACACATATATTTAAATATATCTACACATGTACATATATATATATATACATGTACATATATATATATACATATACTCTCCCCACACACACATATATATATATATATATACATACATATCTATGTATGCACATATCTACTCACATATTACATATATATATATATATACCTATATATGTATCCACATATCTACTCACATATACATATATATGAATATACAGATATATATTTCTACATTTCTACACACATCTACATATACGAACACATATATATATATATATACAAACATTTGATTTTGTATTAAAAAGAAATAAAACTGAGTTTTTAAGACATTACATTTTGAAACTGGCCTTGAGATGTGATATTCTGATTCTGTCATAAAACTCTTTCAACGGATTTTCTATGACATGAAAATATAGAAATGCTTTTAATGATGACATATCCACATAACTACATGGCCATGTCCTCAAAGAATGCTGAGTAAATCAATTATATGTTATCATGGCCACCTAAACAAACATGTTTACCATTATCAAGAAAGAACGTCTCTGAGCCACTTGATGACGAGCGTCAAATCACGCAATTTTCTCCAATTAAAATTTTATTTTCCATTTAATGTTCAAATTTGATTTTCCGTTCAAAGTTTAAAAGATCTCTTATCATTTATTCTCTACATTTGATCTGACTACATGCATTTGTTTACCAACACCTGTAAATAATGACTAAAATGTTAGTCGATAGCTTGAGAAAGAAATAAAGTCCCAGAGATTAATTTTCCTCAGGCAACTTTGATAAGGAGACGATTCCTCGAAATATTAGGACTGCACAATTCAACGTTTAAATGTTATTCTTCGTTCAAAATTTTAAAGATCTCTTATCATTTATTATCCACATTTGATCTAACTGTATGCATATGTTTCCCAACACCTTTAAATAATGACAAAAAGTTAGTTGTAAGCTCGAGAAAGAAATAAAGTCCCAGACATTAACTTATCTCAAGCAGATTTGATGAAGAGACAATGCCTCGAAATATTAGGACCGCACCAGTCTACACTCTGTAAATTTAGGAAGAAGTAGTAAGCAATGAAAGAAAATTATTACCTACACGTACCAAAACACCACTTGTTTTTCCTTCTTTTGTACAATTTTCCAAGTGCCAACACTTCTCGCAATATCAAAATCTCAAAGAAATTTTTTAAAAACTTTTTGAATAAATTATTTTTACATTTCTAATTAGCTTTATGATCAGTTTTTAATTGTCTCAAATTAAGCAATTTTCAAATTAAGTGAAACCACAAAGAAATAAACGTCAAAGTGTTGAAATATTGATGGTGGTTTGTGTAGAACTGTAATTTATGCAGACTCCTGTAGTGTATGCAGTAAGTAAACTTTAAAATAGTACCGAGATTCTTATAGCTCACAACTATAGGAGTAAGGTAAAGGTAAAGGTCGCATAGCCTGGACGCGCACGAGTGTCGTTGCCGACATCGCACACTGCCCATGGCCGTAGTGGCGGTGATTTGTTAAGAATCACCGTGTCTAGGTCACAGCATATGAAAGGCGGAGCCCATCCCTCTCCTTCCGCTGCCTTGAACCTTCCCTGAGTTTTAGTCAGGTACCCATTTACTGCTGGGTGGACAGAGGGAGTTTTCAGACCCGAAAATTCGCGTGCCGTGAGTGGGATCAAACCCGGGTCGTCCAGCCCAAAGACAAGTGCTATAACCACTCGTCCACAGGCGTACCTACCTATAGGAGTACCTACAAAAATGGAACTAGTTAAAAAAGTAATGAATCCTTTGTGTTTTTCCAATGTAAGTTCAGTGAAATTCTTCCAATACTAACCAGCAAAGTATTACCACTGTCGAGCAATGGAAGAGACTATCAGTCATGTGTGTGCAGTATGATGTATGGAAGTTAAAGCTGGCCTGTGAGGGTTAAGGACATGTGTTGCATGGAGAGAGGTCATATGAGGGTGATACGATGGATGTGTAATGTGAGTCTTAAAGACAAGATTAGATCTGATGATCTGAGGAAGATTAAATCTGGACAGTATAGGGAGATGTGTGCAAAGCGGGAGACTCTGTTGGTTTGGTCACATTGAAAGAATGGATTAGAGTTCTTGGGTTAATAGATGTATGACAGTTGAGGAAGTGGGTTAAGTTGGCAGAGGAAGATATGAGGGGAAGTGATAAGGATGGATTTGAGAGAAATAGGAATAGACAAAGCCATCAAACACAAATCAGCATGTAAAACACGTTAAAACGATGATGATGATGATGATGATGTTGTTTTCAAGCATTAAGTAATAGAAATCTAACAGGGAACAGGCAACGCGAAGCTTGCTACTATGTAATACCAATCCTGACATTGCGAGTTACTCCTTTTATTATTAGGGGGTATATAGCAGCTGTGTAAGATGCTGAGCCACATTCAGTTCTAACTCATCTGTCTTGAACATAATGACAGCGTAATAATCAAATAGATATGCAATGTCTGGTCAGATCACACCCGGTACATCAGTTCTGATACCTTGTTGGCAAGGCTGAATATACCAAAGCTTGATGAACTCCTGACGATCATTCGGCTATATTAGTTTAGTCATGTTAAGAAACATGATTCTTTGATAAGAAATGCAGAGATCTTTGGGTAGAAGGCCGAAAAAACATTGAATGAACCAAGAAAACTTAGATGCAAATCATCAACAAAGATCTTAGATTGAGGAATTTGAACGGAATCAATCCTCAAGACCACCAAGCTTGGAGACTAAGATTGCAGACTGTCAGAAAACGCCAGACCTCTGGCCAAGGGAAATGATGATGATGATGATGATGATGATGATGATGATGATGATGATGATGATGATGATGATGATGACTCTGTATGTAATAGGATTACATTTGTAAAAATAAAATAAACCTACACAAAAAAACATAAAAGCCTCAGAGCAAAATAATGGTGTTGTTTTTTATCAACAGTTAAAAAAGAGAACGAAATTTTCCCATTAGCAATACTACCACAACAACAATTATTACTAACTGAGCTGTTGGTATTTTATAATAATGGTTCACAAATTACAACTGTCAAAAGCCACTCAAGGATTAGTGTTAATGAGATTTTCAGTTGCATGATGGAACAGTACTACGAAAGGATTGAGAACAATGTTTGATTAATTCACAGAGCGACTCGACAAATATTTGTTGATATCGGACTTGAAAATCACCATGTTGTAATCTGTAGGGAAGCATTCCAATGGTAACTTATTTCACTGGTGGGAAGTTCTTGGTAAGAAACTCTGTTCATGGAAATTCTCTTTGATTTAAGGTACACAGAGAAAGGAAAGTTCTTTGCAGTGTTTGTAGCAAGACGAGTTGTTGCTGAGAATGTTTTACAGCGAGGGGGGGGCAGAGATTGTAGCTCAATCGAGCACTTACAATCGAAATACCGATGCCAACAGAACATTGCTGTTAGCTGTTACGCATTCCAGCATATTTGTAGTGCCCAAGAAAATATCAACATTATATGACATCGTGCATGATGTTCAATATGTTACACTATTCTGACTTGCTCATGAGATTCATTAAGAAGGTTGTGGTTCCACTATTAATATCTCTATATATTTATAAGAATCTGTGGGCCTAGCTTGCTTGCTTGTTTTATGTTTGTATTTGTGCACAGTGCAGGGCATCCCACATGGTGTCGTTCACATTGGATGACGTCATCCATGAAAGAGGTTGGAAGAGATTGCTTATTATGTGACAAAAGGATGGCGTCATCCATTACACTAGATGGAGAATGGGAAAAGATGACATAATTATGATGTCATGACGTAATTAAAAGGTGATCGATAACAAAAGTAGTGGGAGATGTGAGAGAGAGAGGACGGGGCAGGTGAAGCTAAGAAAAATAAGAGAAAAGAGAGCGGGAAGAAAACAAAGGGGGGAAAAAGGAGTGAGAGAGAAAGGAGAGAGACAGGTGAGAAGAGAAAAAAACAAAGTGGAATGAGTGTATAAATAACAATCAGTATTATTAAGAAAGGAATATATACACCCTAGTTTATATTCACTTGTTGGGCAGTGTTGGTACAGTACCTAGGTATGTCAATTTCCATTTTACCAAACTTCTACTACTTTATAGCTAGTACAAAGGAAAATATTTGTGAAATTTCATGGAAAAATACGCTACTTAGAATT